>JAQQAC010015287.1:16939222-17065463 GCA_029783875.1 Phataginus tricuspis
ATCATTTCCTATAAGAATGTCTCTGTCCTCTCTGTTAGATACTGTGGGAATTTGCAATGGGTCAACCTGGATAAGCTGGAACCTCATTTCCCGGAAAGCCCTCCCGGGGGGCTGCAGGGAAAGTGCCCGCGGAGGGGCTCGCGTGGGACCTGGAGGCGGGCCGAAGCTGCCATGCTGGGCTGCGGGCCTGTCCCGCTCACCCTGCGCCGGCCTCGGCCTGCAGCGCTGTGTCCGAGCAGCCACCGGGCCCACCCGCGATGTGCGGCGGAAAACCCAGGAGGAGGCCGCCCTGCAGGGCAGCGATCCGAGCCGTCCAGGGGCCCACCTCCGCCTCGGACCCCGCGCCTTCCGCGCCCGCCACCTGGGGAGATGCTGGACACCTAACAAACTCCGTCCCATAACCGCCATGGCCTGGCTCCCCTGACTGATCTAAGTATGTACATAGATGTCCCAAGTGATAAAGAAAACATGAAAAATGATTCTCCAGTACACAGGATTTTTCTTATGGGGACACTGAACTAGAATACCAAGTATCTGTCATTAATCTGTTCTGTTTCTAAAACGTCCCAGACTTTGCTCTTTAAACCTTTTCTTAATACAAAAGGCTTGGGAATGAATCATGGATGGATGGACTGTCTAAAATGCATTAAAGCTACTCAAGTTTCTCATGGACCATTCCCTCGGAGGCAGAAGAAAATGCTTCCACAGTCACGGAAATAGGCCTGTTTGGTGTAGGTTTCTTTTTCAGTCAGCCAGTTTCTCTCCAGATTTAATAAACAGCTTTCAAAAGGGGTATAAAAGTGTCTGCTCAAAAGCCTTCAGTCTGTTATTTGTGGAAGTGCCTGTGGATAGCAGACCTGCTCCAGAGGAGTGGATTATCATCTTGCGATAACTCATTGCTCAGCACTGACTAATACAGTTCTGTGGGCAAACAAAAAAGCCATTCTTTCTTGGGGACAAAAGATGAAGCTAGTTATTAGCAATTCGATACAAAAGAAGTAAAAAGGACTGGAAATGAGGAGTCAAGCCAAGTTTGGCATCTATTATCCACAAAAAACCTTCTAGTAATGACATCTACCCAAATCATAGAAAAAAATCCTATTCATAGGACCCATTTTTTCCATCGCTGTCAAATGTATAGATGATAGATAACTTCCAATGACTGTCAAAATTAAAATCAAAAGAATTCTAATGAAAGAAAATAGACTATTGCTGTTTGTTGGTTCCAGAGGAAATGTGTGATGATGAATTTCTGAAGTCTTTAATTTATCATTTCACTCTGAAAAGAATCTATTTTTGCAAACAGTATTTCTCTATATTGTTGGCATCCTTTTAAAAAAAAAGTGTATCTGTTCAAATGTTGAGCAGTTTCTGAACTTCAGTCTGCTGAGTTTATTCCCAGAGATATTTTTTCTATATTATCTCATAGCTGCAGGCTTCATCAAAGGTCATCAGATCCACTGATTTTTGTGAAATATCCCCATGTTATTTCATCTGATAAATTAAAAATTGTGATTGGCCTTTTGAAATTTCAAAGGATGGCAAACAACAGATATATTTTCCAAAATAAAGAAAAACTACAAATAAAAATTCAACTCAATCTCAAGCAAACAAAGTTCAAAGGGAAAATATTAGTTCACAATTCAGAAAGTTTAATCTAGTCTAATAAAATTTCTGTATTTCTTTTTATTTCTTTTCCACATGAACACAGGACCCAATTCTCATCTCCATAAATACTGACATAATGGAAACAAAGAGCACATGACAATTTCTGTCTGAAATTAATATTTGATACATGAATTTATCTCCTATAACAGGAATCACACACTATTCACAAATTCTAGAGGGCCAAATTCGGCAATGACCACTATCTAGATTTTACTTTAGTATTCTTTTAAAACAGTACTTATTTATTTGTATGAACACTGAAAGCCATGACTATGTACTGCATTTTTCTGTTCCTTGAAATACGTAGAAAACAAAATGATAGTATCAGTTAGTGTTGGATGGTTCCATCTACTCTTTGTTAGATGCGCCTTTCACAGCCATTCTGAATCCTAAGAAGCATTTTATTTGTTAGGTGTCATTATATTATTTAGGCTAGTACAATTCTGGAGCTGATAATGTAATGCCTTCACGTCCACAGTATGTAAGTGACTGGCATGGTTCTTACTATATAATAGGCAGTAAATATATATTTTAGCTTAAAAAGTGGATCAAAAAGAGGAAACAACCAAAATAAAATAATTTGACCAACCTTCCACCTTGCACAGAATCATCTCAGCATCTTAAGTTTTAAAAAGGCTTTGTGTCATGTTCTTTGACCACTGCATTCTATATTGAAATACCTTCTTTCCCTGAACCTTCAGACCACCTTGGAAACTACTTACAGTGAGCACTTTGCTTACATTAAAGATGTACCAAAATGTTTGACTAGAAGTTTGTCTAGATCGGCTATTTTAGAAATAATTTATGGGTAAATATCTATTCTAGTGTGTGTAATAAAAATATCTTTTACTTGTTAGAAGTATACCAAAAGCATCAATGCCAGTGATTTAAAGACCTTGATCTTCAAAACCTATAAATCGATAAGAATGCCTCTAGCACTTCATCAGTAGGAAAATGGGCAAAGGGTATTTATTCATGGATCAGTTACTTGGAGTAAAAAGTGCAGTATCATTTTCATATTATTTTTTTCTGTGTAGGAGTTACAAATAAAATTAAACACACTTGTTTTTACCAGTAATCAAAACTGCAAACAAAACTCAGGACCCAATTATTAAATACCAAAATAGAAAAGGTTTGCTTTTTCTTCCTTTTCTTTCTCCTTCCTTCTTTTATTTTTTCTTTCTTTCTTTATTGGTAGAAGGAACCTAAGTTGGTTCAAATTTTCTGAACAATCATTTAACAACTTGTACCAAAGCTTTTAAATATGCATGCTCATGTGAAAATGAGCATTCTAATACACTACTAGTGGAAATATAATCGAAGGACAATTTGTATATTTTAGTATTTAAACTGGTTATGCCTATTCACTGACCACTTCCACGTCTCTAAGATCATTTAAAAGAAACAGTCTCATGGAAAAAGAATGTGCCTGGATACATAGTAGAGGAAATATGATGACAAACGTTCTCAACAGCTATCATTAAAGCAAGAGTTAAATTAAACTACAGGTCACCCATGAAATGGAATAGTAGGCAGGCATTACAAAATTGAGATATAACTGGTTATACTGATGGGAAAGTTATCCAAAATATGATGGCAAGTGGAAAAATAAAAAGTAAATTACATAGTAGTTTGCTAAATATAATCTATTTTAAAACTTAATGTTAATAATACATAATAACATATCTTCTCTGTAACATTTAAATTTTAGAAAATCATATTTTATTTATAATGGGGTAAAAAATATACTCATATGTATGTGTAGACTTTGACTCAGAAACTATATTTCTAGAAATCTTTCCTGAGAGTGAATAATATGTTCCTATTACAAACAATGATTTAAATAGGGAGTGGGTTTTATATGTATGTATAAACACAAATTCTATTCAGTAAATTGAAATGATGTTTTAAGGAATGTTTTAATATTTAAATTTTACACTGTATTTTTTAATTTAGATGGATTATAAACTTTATGCATAGTGTAACTCTGACAAACAACTTCTAAAAATGTTCATGTTGCTAAGCAAAATATATAAATGAACTGAGACACATGTATACTCATGTGCAAAGAAAAAGTGTCACATTATGTTAACAGTGGTTAATTTTGCATTAGTGAATTATGAGTGTTTTTTCTCTTTTTGTTTTATGTTAATTCTAGTTTTTCCACAGAAGGCATATACAACTTGAAAAGACAAAAGGTGTCTTTTTAAAAAAAAAATAGGTATAGGAGACTTCCGGGAAGATGGCGACGTGAGTCGGGCAGCAGAAATCTCCTCCCAACATTATATTTATCGACAAAAACACAGCAAATACAACTATTCCTAAAAGAGAGACCAGAATACACAGGAAAGCACACAGCGTGCAGCTACACCTCAGAGGACTCGGCACCCGGCGAGGCAGTCATAAAGAGCCCAGCTGACATACGTGGCAACTACCAGCAACCACTTCTATAGCCATGAAAAGACAGAGGAATATGGTCCAGACAAAGCTTCAGACCCAGACAACCCCAGAGAGGGAACCTGAAGGGATGGACATGCACAGTCTTCCTGAAAAAGAATTCAGAATAAAAGTCATAACCATGCTGACGGATCTACAGAGAAATGTGCAAGAGCTGAGGGAGGAAGTGACGGAAGTGAGGAAAGACTGCAGAAATCAGACAAGCCATCGACGGGCTTAACAGCAGACTGGATGAGGTGCAAGAGATTGTTAATGGAATAGAAAACAGAGAACAGGAATACAGAGAAGCTGAGGCAGAGAGAGATAAAAGGATCTCTAGGAATGAAAGAATATTAAGACAACTGTGTGACCAATCTAAATGGAACAATATTCGCATTATAGGAATACCAGAGAAAGAAGAGAGAGAAAAAGGGATAGAAAGTGTCTTTGAAGAAATAATTGCTGAAAACTTTCCCACGCTGGGAAAGGAAATAGACTCGCAGTCCACGGAAGACCACAGATCTCCCAACACAAGGGACCCAAGGAAGACAACAGCAAGACACATAATAATTAAGATGGCAAAGGTCAAAGATAAAGACAGAGTATTAAAGGTAGCTAGAGAGAGAAAAAAGATCACCTACAAAGGAAAACCCATCAGATTATCATCAGATTTCTCAACAGAAACCTTACAGGCCAGAAGAGAATGGCAAGATATATTTAACATAATGAAACAGAAGGGCCTCGAACCAAGAATATTGTATCCAGCACGATTATCATTTGAACATGACGGAGGGATTAAACAGTTTCCAGACAAAGGAAAGTTGAGAGAGTTTGCCTCTCATAAACCACCACTACAGGATATCTTAAACGGACTGCTCTAGAGGGAAGCACCCCTAAGGCTAAAAAGATGTCACCAGAGAAAATAAAATCATAGCAAAGAAAGCAGACCATCCAAATACTAACTAAAGGCAAAGAATAAAACACCTAATATATAAAGAATAGAGGAGGAAGAATAGGAAGGGAGAGATAAAGAAATATCAGACGGTGTTCACGATAACTTAACAAGAAAGTTAAGTTAGATTGTTAGATAGTAAAGAAGCAACCCTTGAACCTTTAGTAACCACGAATCTAAAGCCAGCAATGGCAATAACTACATATCTATCAATAATCACCCTAAATGGATTGAATGCACCAATCAAAAGAAACAGAGTAACAGAGTAGATAAAAAAGCAAGACCCATCTATATGCTGCTTACAAGAGACTCACCTCAAACCCAAGATATACACAGACTAAAAGTGAAGGGATGGAAAAAGATGTTTCATGCAAACAACAAAGAGAAAAAAGCAGGTGTTGCAGTACCTGTATCAGACAAAATAGACTTCAAAACGAAGAAAGTAGCAAGAGATAAGGAAGGACATTACATAATGATAAAGGGGTCAGTCCAACAAGAAGATATAACCATTATAAATATATATGCACCGAACACAGGAGCACGAGCATATGTGAAACAAATATTAACAGAATTGAAGGAGGAAATAGACAGAAATGCATTCATTTTAGGACACTTCAACACACCACTCACTCCAAAGGACAGATCAACCAGACAGAGAATAAGTAAAGAAACACAGGCACTGAACAACACACTAGAACAGATGGACCTAACAGATATCTATAAAACTCTGCACCCAAAAGCAGCAGGATACACATTCTTCTCAAGTGCACATGGAACATTTTCCAGAATAGACCACATACTAGGCCACAAAAAGAACCTCAGTAAATTAAAAAATATTGAAATCCTACCAACCAACTTCTCAGATCACAAGGGTATAAAACTAGAAATAAATTTTAGAAAGAAATCAAAAAGGCTCACAAATACATGGTGACTTAACAACACTCTCTTAATTAATCAATGGGTTAACGACCAAATCAAAACAGAAATCAAAGAATATATGGAGACTAATGACAACAACAACACAAAGCCACAACTTCTGTGGGACGCAGCAAAGGCAGTTCTAAGAGGAAAGTATATTGCAATCCAGGCCTATTTAAAGAAGGAAGAACATTCCCAAATGAACAGTCTAAGGACACAATTACTGAAATTGGAAAAAGAAGAACAAATGAGGCCCAAAGTCACCAGAAGGAGGGACATAATAAAGATCAGAGAAGAAATAAATAAAATTGAGAAGAATAAAACAATAGAAAAAATCAATGAAACCAAGAGCTGGTTTTTGAAAAAAATAAACAAAATAGATAAACCCCTAGCCAGACTCATTAAGAGAAAAAGAGAATCTACACACATAAACAGAATCACTAACGAGAAAGGAAAAATAACGACAGACCCCACAGAAATACAAAGAATTATAAGAGAATATTCTGAGCATCTATATGCAAACAAGCTGCAAAACCTAGAAGAAATGGACAACTTCTTAGAAAAATACAACCTTCCAAGACTGACCAAGCAAGAAACAGAAAAACTAAACAGACCAATCACCAGCAATGAAATTGAATCGGTAATCAAAAAACTACCCAAGAACAAAACCCCCAGACCAGATGGATTCACCTCTGAATTCTACCAGACATATAGAGAAGAAATAACACCCATTCTTCTTAAAGTTTTCCAAAAAATAGAAGAGGAGGGAATACTTCCAAACTCTTTCTATGAAGCCAGCATCACTCTAATACCAAAACCGGGAAAAGATCTCACCAAAAAAGAAAATTACAGACCAATATCCCTGATGAACGTAGATGCAAAAATACACAACAAGATATTAGCAAACCGAATTCAAAAATACATCAAGAGGATCATACACCATGACCAAGTGGGATTCATCCCAGGGATGCAAGGATGGTACAACATTCGAAAATCCATCAACATCACCCACCACATCATCAAAAAGAAAAACAAAAACTACATGATCATCTCCATAGATGCTGAAAAAGCATTTGACAAAATACAGCATCCATTCATGATTAAAACTCTCAACAAAATGGGTATAGACAGCAAGTACCTCAACATCATAAAGGGTATGTATGACATACCCACAGCTAACATCATACTTAACAGCAAGAAGCTGAAAGCTTTTCATCTAAGATCGGGAACAAGACAGGGGTGCCCACTCTCTCCACTGTTATTCAACATAGTACTGGAGGTCCTAGCCACGGCAATCAGACAAAACAAAGACATACAAGGCATCCAGATTGGTAAAGAAAAAGTCAAATTGTCACTATTTGCAGATGACATGATACTGTACATAAAAAACCCTAAAGACTCCACTCCAAAACTACTAGGACTAATATCTGAATTCAGCAAAGTTTCAGGATACAAAATTAACACACAGAAATCTGTTGCTTTCCTATACACTAACGATGAACTAACAGAAAGAGAAATCAGAAAAACAATTCCATTCACAGTTGCATCAAAAAGAATAAAATACCTAGGAATAAACCTAACCAAGGAAGTGAAAGGCCTGTACTCTGAAAACTATAAGACACTCCTAGGAGGAATTAAAGAGGACACTAACAAATGGAAATGCATCCCATGCTCTTGGCTAGGAAGAATAAATATTGTCAAAATGGCTATACTACCTAAAGCAATCTACAGATTCAACACAATCCCTATCAAACTACCAACAGCTTTCTTCAACGAACTGGAACAAATAATTCTAAAATTCATATGGAACCACAAAGGACCCAGAATAGCCAAAGCAATCCTGAAAAGGAGGAATCAAACAAGGGGAATTACGCTCCCTGACTTCAAGCTCTACTACAAAGCCACAGTAATCAAGACAATTTGGTATTGGCACAAAAACAGACCCACAGACCAGTGGGACAGAATAGAAAATCCAAACATTAACCCAAACATTTATAGTCAATTAATATTTGATAAAGGAGCCTTGGATATACAATGGGGAGATGACAGCCTCCTCAGCAGCTGGTGTTGGAAAAACTGGACAGCTACATGTAAGAGAATGAAACTGGACTACTGTCTAACCCCATACACAAAGGTAAACTCAAGGTGGATCAAAGACCTGAATGTAAGTCATGAAACCATAAAACTCATAGAAAAAAACATAGGCAAAAATCTCTTGGACATAAACATGAGCGACTTCTTCATGAACATATCTCCCCAGGCAAGGGAAACAAAAGCAAAAATGAACAAGTGGGACTATATCAAGCTGAAAAGGTTCTGTACAGCAAAGGACACCATCAGTAGAACAAAAAGACATCCTACAGTATGGGAAAATATCTTCATAAATGATGTATCTGATAAAGGGTTGACATCCAAAATATATAAAGAACTCATGCACCTTAACAAACAAAAAGGAAATAATCCAATTAAGAAATGGGCAGAGGACATGAATAGACACTTCTCTAAAGAAGAAATTCAGATGGCCAACAGGCACATGAAAAGATGCTCCACATCGCTAATCATCAGAGAAATGCAGATTAAAACCACAATGAGATATCACCTCACACCAGTGAGGATGGCCAACATCCAAAACACAAACAACAACAAATGTTGGCGAGGATGTGGAGAAAAGGGAACCCTCCTACACTGCTGGTGGGAATGCAAATTAGTTCAACCATTGTGGAAAGCAGTATGGAGTTTCCTCAAAAAACTCAAAATAGAAATACCATTTGACCCAGGAATCCCACTCCTAGGAATTTACCCTAACAATGCAGCAGCCCAGTTTCAAAAAGACAGATGCGCCCCTATGTTTATCACTGCACTATTTACAATAGCCAAGAAATTGAAGCAACCTAAGTGTCCATCAGGAAATGAATGGATTACGAAGAGTTGGTACATATAAACAATGGAATATTATTCAGCCATAAGAAGAAAATAAATCCTACCATTTGCAACAACATGGATGGAGCTAGAGGGTATTATGCTCAGTGAAATAAGCCAAGCTGAAAAAGACAAGTATCAAATGATTTCACTCATATGTGGAGCATAAAAACAAAGAAAAAAAAAACTGAAGGAACAGAACAGCAGCAGACTCACAGACTCCAAGAACGGACTAATAGTTACCAAAGGGAAACTGGGGAGGATGGGTGGGAAGGGAGGGATAAGAGGGAAAAAGGGGCATTACGATTAGCAGATGTAATATTGGTGGGGCACAGGGAGGGCTGTACAACTCAGAGAAGACAAGTAGTGATTCTATAGCATCTCACTACGCTGATGGACAGTGACTGTAATGAGGTTGGTGGGGGGGACCTGATGAAGAGGGTAGTTTAATCACCATAATATTGCACATGTAAGTGTAGATTAATGATACCAAAATAAATTATTAAAAAAATATGTATAGAAACTGACACCGTAATAAAAATGTGTATGTCCAACAAATAAAAGCTTTATACTTTTATATAATCAAAGAAATATAAATTTGAAACAATAATGACATGGATATTTTCACTATTTAAACTGGCAAAGATTTTTAAGAGAAGACTCACTGGAGGCAAAAGATTTCTCTGCATTGCTCATGAAGGATATACTGGTATGACTTTCTGGAAAGCAATTTGCCAATATAAAGAGCCTTAAAAATGCTCATAATTTAGGCTGGTAACTTCCAAGAATATATTTTAAGAAATTAATCAGAGTTATGGTAAAGTTATGGCACGTCATTTGGCTATTTAAAATTGTGAACAGTCTGGAACAAAGCATTCAATCATAGGGGAAATCATTAAAACATATTAATAATCATGTCTGTAGTAATGTGAAGCCATTTAATGTTAAGATTTCAAACAAACTATAAAGTGATCATGCTCTAATGTGAGGTGGAAAGAAAAAAGATCCAGGATTCCAAATTATACAAATAGCATAATTTCAAAAAAGAAAACACTGAGAGAAAAATACATTAGCATGTAGTATGTTCTCACTTTTTGTGGGAAAATTACAATCTGTATGTTCATCCTTATACTTTTTTCTAAGATACTTTAAAAAGTACTTGAAAATCTGTTGGGCAAAAAGCAGGGACAAACACGACAAGTGACACATGATGCAAACTCCAAAAATGGACAAGCTGGGCACCATGCCACACACTAGCCTCCATAGAGAGCACCTCACATATTTACAGAGGGGTTGTGAAGGGCAGGATCATCCAGTCAAACAGAAAGTTCTTGCTCAGTGGTTCTGGAAGTGTGGCCCATGGACCAGGAGCATGAGCTTCAACTGAGGACTCAGAAATGCAGATTCTCTGGGCCTCCCCACCCCAGACTCACTGAATCAAACATTCTGAGGGTGGGGCCCAGTAAATCTGTGTTTTAACAAGTCTCACAGAGATTCTGATGCATATTGAAATGTTGGAACCAGTGGTCTTGCTGTTATAAGAAACCTCCTGACTTCAGATGCCAATCACTGGGAATTATGGGTATCCACACTGGGTTCTGGCTGCAGGCACTGAAGTGAGAAGGGAGTCTGGGGTCACTCCACGGGCAAACTGCTTGTCTTGCCACGAATGCCATGAGCTTTGAATGGTTCTGAAATCACAGGCAGAAACCTGCTTATTGTGTTTGCAGAACTTTGGCTCTGAAAAGAAATTTGGAAGTGGTCAGATTACCACATTTTTAAAGATCAGAAAAAGACACATAGCCAGGTGAAGTCATTTGGTGGGGCTTCATTGTCAACCAGAATCTGGACTGAAGTAGCTATCAGCCCACCAGTTTTGCACCACACTCTATTGTCTACCAAGCAAAAAGTCATAATGGGAGACTTTCAAATTTGTTCTAGAAAAAAAGAGTCAATATTCTTTTATATTCCAAACAACCAACCAAGAACATTTATTCCATTTAATAACATCTCCAATGTATCTTCCAGGTCTGCCATCAAACATCTATTTAGGATAGTCTTGGGAAATTGCCTACTAAAACATAGCTAAATAGATTTTGTGAGTTGAATGAAAACTGGGAGGACAAATCATTCATAATTTTAAAGGCGAAAGTACATAGAGATTATTCAGCGATAGTAATAATTTGATACTGTGAGTCTTCCAGGACCCTGCTGTACCTAGTGTGGTCAGTGGTCCAGGCAGCATCAAGTTCATCTGGGAGCTTGTTAGAAATGTAAACTCACAGCCCTCACCCAGACCTACTGCATCAGAATCTGTGTTTTAATGAGATCCCTATGTGACTTCAATTTTTATGCCCATGGAAGTTTGAGAAATGTTGCTCCAGTAGTTTCCCATTGGTCTTTAATGACAGGAAGTTGTTTCCTTTGGGGAAATGAGTGCTTTCAGTAGGACCAGCTAAATTCTACAAGAGTGTAAATATCCAAGAGGGAAAAGTAGCAGGGAGTCTGGCATGCATGTATCACATGCCAGTTCGGGAGAAGTCACAGAAAAAGTACAAATAATTTATTGGGATATATGTCAGTTAGGGTCAGCCAGTCTGCAAGAAACAGAGTAACAAATCAATTTGTCATATACAATAACAAAATGTGTTGATTCGTAAAAATCCAGGGTAGGGTGGGATCCAGGCATTATGGAATCAACACCTCCATCATGTCATCAAGAACTGAGGTTCTTTGAGTCTCCTCACCTCCCAGAGCCTAGGGTCCATGTCATCCCAAGAGAGGTGTCCCTCATATTTTCAAGGGGACTGCAAACAGGGCTACCTGGATTTTGTTTATAGTCAGCAGGTGAGAGAAAGAAATGGTCTCCCTAAATATGGCTTACAATAAGGAAGAACATACCACTTATTTTCCAAACCGCAATGCTTTGAAGAAAGGAGCACTATTAATGGTCACACCAAGAAAACAGGCACAAACCAGAACTGTCTCAGACAAATCAAGGCATATAGTCACTGGTCCATCCTATAGATTAAATCTGTCTTTCCCTTCAGTCACGTCAGGTCACATGCCAATGCTTGGTGCATAAAACAGCTACCAGGGAGATACCATAAGACAACTGACTTAGACTCAATTTGAATCCCATTCCACAACTGGAAACAGGGTGGATGGATAACTTGTAAATATGGGAGAGGATTCCTACCAGCAAAGAAAAGGTGGGGAAGGCAGTAAGTGTTGGGTAGCAGCCAACAGTGTTGACTGCAGAGGCCTGGTAGGACCCTGCAAGCTCAGATGCAGTGTTGGTGTTCGGCAGCCACACCACCATAATGTGGCCAGGCGCCCTCAGGAACACGATGGTGATCTGTGCCCCTCACTAACACCCTGGCGGCCTCTGATGCTCAAGTATGATTGAGTTGAAATGGCCTTTCCCTTTGGAGAGGGTCGTGACAGCAGAGGGGGATGCATTTCCTCTCTTCCTCGCACATGTAAAAGCTGACCACCCCAAAGTAAGCCGCTCACAATTTTGCTTATAATTTCACTGACCTGCAAAATGCCGAAGTCAGCAAACATTACAAGGCTGGATGGTAACTTTGATCCTCTCTCCGAAAAGGTGTTCATTATAATTATCTTATGAAACTTTTTCAAAATGATAGAAGCTGTCTTGATAGCAGCATTAAAGAAGTTTTAAGGTTGGAGAACATATCGTGTCAATTTCCTGCCTCTCACATAATAAGTAATTTCACCGTAGGGATATTCCCTTCAGTTTTTTCTCACATGCCTACGTATCTTCACACAGATGTAATCCTGGCATAACTGTAGTTCTGAGCTCTGTCTGATCGCTTTAGCACCATACTGCAAACATCCTAATTAGTGAGCTATTCCTACAGGACGTGCTCAGGTGAAAGATATTAAAGCAAATGAAGCCCCTGAAAGAACAGACAGCTACATGAACATGTTCTGTTCAAGCCCGTATTCTGTAAATCACTACGGGACTGGAGAATTTGCTTCTTTTGCTTTAAATCTATCTCTTATTGACAATCCAAAATCAGTAATCATAGATTAAATCCCTAAAAAATATGGCGCTGATTTGCAAAGAGAAGATGTAAGTAGCAAGAGACTAATAGGCCTTTCGGCTACTGACAAAATTCTCCTTTCTTTGCTCGTATGAGGGATTTTGCGATCGCGGCCGCTCGGCTGTTTGGCAGTGTTCTACGGACCTGTAGAGATACTTGACATTTTAGGCTAAATTGAGGTAGGGTCCATACATCCTGTTTTGAGTGGAAAAATGCTGAATGACTGTGCACATCCAGTTACCCCAACAGACAGTCACGGGCGAGAGAAGCCTTGGAAAGGCCCTCAGTATTTTCCTCTCCTCCTGTGCTCACTCACAGAAGGACGGAGCACCTCCCTGCAGGATGTATGTGGATCAAAGGGCCCGCTGTGGGGAGAGGGCTCTACGGTGGGCACCTGAACCTCACCAGGTCGCCACTCACTCCTCACAGCGTCTAGTCCCCTGTTAGACAGTGAGCTCCTAATCAAGTGAGGGCTTTATTCTTTCTTATCCTCCAAACACCTAGCATGGTTCCTAGCAATGTAATGTGCAGTGAATATTGATTGAATGTCTCAATCATAAAATAATTCCATGGTATTTTTTAAGACAACAAAATTCATCTGATTTTTTTTAAAGCTTTGTTCTTTATCTACTTAACCTCTCCAAGATGTTTCCTTCATAAAATGGAATATTTAATAAACTGCTTCTCAGATTCTGTGGGTCAACATGTTAAAGCAGAGAACACTTTATAGCCACTGGGCACCATTTCATGAACTGACCCTTTGCGTCTGCTCTGGAAGCTTCAGTGCACCTGCTCACGGGCGTCACGAAGTACCAAATGTGTGACTTCACCAGGGAACTGTAGCATGGTTTCAAAACTAACTATTGTGCATGAATTGTTGCATGATAGGAATGGAGGGAACATTTCTGGGAAGCAGCCTCTCCCCGATGATGAGAAGGTCTATCAGGACAACCTTTCTGGGGAAGCTGGCAGCAGGCACAAGAAGATTGTGTCACAAAAATTCCACTTCTAGGAATTTACTCCCAGGGATTATTTGAGGACGTGCACAAAACCTTGTACATAATAGTTAAGGTAGTACAATTTGCATGTCTTCCTTTATGAAAATACTGACCATTTTATGTGCAAACACTGAGCTTCCCATAATCACAGAACTTTGATGGGGTAAAGCCTGTGCCTTTTCCATCCTAAAGAGGTGCTTTCTATACTAAGGAAGAATCTGATGGATAACAGGGCCCTCTCCATGGACGAATGCTATATTTGGGGAAAATAAGAGAAAGCTGGTGTTTTTCATTACTATATCAATAACCTTTTCTTCTCGAAATTTCCAGATATCCACCTTGACCTAACAGCCAGGAAAAAAATCTGCAGTTAGAAGTTAATATTAATAGGAATTTTTTCTCCATTTGCCAAGTAAGTACTATGAATTATAAAAACATATATTGTTAACATGTCTCCAGTGTAACTGAAAGTAGCATAGAAAAGGTAGAAACAAGAATCGTATCACTTTCACATGATGTGAGGTTCTATGGGATGGAATACAGCAACTCTGACAGTTCAATTCAGTCCGATTTTACAATTAGCATGTCCTCCTTTACGTGCCTCTTTTAAATACTATTCATACTTATTC
The DNA here is from genome assembly GCA_029783875.1 of Phataginus tricuspis. Lineage (NCBI taxonomy): Eukaryota > Metazoa > Chordata > Mammalia > Pholidota > Manidae > Phataginus > Phataginus tricuspis. The sequence continues at coordinate 16,953,813 of JAQQAC010015287.1, forward strand.
TTTCAAGTTCCTTCCTCTGATTACTAGGTTTTATGCCATGTTTGTGGTAACTATGAGGCTCAGGGCACTGTATCTGCACTGCTCTGTTCCTAGCTCTGGTCTCCATGCCAAAGATTTTACAAACTAATTTAGGCAAATAAAATGTGTAAAGAGTTTTAAACCATACCGCCCCCCCAAAAAAAAATTGTAGGCATCAACTTATTTCTTACTGAACCCAAGATATCTTTTTACAGTTGCTTTCATTCATAAAAACTCAAATAAAGTTCCACTAGACACAGTACATGGGAATCTGTCAACAATTCCATCCCAAGAGGGAAAATCAGATTGGATATATTTTTATTACGATTTTTTTTTTTCATTTTTAAAAGGCATACAGTCCCTTCATACTACAGAGATCTCAATAAATTTAACAAACATAAACCACATTTACTCTTTCTGCTCCCTGTTTACTTTCTACAGCAAGTCATTACCTCATCTAACCTCCCAGGTCCAAAGTAGTTTCTCCCCAGGATATTTCCCCCCAACTACTGAATATTCAGTCAAATACTCCATCTTTAACCCTAATACACAACTTAAGAGAATTTATAAAGCAGCGTCTTACTTCATAGTCCTTGGTAAACACAGGACGTACTCCTTTTTCTCTTCTGTTTCAGAAATGCTTAATTCTCTGCAGGGGTCTGTGAACTATAGCCCTGGGGTAAAATCTGAGCTATGATCTGCTTTGTGGTTAAAAAATAAAAAGCACAGAACATAAAATGTTAACCATTTTTAAGTGCATGGTTCAGTAGGGCTGAGTATATTCGCATTGTAGTGCAACAGGTGTCCAGAATTTCTTCATCTTGCAAAATGGAAACTCTATATCCATTGAATACCAACTCCCTTTTTCCTTCCCCCAAGTCCCTGATAATCCCCATTATACTCTGTATCTCTATGAATTTGATCACTGTGACACCACCTATGAGTGTAATCATACTGCATTGGTCTTTTTGTGACTGGTTTACCTCACTTAGCATAATATTCTTAAGGTCAATTCATGTAGCAAGTGACAGGATTCCATTGTGTACATTCCATACCTTCTTCATGCATCCATCCATGGACATTGGGTTGCATCTGCCTCTTGGCTATAGAGAATAATAATCCAGTGGACATGGGTGTGCAAACAGCTCCTTCAGACCCGCTTTCAAGGCCTCTTTAATTCCTTTAGATATATACCAAAAAATGGGATTGCTGGGTCATATGGTAGTTCTTGTTTTAACTTGTTGAGGAACCTCCATATTGTTGTCCATAATGGCTGCATCAATTTACATTTCCACCAATAGTGTGCAAGAGCTCCAATTTCTGCACATCCTCACCAGCACTGCTTATTTTCTGTTTGTTTGAACTAGTGACCATTCTAGTGGGTATGAGGTGGCATGTCATTGTGGTTTTGATTTGCATTTCTCTGATGATTAATGATGTTGAGCATTACATTTGCTTTTTAGCTATTTTTATATCTTCTTTGGAGAAATGTCTATTCAAATCCTTTGCCCATTATATCTTTTGTTTTTGTTGAATTGTAGGAACTCTTTATATATTCTAGATTTTAACCCCTTATTAGATACAATCAACCCTTGAACTGTACTTTAACTGTAATTCAACAGATCTGAACTATGCATCTACTCATATGCAGACTTTTTCCAAAAATATCTATTGGAAAAGTTTTTGGAGATTTGCAACAATTTGAAAAACCTTGCAGATGAATCACACAGTCCAGAAATATTGAGAAAAAGTTAGGCATGCCATGAATACATAAGATATGTGTAGATCCTATTCTATCATTTACTACCATAAAATATGCATAAATCTATTATATAAGTTAACATTTATGAAAACTTAGGCACACAAACACTTACAGACCATACATGGCACTGTTCCCAGGCAAGAGAAATATAAACAAATGTAAAAATGCAGTATTCGATCACAACTGTAAAATTAGCTATAGTACATACTGCGGTTCTTGTGTAATGTTCACAGTGTGTAGTGCAATACCATGAATCTTGAAAACACCGTGGGGCCCACACAGACTGCCTCTAGTGCCACTGCAAATATCCCATGAAGCAGTGACATTGCAAGAGAGAGTTGACTTGCTTGATATGTGCCATAGATTGAGGTCTGCAGCTGCAGGCTGATAACCTTAATCAGAAATAAATACTCCTTTACATCTACACCCCCTCAAATTGCATTGTTTTATATTGTGAATCTATTAACAGATTTATAGTTTTTTTTTATGCTTTGTCTTTGAAGTTCAATACACTAATTAAAAGTGACTTACGCACCAACATTGTGCACAATACTACGGGATTCGCTGTTTGCCTATGTAGTTACCTTTCTAGAGACCTTTGCATTTTAATATGATTTTGTATTGCTGTCTACCATTTCCCCATTTCAAGTTAAAGGACTCCCTTTAGGGCAGACCTAGGGGTGAGCAGTTCCTTCAGCTTCTGTTTATCAGGGAAAGTCTTAACTACTCCTTCATTTTTGAAAAACAGTTTTACCAGATATCATATTCTTTGTTGAGTTTTTCTCTTTCAGTGCACTGAATATCTCATCCCACACTTCTCTGGCCTGAAAGATTTCTGCTGGGAAATCTGATGATAATCTTACAGGAGTTTCCTTGTACAGGTCACTTTTCTTTTGCTGTCTTTAAGATTCTCTGTGACTTTTGCAGTTTGATTATAATGTGCCTTGCTGCAAGCCTCTTTTTTCATATTTGTATGTCCAGCTCATTCCTCAAATTTGGGAAATTTGAGGCCATATTTCTTCAAATAAGCTCTCTGCCCCTTTCTCTCTCTTCCTCTGGGACTCCTATTATGCATCCATCGATCCACTTGGTTGTGTATCGTAAGTCCCTTAGGCTCTTTTCATTTTTCTTCATTCCATTTTCTTATTGCTCCTCTGACTTGATAATTTTAAATGAGCATGAGCTTTTTTGTAAATAGAATTTGTTGAAACCAGCTACTCCCATGCATTTATGTGCTGTAACCTTTTTTGTACTTTTGTACCACATCTGCAACTGCATGTTAGCCCACAGCCGTAGGTGTGGGCTGCAAAGAGTTACTACTTGGCCCTTTTCAGAAAAAGTCTGACAACCCTTATCTACACCAGCATATCATTACAGAACAGCAGACCATGCTTTACAGAGCATAAGCAGCTGAAGGATTCTGCTTCTTTGTCCTCAGAGTGAAGCCCTATAGGAGGGAATGCCTAAAGCACAGTAGAAAAGAAGGACGAGAGAACCCATAGGGCTTGTGCTAAACTCCAACCACCTATCTGGTCCAGACAGGTGCTGTCTCAAGGGATGCAGCTATCCTGGTCAACAAACCTGTTTGACTGTGCATCCACTGTCTTTGGGAAGCCATCCAGCAATCAGGATGTCAGGCCATGCCATTAAGTCAGATAAGGGACCACAGTCAAGAAAACCCTTGATGACTTCCCAGTTTCAAACAAAAGCCATTCAGAGAAATCAAGCCAGTTAAAACATTGCCATATGAAAAAGTCTCTTGAGACCTAAAAGGATTTCACTAACTTCAAAATGTTTTATGGGTCACACTGTCTACATTTCTACAACGGACACTTCCCTTTTATTATACTCTCTTTTCCCATTTTCCATCCCATTACCTCTTTTTCTCAGAGAGCTATTTTCCCCCTAATTATCCTCACTACTGCCTCTCTCCAACTGAAGTCAATTCCTACATTTCAGTTTTCCCACATGTTGCATTATTTTATTTTTCCCACTCTCTTTCCTATCTCTAGACACAATTATGAAAGTTAATTGAATTGGAAAAGGAACACAGGTTCTATTTTGAGCTTTGCTGATATTTAGCTTGGTATCTTAGGGATCTTTTTATTCCATGGGTGTTAGATTAACCTGTAACTAAGTAGGACTGACCCAGGGCCTCTAAGACATATAAAGAATGCATGGTTAAGATAAAATTTAAACTATTTGTTTCTCATCAAGGAATATAACAAGTAACAGGTGTTTTAGGAGTTGTGAGTGCAGCATTTCATAGCAATCCACCAGATGCATATGGGCAGACTATCGGCGGAGGGGCCAGGAAGATGCACAGAGACATCCCCACCATGGACTACAGACCACGTGCTAAGCTCTTACAGACATATTGCCAGATGTGCATCTAGGGCCAGGAAAACTGGGTTTGATTTCACACAATCCATCATCCCTGTGTTCTAAGAAAATACATTTTGCAGACAATGAATAAAATATTTTATATAAATATTTTACATAACACATAATTATACTATATGCCATATTATGTACTATAAAATATATAATTATATAATACATAACACTGTTATATGCATTTTACTTCAATTACCTTTAATTAGTTTGCTGTTTCATTTCGAGCATGCAGAAGTAGGCATGAATTAGACCCATTAGTCTCTCACTCCTACAATACCATCCACTCTAACTGAAATGTGCCTGTCCTGAGCTCCCAGCTCATAGAAGCAGCTAAGTTTGCTATGTACAAGTGTGCCCAGTGATTGCACCAAAACTTGATAGCTGACCCCTGAGTGGGCCATCCATGGCTCATCCAGCCTGATTAAGGGTCACTGACTACCTCAGCAATTGCTTGGTGCACTCCGGATTTTTGAATGGAGAATATGGCCATTCTCAGAGAAGAGGGAAACAGAAGCTGGGCAGTGAGGAGCAGAACTGCCCTGCGAGTGACCTCTTGAGTGCGAGAGGAAGCACCAGAATTAGGGTGTCACCCTTCCCCTGCAACCCACCCATGGTTACCTATTTATCATCGATTCATTCGTCATTTTCCTGCCAAAATGGTCCCATGCGCCTGACCTTCGCCTGTGCTCCCTATGCTCCGGTCCTGCTGACCTTTATCTGCTTCTGGTTTTGCCGTTGTCCTTGTTCCTGCCTTCCTATCACTTCCACCAAGAATGAACCTCCCTGCATGGCCGGCTCCTTCTCGTTATCAGGACAGTTTAATGGTATTGTTCCCTTGCCATCCAATCTACATTTAGATCCTTCTGGTCATTTTCCTCCCCACCAGCCTGTGTCATTTCTTCACTGGATGCCCCGCCTCCACAATTAAGTTATTTCCTGTTTTACTCTCTACCTGCTCCCACTGGAATATCAATTCCACAAGAGAAGAGGAAGCCTTGACCGTCTTATTTACTGAAGTTGCATCTTCACCGACTGGAACAGTGAATGACATAAGTAAGTGTTTAAAATTTTTAGTAAAACAAGTGAGGGAAATGATGAGATAGTGAGATCCTAAAACAGCCATATATATCTGCTGGGTTTCTGATTTCAGTTCCAGGCCACTTGTGTTCTTATAACGATCCTCATTTTCTTTAAGGTGACTTGCATTCCTGCTCCTTGCCACTAAAGGACATCATGCACGTAGGCCTGCGTGTGGCTGAGCAGCAGGCTGCCTGCCACCCCTCCCGCTGGAGCCCTTCCCCACACAGGAAGTTTCCATAGCTTGTATTGACCTAAAGCCCCGTTTGTTTCCAGTTTACCCCGTATCTGGCACTGAGAGTCACCCCTGTCCACTTCCACACTAGACCCAGCTTCCTGAAGTCCAGCCAGGGCATAATTTCTGCTTTATCCCATTAAAAACATTTTTTTAGATTTAATTGCAACAAAAGTGTAATATTGAAACAACACAATGCACATTGAGTTTCAAGGATCTGTTCTATTTTTTCACTACTGGGAGAGTGGAAAAATTTTATTTTGTGTCTCCATGGGTAACTGGAGAAGTTAAAGGTAATACAAGACTAAACTCAGGTACTGGCAATAGAAAAACAAAGGAAAAGAGATGCAAGAGATGCTGGGAATGAAATGTATAAGGACCTAGTTATCATCTAAATCTCAGGATAAGAGAGCAAAATGTTCCCATGATGATGTAATATTTCCAGCTTGAATGATTAACTGCTTTATACCACTGCCAAATAGACAAGTGAAGAGAAGATAAAGGGTGAAGAGGGTAATAGAGTCTACCACTTTAAAAGTAAAATAAATAGCCAAATATATCCTTAGTTGTGTATTATTAACTAATGTACCAGTGGTCACAGATGAATGGATAAATCTGATGATTTTGTGTGTTGGCTTCTGGGATTCTGACCCTTGCCATGAACTTACCTAACACTTCTAGACTGCAACTCATATCCTAACCTACAATCCCTGTGCTTGGTTACTGGGGGGAAAAAGGCCAAGAAATGAAGTGGAAAAGAAATGCTCAGAGTTAAAGTACCCAAGCAGGTGCAATATAAAGGAAACCAAACTCTGAAAGAGCTTTAAGGAGGAGAGAGTGGGAATTGTTTCCACTGCTTGAGATTTCAAGAAGTAGAACAGAGAAAAAGTGATTGCATTTGCAATTAGGAGAGTACTGGATCATCAATTAAATGCATCAGAAGGAAAAACTGCTATTATTATAACACAAGAACTGACTGTACATGCTTTTTCATTCTAGGGTGATGATATAATTCATATTTTGGAGAATGCTCTATGTTTAAGAAATTACTTCAATGATCTTTTTGTGTATACGTGTGAACAGAAAGGTCCCTCTTCACTTTTAGAAGAAGGTTTGAAAAACAGAAAACTTAATTGCTCTGCATAAAAGAATGAAAAAATATATTACAGAGAGGATGAAGGGCACAGGCATAAAATAATGCAACATGAGAATGAGCAGGAGAAAGGAATAAAGAACTCTAGTGTCAAGGAGGGGGTCCTAAGAAGAAAGGAAGCTAATAATATCCTATTTTCAGAAATGACTGATGTGTTTTTGAGACTGTAGTATCTAGTATAAAATTTAAATTGTGTCTCCATGGTAGTGTATTTATGTTTTTGCCCACCATTAATTCAAACCTTTGGGGAAAGTCCCCCATACACAAGACCATTACTAGAATTATTTCCCGAGGGAATGAAGAAATCAGGGTGGTGTCCATGATGGGGGAGAGTGGGCCAACAGGAGACAAGTAATCTCCAGGTGCTGCCCGGGGTGTCTAAGAAGCGAATGACTGTGTAAGCAATTCAAGAGATTCTTATTACTCTGAAAACCACAGGAATATCAAAGGTATTTCATCTTGATATGGGATGGAGTCTCAGATTACCATATTTGGAAGTTAGAATGAAGGATTACCTTCAAAATCTAGAGTCAGATGACCCTTGGACTACAGCAGTAGGACTCAGCAGCTGGGTGGGTTAGGGCTTATTTGGTGTCATTGAAGGGAGACCATGGAATTCCTTTCTGCTCAGAATGATCTCCCTGCATCTTCCAGATGGCAGATTAATGTGGGGCTCTCAATTAGTCCCACACTAGTAAAAAAGATTAGTTCAAATTGCCCTTCATCTTGAAAGCTGGGATTATCTGAAAATTTTAATGAGAGGAGAGGGGGAAAGAGAAGAGAGGCCTGGAGATGCGAACCCTGTGCAAGGCAGGAAGGACATTTGGGGGTCCACCAAGCGGCTCTAATGTTCTGGGTGCTGGAAGTGACTGAGTAGAGAGAGGAGAGGATAAAGTGCCAAAGATAATTCTGCTTATTTGGAATCTCTGCACAGAGCCAGATTCGTCTCAAATTGTCTATTTCCTCCTCATTTTTTTTAACCGTTTGTGCCACCCCACACTCTAGGCTTTGAAGGTCCTTTTATTCATTTGTTTTAGTCTCTCTCTTTTTTTTTTCTTCCACTACGCATGGAAACGAGCAGAACAGATGGTTATATTTAAGTCATAGGAAAGCAGGGAAGACTAAGAGTGTGAATCGTCAGCTACTTGGCATTGAAATGCCTCAATCCTAGAATCTGTAGAATTCCACATTTTTTCCGGGATTTCAACTCAAGTCTCTGTTCAGTTCATAGACAATCTACACATATGCCCTCCTAAGTATCGACATTCAGAGGATGGGCTTTGAGACTCAACCTAGCAGAGGGTCACATTGTCTTCTGAGTTTATTTTCTCACCTTGGCTGCTTATTTGCTCTGAATAAAGCCTGTAGGATTAGACAAGAAATCACTTATGCTCCCAAAGCAGCTGTTTCAGCTGTAATGGTAAATCGGAGCCCTTGTCTTGAGTTTAATGATTATTAACCTCTCTGTAATCTTCTATGTTGGTCTGTTCCTTTCCGTGGAGAAAAGGAGGTTAAAAATATTTGAGCAATGACAAAGCTACTGCTTAGAACAGGTGTGAGCAAATGAGAGCTCGGAGTTCAAATCTGCCCTGTTAGGCCTCTTTTTATAGCTTTATTGGAACACGGCAACACTTATTCATTTATGTACCATCTATGGTTGCTTTCACACTGCAACAGCAAAAATGAGTAATTGCAAGAGATCGTATGGTCTTTAAAGCCAAGAAGATTTACTATCTAGCCCTTTATAGAAAAAGTTTGCCAACCCCTGGCTGTACCATTACATCTTCCAGAATAGGCCTCCTTATATTTGTATGGTTTTTTCCCATCAATCATGCTTAACTGGTTTACTGCTAAAAGGATACGAATAGCATGAGAACTAGTTGAAGCATGGATTAAAAATAAATATTTGAAGTATCCTCAACATTGCCTGCACCAGAGTCAGCATGGTGATCCTCTAATTCTCTATGACTATTTTGAACAGAGCACAGGGTTTCCAAACTCTACAGATCTCCAGTGGGGTGTGCTCCAAACATTACACAAACTCTCCAACGTTTTCCAACTGTTACCTGTTGGTCAGCATGAAGCAACACACTGTTATCATAAAGAAGGATTCTGATTTGTGCAACAGCACAAAAGAGCAAAAGGTATAAGACATCTGTACCACAAGAGGCATACATAATGACCAATATTGGCTCCCAAATTTCAAAGCCTTTAAACCACTTTAGAGTGTATTTCAAATGTGTTTTTTATGAAAGGACAACATTCTAAAATACTTTGAAAACATGTAAGTTAGAGAAAAATTCAAACTGTTTAGTATAAATACAGCATTTTATTATCTCTAATTATACTCTATAAGCAACTTACTCAACACAATGCCTGCAAGCTTACAAAGAAAATGAATACTCTTAAAAATAGTTTTCTTTCACAGAAAATATCATCGTGGGCTCTATATTTTGCAACACAGAAACATGATTGGAGTATTTTGTGTATGAAATAAATAAAACTTGGAAAATATTTCGTATTCCAATTGACAGAATTCTCTAAGGTTTTCAGGCCTGTCCATCTGAAACTTTAATACCTTTACCCAAGATGGGCACTGTTGTGTCTGACTTTTCCTTAAATTCTCGTGCCTTTTTTTATAATCTGCTCTAAAGTCTACTTAAAACTAATAATTAATGTGTGAGACAGCCCATAGGTTTGAAATTTTTGCACTCATTATATGTTGTAGCAAAGATATTGTCAAGTTTAAGCATACAGAATTGTTTAAAATTCTAAGAAACTGATTTTAAAATAATGTATAAACACCCATCTAAGTTTAGAGAATATTCTACCTTTAATTTGATGAGGCTTACATATCTAAATTTAGCAAACTATAAAACAACAGTTCCCTCTGGTTCCAAAGCTGATCTAGTCCAGAGTTGGCTATCTTTCCAAAGTGATACACCACTTCTAATGTGCTCAGTCCTTGCTCGGGGGGGGGCCCTGTTACAGTCTGAAGGCACTTCGTGTGTCTCAGACCTCCTTTGGCTAGTGCAAAGGAGTGACTTAGCCATGAACTTTACAACTGGCAGAATGGAATTAGTTGAGTTGCAAAGTTCCTCTACATATATTATCTATCATTCAGGAGATAAGAATATTGTCATTATCTGTTTTTCACAAGTGTGGAATGTGATTTCGTGAGGCTAAGTTACCAGTCATGCAGTTTGAAGGATAAAGAGTTAAGGGTCAAACCCATGTCTTCTAATCTCAAGATTAGATCTTGCAAACAGAAAAAAAGGTGCTTAGATTTTGGACTGATATCAGAAGTAAAAGCAGGCCACATAGGCAAGCTGTGTGTATATCAAGTAAAGATGGCCATGGAAGCAGCTGAAACTGCTGCAAAGTCTGGTTAATAAAATAGATTCAAAGCTGAGATCACAGCAACATAAATACTAGCAAATACAATAAAACAGAAGACTCATTACATAGTGGAGAATCAGGGAGCCCTCAGAAGCTGCGGAGGAAAACAAAGCTGATGACCAGAAGTCCTGAAAAGAGTCAGCAATGGAAAGTTACAGGAGATACACACACACACACACACACACACACACACACACGCACACACACACACACACACACACACATACACACACAGGGAGTCAGTCAAGGAACCACCAGAAGCTTGGATGTGCAACGAAGGACTTGCCCCTCCAGGTTGCAGAGACAGTACGGCTCTGCTGATACCTTGATCTCACACTGCTAGGCTCCAGAACTGTGAGATGACAAATTTTTGTTGTTTTAAGCGGGGTGGGGGGGGTGGAAGTAATAGGAACTGCAAGGACGTGAGAAAGCTGCAGAAGAACAGATTCCTCTATTTATAAACCTTAACGTTTATTTCAGGCACACTGCTAGGTACTGAGAACACATTAACAAAAGACTATCCTGGCTCTTCACAATTTCATAATATTATAGGAAAGATAGAAATGTAAACAATTAATTACCATGCCATATTATCAATATTAGAGGGAAAGCCATATTCAAAGTCCTGTGGAGGCCCAGGGAAAACAATTATATAATGACACAGTGACACGAGATCATCTGAACAACCACCGCGTATCAGAAGTGTTCATATCATTCTGCAAAGGCAGAGGCAGTGGCTGGACTGAGGTTTGTAGAGAAAATGGTTGTGAATTCTGGGCTGGTTTGTGGATGAAGAAGGAATATAATTGCACCAACATTTAGCAGCAACCAATTAGGAACCAGCTGAGACAGAATGAGTGCGGATAGGACAGAGGTTAAGAGGCCCAAAGGATGGAAACTTATATTCCCTGGGGGGAGGGGGGGAGGTGGTCTGACAGGTGATGCGACGAAGGCCCAAAGACAAATTCCTCTCACTTCACAGTTTTGCTGCAGATCAATTCTGGTACTACTTAATGAGGGGGATAGTCTAATGTATTGACCAAACCTGGTATTGAGAGTAAAATGAAGATCTATCAGTAATTATCTACGGTATCTGAGATGAGTGGTGATCTTATAGCTGATCTGACTCTGCCTACGGGAATGTGGCCAAGCCATCTTTCTGTGTCTTCATTTAAATGGAAGCAATAATATCTCCTACAGAATTGTGAGCTTTTAGTTAAAAAGGAGCGAGAGAAGAAGGAAAGAAAAGAAAGGCAGGCTGGCTTGGTTTATTGTAGTCAATTCAACAAATATTATTGATCAATATCTAATGAAAATAACCTAGGGTCTGTCCCACTTCCAACTTTGGCTGTCACCATCGGTACACATTCACTAATTGAGAGTAGAGGTCACAAGAACAATCATGACTCCAGGGACCTGAGCAATGAGCTGGGGACTACACTGGTGTGGGACGATTCTTGACACATTTCTGAGGGTGCGGACACATACTGTGGTTTCCACAGCGGTCCACGTGACCCTGCCGGGCTCTGCACTGACACAGAGGGCATCCTAGGGGAGTTAATCTCAGACACAAAGCCAGGCAAAGCAGAAGCAGGAGGGAATAGCTTTATGTGCAAAGGAAACACCAAGTAATTTGTAAATTCTTAGGTCTGAATATCCAAGTGATCCTTTTTTCTGCATAACCATTTCCTTCGCCCATGCTCAGTATCCATGATGGCCATCTGGACACAGGAAAGCGACTGTTCCTGGCGAACAGATCTTATGTTTGCTTCTTTCTTGTTTTATCAGAGCTGCCAAGTAAATGCTCCAAAATTATAGCAAAAAGCAGGCAGACAGTTCAGCAAAGATATGGAAAAATATTATTTTCGCTGTTGTAGGTAATGATCAGGTACTGGCGAGGCCTTCTAGAGATAAGTGGAAAATGCATACCCACCTCTTTTTCAGTTTGATTTAGGGTGTGCATAGCTCACTTCACAAGATGGCTCTAGGCTGAAGGCATGGTGTAGGGAAGAATACAGCAATTAGTGATTCTTTCAGTCTGGGGCAGTCCTACAAACCCACACATGCAGCCCAATGTATCTACAATGATTTGCAAGCAGGCTTCTCTCACTGCATACACATTACGATCATACCTTCTGCTGCTGGGTGTCTGTCCACCTAGTCTTAAGTCTCTTGACCTCACACTGTCTCTGCTTTGATAATGGCAATACTACTTGTCCTATTACCTAGAACAGGTGGTATAAAGAGAACATGCTTTAAAAACAAACAGGAGAACCGATAAAGGTTATAAGTCTTGCTTCTTCCATTAAATAGTTACACTGCCTTGGACAAGTCATTTTATTTCCCTGGGCTTTGTATTTCTCGTTCATAGAATGAAGAGACTGTGCCGAGTGGACCCTAAGATCTCTTCTAGTTCTAATGCTCTAGGATTCCAGCATCCCAAAAAACATTCTGATTTAGTGTGACAGAGAGGCATGTAGTGCTCACACCCTGCAGAGATTTTTTAAAAGGAAAGAAAAAGAACACAGCTTTTTATTCCTGAGATGACTAGTAGGCCTTTGGGGAAGCAAGACTGAGCAGATTTTCTCTCGTGGAACAAAATTTTTCCCCTTTCTTTGAGGTTCAGAAAAATACCATGTGCCTCTCTTGGCGGAGCACTTAATTTTCAGAAGTAGAATTGATCCCAGTAAAATGATACAGATGTCACAGATGACAAAACACAAGTGTATCTGTTGCAGCTTTACTACTATATAGCTACATTTAAAACAGCTCTGTTAATCTGGCAGTGACTTGGTACCACTCTGAACAACCACAGAAAGTTTCCAAAGCAACAAGCAAATACTTTTATTTTATCCTCCTAGAGGCAAATTTAATGCAATGAAGAAGAAGAAGGAAGAGGAAGAGGGAGGAGGAGGAGGAGGAGGAGAAGAAAACAAAGATAACCATACATCATGGGTAAATTTTTCTAAAAACTCAAGGGAAAAAAATGTAAAAAGGTTTATGCCATACACAGTTTGAAGACATATAAAAGTAATTTCCACTTTTATATAATAAATATGACTTCAGGTTTTACAACTATAGACTCTTTTTTTAGGTTTAACTACCAAGAGTAGCAACAAGCCTGCAGATCTCTCGTTCATGAAAACAGCCCAGGAGACTGCTGAACAGCAAACCCCTCGTGCTGCTTCTCAGGCACTGGGGGTTTGTCTGGGTACCAGCCAGGTGGTGTGAGGTGAAATCAGACTGAGTTTCTGGCACATTTGAATGCCAAAAACCACATATTTTTAAAGTCATTCCAGATAGGCAGATACTCAACTTTTGCTGAAACTATAACATCCACTGTGCTGGCAGTGAGAGCAACAGCCTCCAGAGAAGCGTGTCCCATGAAACCCAGCTAGTGGGCCGCCGCACACAGAAGGGACTCTCTCAGACCTCATTCTCATCGCTCACTTTAGCTGAAGTCCATTTCTGTCCTCAGAGAAGACGCAATTGCTAGCCCCCTTATCTTTTGCCAGGGTTTTCCATAGACATTATGGGTTATGTTTTAGCTTCCCTTCATTTGCTTCTACCAACAAGTGGAAAGATTGTTTTTTTAAAGTCACAGTTCCCTGCACTGGGGATGAGGGCAGGGGAATTACAGTTTCTAGAAATACTTTCTATTACTCCAAACTGACTCTGGGGAAGAAAGCAAATACATATTCTAATAAAATAGAATCATTCAATAAAATTGATGAGACCATTTTAAGGTGGAAAATTCTGGCTTTGGTTCAGTGTTTCCCTTGGTTTCCTGCAGAGCTCCTGTTAGATACTTTGTGCAGTGGTGCCCCACAGCCTCTGGGGCCATCTGTCTGTGGATCCTCTTCCCCTCCTAGTGCAGCTACTTGGCTGACAGTCAAAGGGTGAGCACTTTTCCTCTGGTAGCAGTGAAAAGAAGGAAGGAAAAAAAGCTCCTAGATTCCCCACCCTGCTCTCTCATTTCCAAAAGTTTCCAGCATTCCAGTAATGACATCAGTTCCACAAAAGGAAGAATGGATTGGTGGAATAACCAGGTAGAAAACTTCAACATTCCTGCCTAACCCCAGCTCTGCACAAAAATCTTTGGGTTGCCATAGTCCATGTGACACAGAGATGACACAGGACAGAGGGCAAACATTTTTTTTTTTAATTAAAGAAACTGACCCAAACCTGGCGGCCAAGAAGTGAGCCATACCTTTTAGCAAGAAAGCAAGCAAAGCAAACTGCAAAGTGAAGATTTCCACCCAAGGAAATTCTAAGGATCTATTAACTAGGAAGCCGACACTTTCCTAAACACAGAGTTGTTGATATTTTTGGTTGCTGCAAACATGTAATTACCTAGAAACATACAATAATGCCATACACACTTCACGGGCCCACTGGAAGAGAAGAACGTGCAAAGTCCACAACTGTGAAACTTAAAGACAGTTTTACGGAATGAACCTAATTGTGTCATCATAAGCCTGCATGAACGCACAGCACAGCCAACATCTTTACTTCATGCACACGTCCAACATCTCACTAACGCTGAGAGCTGGAGAACAAATTCTTTATGTAACAACAAAAGGATCGTACTGTCTCCTTCACACGACACCCAGTTTTGTGTAGCCAGACTATGCAACACTGAAGTTTTTCATAAGCCATTTGCCCACAAATTAAAAGGCATTCTACAATTCCTTCACTAGAAAAGAATATGATTTCAGCATCACGAGAGTAAATAAAACAGTAATTCTGGTGTTATGAATTATGCATCTTTCATCTCAAAGAACAATGAAGAAGGCATCTTTCATTCTTACGAATCCCGAAACACTGAACACTTTATAAACCAGTGCATGGGAATCCCTTGATTCATCACTGGAAGACATCTCACCCTGGGATGCTGTGGTATTTTTTTAATAGCACACAGAAAACCATATTGAAAGATGAGAAGCAAGGAAGTACCACCCCATTGGCCTAGATTTGAGTAGGGGAGATAAGAACCCAGTTGAAATTTGCTCAGAACAGAAGTTCTTTCCCACTTGTGCTCAGGAAGATGGTAGTTTCAAGACTGCCAGGATACAGAGGTGTAACTCTTCCAAGTTCTTGCTGGCAATCCCATTTCTTCTCACTTGGATTATTAAACTATGTTTTGAAGCAAATAGTTGTTTACATCATTTACCTATTCACGAACCTTGGTTATGTCCTTTGCCTAACATGAAGCCCCGAATTCTTAGAATGGCGTGAAGGACCGTCCACTATCTAGCTACAGATCACGAGACCCTCTAACATGTGATCATCCCACCTTGCTTAGAGAAAACTGGTCTCCCCACACGAGATAATGAGGATGACATGACTGATGTGACTAACACCTGAGGTGGGTGTTAGCACTAGGGAAGGGGTAGATAACATCTTGTTGTTTCAATGACCATACTAACCACAGGGAAAACAGACGACTTATCCAAATTCCTACAGCTAAACAGAGGCAAAGCTGGAGTGACCCTGAGAGTTATTCTCAGCCAGTGGGAGATTAGGATCCAGGCTAAAGATAAGGTAACTATACGTCATCATTCAAAGCAGGACACACAGGAGAGTAAACGAGGCACAGTCAAGGACATTTATAGCAAGACAAGAGTGGACTGGGACTGCCCAAGGCACCCTGGACTATGGTTCCCCAAACTAAGAAAACCGTATTAGAAGTTCCAGAAGGGGGGTCAGAAGCAGTCTGATGAGCATATTTAATATACCTATTACCTTAGTAATAGAGAATCTACAGCTGGCTACTATGTATTTGGCTGGCCTGGCTCCTCTAAATGACAAAACGAGCATGCATTGTAGGAGTTTTGAACGGCTCTAGATTCAGCATGGCAGAACTCTTTCTGCGAGCCCACCAGACTCTGTAAGCTGCACATGGGGTGGATAAGGGGTGCTCCTAAAGATGGCACATTCAGAAAGAGAAGCTCTTCGGCCAAGCCCTCCTCTTTGGCATCGTATGAACCTCTGGATGGGTGCCAAAGGCTTTACAAAGGTGGTATTTTCTTTATTCACACATTTGAGATATAACATCATGGGTGATGACTAATACCAAGGACTACATTTCCCCTGCCAAATATGGCATCTCCTTAATGAACCAGACATCTCTATCCATATTAGACCCTGAAGTGGATCAAATAGGAGAGAGGTCATCCACTGAACGGTCATCCACTATACAAATATTTATGGTTTTCTTAAAAAGATATCCTTTCAAATACATGTCTGATGCTGAGACCCTACAGTATTAGAATCCAGGATAGCAGGCCAGACTGGATTCTCAGCGGTGCCCGGCATCCTCTTTGCACGGTCTGGAGCACTCTGTACTGGGACAGCTGGTCAGGCGGTTTGTGCCTTTTCTTAAACATAGACTCAACCTGGCTGCACTACAATAAAAGGTACATGAAAGTACCTTCCCACAAAAAATAAGCTTCTTCCAAGCTTCCAAGCCTTAGATCTTGCAAATATTGACAACAGCAGCCCTGTAAGAGTCTTTACACATGTGAGCATTCAGTTAATACATGGATTGATACTTAGGATGGGCTCTAGAGGCAGCTAAAAAGAGCAGGGTCCGAGAACAGTGAGGAAGAACCACTTGCAGCCCTCATTTCTGAACCCTGCAGAGCTCGGACATGGTGGGCGTTGCTGAGTAAGTGCTGCAAGAATGCCTATAAATCCTTCTCTTCTCACAATGACTCAAACAGAGAAAGCAGAACGCTGGCCCTTGGGCGAGGAAGGCTGGCCTGCACGACCTCCCCATTTGCCTGCCTGATTCCAGACCGTAACAAGGCAGCTCGGCTGCCTCTTTTTCAACTTCAAGCTCTCGGCTGTCCTATAGCTTTACTAGATAATTCATCCTTTCTTCCACTAAACAGATCCAAGAACAGATGGATATCGCAAGGCAAAAGAGTAAGGTGTCGCTGTAGACACAGGCCACAGACAGGAAAGGCCAGCTGACTCCCAAAATTCACTCTTCTCTGAAACTCACTAACCCATCCATATAGACCGTGAAAGACTCTGGTTTAAACATTAGGCCTGTCTTTCTAAATGATTCCAGGCCAGCTCCCCCTCCTACTCGGCTGTCATGCTGCATCCATCCACTCACTTACAGCTTTCTTGCTTAAGTGGAGTAAAACATGGACCCCTGAGGGTACACAATTGGTCAGTAGCTGCCCCACCAAACACAGGTCAGCATTAGCTTAGGACAAAGCAGGTCCTTATACATCTGGCATTACTTGGGAACAAGATGTTCTAGATTTATGAATTTGCCAGATAAAGGTTTGGGGAAGGGCACACTCTATACAAAGACCATAGGCAAGGGGCTGTGTGACTCAATATCTGAATTAACTCCATGCAAGAAAGAAATAGGGCTCATAAAAGGTAAAGAAAACTAAATCCTCTTGAATTCCTAAGTGATTAAAGGGGATGTTAGGTTTCCCACAACACACAGGGAGCTGAGCAAATTTCAGGTGGATCTCAGATGAAGCAGTGACTCCCAGCCAACGGTGGAGACAAAGATAGTGGCAGATTTGGGACAAGAATCCAGGTATTTTCAACCAGTCAGCGATTCTTTCCAAAATTCATTTTTCTCTTCCCTGTGTGTAAATGTGCTCTATAAATTTGTCCAGAAGAGAGAGTGGCACTTTTAGACTATAGCTTCATAAAGGGCAGGGCTGGTGTTTTATTGCTATGTGCATACGTGTGGAAGAAGAGGCATGGCATGCTTTATACCCTGCAGCGCAGCTCTGTTTCCCCGCCGCCACTGCAGGATCACGCTAATCAGAGCCCTTTCCCAGCTCAGGCGGAGGAGGAGGAGGAACAGCCATTCCGGGCCAGCCCAGCTTGTTTCCACCTGCCACCTAGGTGAGAAGCTGCTGCCCTGCCAGCTGCCCTGAGAGTGACTCCACCTGCCCTGCTCCCCATATCGCCCCAGGCTGTGCCCACACCTCCCCAAGCCCAACAGCGGGGCTTCTTAAGGACCCTGAAGCCCCAGCGTTACCTGGCAACCATGCACCTGTGAGTGAGGTCAGCCAGGCTGTGCTAACCCGTGTGTGGGGGGGCTTGCGGGCTTCCCGGGTATTCTCACGCACCTTCATTACAGTTCACTGCTCGAGCCCAGAGAGGAGAACAGAGCCCACTGTTTTCCTCCTTGGCTCCCTGGAGACAACAGATCCACTGATTAGCTCTCCACTGAGCGTCGGAAAGGCTAAGGTACACACCCCAGCATTACCTGGAAAATGCAACTTTAAGAGTATCCAGTTTTATTTTGGAAAACATATCTCTGCCAGTAAACCCAGTTCCTGGGTCCTTAACTCAGGAAATTTAAGAAAAGAACTCCGAATAGTTCATAATACATTATAATAAATTTATGTAAAAAGAGAAAAAAATTATATAATAATTAATTACAATTATTATTTTCCCTTAATCTTTGTTTCCAGTCTCTTCCCACCAGAAGGGGTTCATGGTGTCAAAATTCTTAGAGAGTGTCAATAGGATGGCTTGGGCCCGGCCTCTCTGGCCTTCAGACCGAGAGTTTTGGGGTCTGACCAGCAGGAACCCTTCAGGGTACTCGGTTCCCGTTCCTGGCATGGGAACGGGGCACTGCCCTCACTTCCTGTCTGCTGACCTCGCTCCTCGGGGACACACTGTTTCCCGGAAGTAGATGAACGTGTGAAGGACAGAGAAAGACGCTGCTGCAGGACCTGCTTCCAGGGTGCCAAGGGGGTAAGTGGGCGGGGAAGAGGCCGGACAGCTGCGTATGTCTGCACACTGCGGGGGCAACCTCAGGAAATAGTTGGTACAAGTTTCTTCGATCCCCTATGGTGCATTAAGAAAAAGAAAAATTTCTGTTCTCATTTCTCTACGTACCATATCTGTAGCTTTGGAGTGCTAGGCATGGCCTGGATTCAGTGAGATCTGACTCCCTAGCTACTCTCTTTTCTTTACCCTGATTTTTTCCTCTCAGCTGTCTCTCTCTTCTCCTTCTCCTCACATGTGACTTCGCATCTGATTCCATTTCTCTTTGTTCTGCTCTCTCCTCCATCCCATCCTTCCCCATCCCATTCTTCAGCAGATGACTGATTGGCCTGGAAATGGCCAAATTAGATGTATAAGCCTCCATGAAAGGCATTTTCTGAATTACCCTGTTTGTTCAAAAAGCCAGGATGTAAAAGGAAGCCCGGAGTCCAGTAGCTTCCAAAGACTTCTTTACAGGATTAGGCAGCCCTCATGGGAAAGATGCACATATGGGCTGCTCATGCTCTAATTAGTTCCATTTCTTGTATTTGGGGCTCATTTCTGAGTCCCCTTCCTTAAGTCCTCTGCTGTTAAGCTTTGCTCCCAAAAGTGCTTTTTTTTTCCCAGCTACTTAACACATACCACCTCCAGGCTAAATTCTCAAAGGCTTTGAGCTGCCTGAACTTAAGGTGAGCTGCTTCTCAAGGCTCTTCTACAAGCGACTAGACACAGTGGTGATGGGGTCAAGGTGACTTTAAGTTTCCTTCCTTTCCTTCCTTTCTCATTTCCCACAAAGGCTCAGAAACTTTCTTCCAGTGAAGAAAACTTATGTTGCTATTCTTAGCTTTTAAATGTGTTACTTTTAAAAAATTTTAAGTGTAGGAATGGAATCCCAAACAAGCTGTTTTTTTTATTAAGGTATTATTGATACACACTCTTATGAAGATTTCATATAAAAAAACAATGTGGTTACTACATTTACCCATATTATCAAGTCCCCACTCATACCCCAATTCAGTCACGGTCCATCAGTGTAGTGACATAACACAGATTCACTATTTGGGTTCTCTGTACTACACTCTTTTCCCCGTGATTCCCCACACCATGTGTATTAAACATAATACCCCACAATCCCCTTATCCCACCCTCCCCACCCACCGTCCTCCACCCCTCTCCCCTTTGGTAACCACCAGTGCCTTCTTGGAGTCTCTGAGTCTGCTACTATTTTGTTCCTTCAGTTTTGCTTCGTTGTTATACTCCACAAATGAGGGAAATCATTTGGCACTTGTCTTTCTCTGCCTGGCTTATTTCACTGAGCATAATATCCTCCAGCTCCATCCATGTTGTTGCAAATGGCAGGATTTGTTTCCTACTTATGGCTGAATAGTATTCCATTGTGTATATGTACCACATCTTCTTTATCCATTCATCTACTGATGGACACTTAGGTTGCTTCCATATCTTGGCTATTGTAAAAACTGCTGCTGCAATAAACATAGGGGTGCATATGTCTTTTTGAATCTGAGAAGTTGTATTCTTTGGGTAAATTCCAAGGAGTGGAATTCCTGGGTCAAATGGTATTTCTATTTTTAGTTTTTTGAAGAACCTCCATACTGCTTTCCACAATGGTTGAACTAATTTGCATTCCCACCAGCAGTATAGGATGGTTCCTCTTCCTCCACATCCTCGCCAGCATTTGTTGTTCTTAATCTTTTGGATAGCGGCCATCCTTACTGGTGTGAGGTGATATCTCATTGTGGTTTTAACTTGAATTTCCCTGATGATTAGTGATGTGGAGCATCTTTTCATGTGCCTGTTGGACATCTGAATTTCTTCTTTGGAGAACTACCTCTTCATATTCTCTGCCCATTTTTTAATCTTGTTATTTGTTTTTTGGGTGTAGAGGCGTGTAAGTTCTTTATATATTTTGGCTGTTAACCCCTTGTCGGATATGTCATTTACAAATATATTCTCCCATGCTGTAGGATGCCTTTTCATTCTGTTGATGGTGTCCTTTGCTGTTCAGCAACTTTTTAGTTTGATGTAGTCCCATGAGTTAATTTTTACTTTTGTTTCCCTTGCTCAAGGAGATGCGTTCAGGAAGAAGTCGCTCATGCTTATATTCAGGAGATTTTTGCCTACGTTGTCTTCTAAGAGTTTTATGGTTTCATGACTTACATTCAGGTCCTTGATCCATTTCAAGTTTACTTTTGTGTGTGGGGTTAAACAATAATCCAGTTTCATTCTCTTGCATGTAGCTGTCCAGTTTTGCCAACACAGCTGTTGAAGAGTCTGTCATTTCCCCACTGTATGTCCATGGCTCCTTTATCGTATATTAATTGACCATATATGGTTGGGTTTATATAAGGGCTCTCTAGTCTGTTCCATTGGTCTATGGGTCTGTTCTTGCACCAGTACGAAATTGTCTTGAGTATTGTGGCTCTGTAGTAAAGCTTGAAGTTGGGGAGCATAATCCTCCCAGCTTTATTCTTCCTTCTCAGGATTGCTTTGGTTATTTAGGGTCTTTTATGGTTCCATATGAATTTTAGAATGATTTTCTCTAGTTCGTTGAAAAATGCTTTTGGTATTTTGATAGGAATTGCATTGAATCTGTAGATTGCTTTAGGAAGGATGGCCATTTTGACAATATTAATTCTTCCTATCCATGAGCATGGGATGTGTTTCCATGTATTGGTATCTTCTTTAATTTTTCTCATGAGTGTCTTGTAGTTTTCAGAGTATAGGTCTTTCACTTCCTTGGTTAGGTCTACTCCTAGGTATTTTATTCTTTTTGATGCAACTTTGAATGGAATTGTTTTTCTGATTTCTCTCTCTGCTAGTTCATTGTTAGTATATAGGAATGCCATAGATTTCTGTGCATTAATTTTGTATCCCGCAACTTTGCTGAATTCAGATATTAGATCTAGTAGTTTTGGAGTAGATTCTTTAGGGATCTTTATGTACAATATCATGTCAGCAGCAAACAGGAACAGTTTAACTTCTTCCCTGCCAATCTGGATGCCTTTTATTTCTTTGTGTTCTCTGATTGCTGTGGCTAGGACCTCCAGTACTATGCTGAATAGAAGTGGGGAGAGTGGGCATCCTTGTCTTGTTCCCGATCTTAAAGGAAAAGCTTTCAGCTTCTCATTGTTAAGTATAATGTTGGCTGTGGGTTTGTCATATATAGCCTTTATTAATGTGAGGTACTTGCCTTCTATACCCACTTTATTGAGAGTTTTTATCATGAATGGATGTTGAAGTTGTCAAATGCTTTTTCAGCTTCTATGGAGATGATCATGCGGTTTTTGTCCTTCTTTTTGTTGATGTGGTGGATGATGTTGATGGATTTTGGAATGTTGAACCATCCTTGCATCCCTGGGATGAATCTTACTTGATCATAATGGATGATCCTTTTGATGTATTTTTGAGTTCAGTTTGCTAATATTTTGTTGAGTACTTTAGCATTCTATGTTCATCAGGGATATTGTTCTGTAGTTTTCTTTTTTGTGGTGTCTTTGCCCCACTTTGGTATTAGAGTGGTGCTGGCCTCATAGAATGAGTTTGGAAGTATTCCCTCTTCTTCTACTACTTGGAAAATTTTAAGGAGGATGGGTATTAGGTCTTCACTAAATGTTTGATAAAATTTACTGGTGAAGCCATCTGGTCCAGGCGTTTTGTTCTTAGGTAGGTTTTTGATTACCAGTTCTATTTCATTGCTGGTAATTGGTCTGTTGAGATTTTCTGTATCTTTCTGGGTCAGCCTTGGAAGGTTGTATTTTTCTAGAAAGTTGTCCATTTCTTCTAGGTTATCCAGTTTGTTAGCATAGAATTTTTCATAGTATTCTCTAATAGTTCTTTGTATTTCTGTGCTGTCCATAGTGATTTTTCCTTTCTCATTTCTGATTCTGTTTATGTGTAAGACTCTCCTTTTTTCTTGATATGTCTGGCTAGGGGTTTATCTATTTTGTTTATTTTCTTGAAGAACCAGCTCTTGCTTTCATTGATCCTTTCTATTGTTTTATTCTTCTTGATTTTATCTATTTCTGCTCTAATCTTTATTATGTCCCTCCTTCTACAGACTTTGGGTTCTCATTTGTTCTTCTTTTTCTAGTTTCATTAATTGTGAGTTTAGACTGCTCATATAGGAATGTTCTTCTCCTGAGGTAGGCCTGTATTGCATCATACTTTCCTCTTAGCATGGCCTTCACTGTGTCCCACAGATTTTGTGGTGTTGAATTATTGTTGTCATTTGTCTCCATATATTGCTTGATCTCTGTTTTTAGTTGATCATTGATCCATTGATTATTTAGGAGCATGTTCTTAAGCCTCCATGTGTTTGCGGGATTTTTTATTTTCTTTGCGTAATTCATTCCTAGTTTCATTCCTTTGTGTTCTGAGAAGCTGGTTAGTACAATTTCAATCTTTTTGAATTTACCGAGGCTCTTTTTGTGGCCTAGTATATGATCTATTCTTGAAAATGTTCCATGTGCACCTGAGAAGAATATGTATTCTGCTGCTTTTGGGTGCAGAGTTCTGTAGATGTCTGTTAGGTCCATCTGTTCTGATGTGTTGTTCAGTGCCTCTGCCTCCTTACTCATTTTCTGTCTGGTTGATCTGTCCTTCAGAGTGAGTGGTGTGTTAAAGTCTCCTAGAATGAATGCATTGCATTCTATTTCCCCCTTTAATTCTGTTAGTATTTGTTTCACATATGTAGGAGCTCCTGTGTTGGGTTCATAGATATTTATAATTGTTATATCTTCTTGTTGGATTGACCCTTTTATCATTATGTAATGTCCTTCTTTGCCTCTAGTGACTTTTTTTGTTTTGAAGTCTATTTTGTCTGATATAAGCACTGCAAATCCTGCTTTTTTTCTCTCTATTAGTTGCATGAAATGTCTTTCTCCATCCGTTCACTTTTAGTCTGTGTATGTCTTTGGGTTTAATGTGAGTCTCTTGAAGGCAGCATATAAATGGGTCTTGTTTTTTTATCCATTCAGTGACTCTGTGTCTTTTGACTGGTGCATTCAGTCCATTTACACTTAGGGTAATTATAGATAGGTATGTACTTATTGGCATTGCAGGCTTCAGATTCATTGTTACCGAAGGTTCAAGGTTAACTTCCTTACTACCTAAGAGTCTAACTTAACTCACTTAATATGCTATTACAAACACAATCTAAAGGTTCTTTTTTTGTTTTATTTGTTTTTTTTCCTCCTCCATTCTTTATATATTAGGTATCATATTCTGTACTCTTTTTCTATCCCTTTATTGACTTTGGGGATAATTTAATTTTGCATTTTCTTAGTAATTAGTTGTTCTACTTTCTTTACTGTGGTTTTATTACCTCTGGTGACAGCTATTAAACTGTAGGAACACTTCCATCTATAGCAGTCCCTCCAAAATACCCTGTAGAGATGGTTTGTGGAAGGTAAATTCTCTCAGCTTTTGCTTATCTGGGAATTGTTTAATCACTCCTTCAAATTTAAATGATAATAATCTGGCCAGATAAGTAATCTTGGTTCAAGGCCCTTCTGCTTCATTGCATTAAATACATCATGCCACTCCCTTCTGGCCTATAAGCTTTCTGCTGAGAAGTCTGATGATAGCCTGATGGGCTTTCCTTTGTATGTGATCTTATTTCTCTCTCTGGCTGCTTTTAATAGTCTGTCCTTATCCTTGATCTTTGCCATTTTAATTACTATATGTCTTGCTGTTGTCTTCCTTGGGTCCCTTTTGTTGGGAGATCTGCGCACCTCCATGGTCTGAGAGACTATCTCCTTCCCCAGATTGAGGAAGTTTTCAGCAATCACCTCCTCAAAGACACTTTCTATCCCTTTTTCTCTCTCTTCTTCTTCTGGTACCCCTATAACGCGAATATTGTTACGCTTGGATTGGTCACACAGTTCTCTCAATATTCTTTCATTCTTAGAGATCCTTTTTTCTCTCTGTGCCTCAGCTTCTTTGTGTTCCTCTTGTCTAGTTTCTACTTCATTTATCGTCTCCTCCACCGTATCCAATCTGCTTGTAATACCGTCCATTGTGCTCTTTAATTATTGGATCTCCGACCTTAATTCATTCCTGAGTTCTTGAATATCTTTCCATACCTCCATGAGCATGTTAATGATTTTTATTTTGAACTCCCTTTCAGGGAGAGTCATGAGGTCCATATCATTTAAATATTTCTCAGGAGTTGTATTAATAATTTTACCCTGGACCAGGTTCCTTTGGCGTTTCATATTTGTGTATGGCGCCCTCTAGTGCCCAGAAGCTCTACTCTCTGGAGCTGCTCAGCCCCTGAAGAAATGTCATGGATTGCAGGGGAGTGGTATTGGTGCCTTGGGGGAGAAAAGAGCTGTTTCCTGCTTCCTGGCTGCTATGCCTGTCTCCACTGCCTGAACCAGTGGGCTGAGCACACAGGTATAAGCCTCTGTGCTTTGCGTTTTTAGTTGCTGTAGACAGATCTTCCCTCTGGCTGGCCTATCACCAGGGTAGGGTTTACTGGTTTGCAAGCCTGGTGGGGCTGGCCAGGAGAAAGGCACAGTTGTCTGCCTGTCACAGAAGGGGTTCTTGGAGCTGTGTAGCCAGCCAGGGAGCTGGAACACCTGAAGATCGTGAAAGCTCCCAATCTGCTGGGCAGGGTGCACCCAGACAATTTTGTCTACCTGTCCTTTCTCCTGAGCAGTAAGCTCTGTGCAGTCCTTGCCCCTTTAGCAGCCCTCTTGCTAAGGGCTTCTTTGTTAGGAAGTCTCTCAGACTGCCCGCCCTTTTTTTGTCCCAGAGCAGCTGAATATGGATCCCTGCTTTCCACAAGCAGCTGGAATCTTAGTCTCTCCTGGAATTCTGCCTGTCTTAGCTTTCCAACCCCTAATTACAGGAGTATCATGCAAGCACCATGAAATGTAGGTTTGTGCTCCCAGAGCAGATCTCCAGAGTTAGGTATTCAGCAGTCCCAGATCTTTACTGCCTCCCTGCTCTGTTCCTCTTCCTCCCGTCAGTGAGCTGGGGTTGGTGAAGGGCTTGGATCCTGCAGGACCACAGCTTTAGTATGTTACCCTTTTCTGTGAGGTCTGCTCTTGTCTCCAGGTGTATGCCGTTTGTTGCAGTCCTCTTTCCTGTTGCTCTTTCAGGAGTAGTTGTATTAGTTATATTTTCATATTATATGCAGTTTTAGGAGGAAGCCTCTGTCTCACCTCTCATGCCGTCATCTTTCCATACAAGCTGTTTTTTAAGAAAACTAAATCTCTCCCTTCAGGGGTCTTTCATAATTTACTTTATTTTTCAACATTGGGATTTTACAAACCTGTTTCTTTCTCACAACCTCACTTGAAAAAAAAAACTATTAAAAAAAACTCCAGTTTTTTGGTTTTTGTGTTTTTTTGCTGATGGGGTTGTGTTGAGTGCTCTTGTTTTAATAAGGAACATTTACATGTCTTATGTTCTGTACATATATAAAGAAGAAATCATTAGCCGCGCCCGAAGTTAATAGTCTAAGAATGTATAGCAAAATATACTGCAGTGCCAGAGTGAGAAAGATTGAACGTAGGACTCAAGGAGAAAGTATACAAACAGTGTGAAGCCATTACTGCTCCAACTAGTTCTGAAAGAGCTCGATGTGAAACCAACCAGAAAATGATCATCCCACAGCTATAACCGTAAAGCACCAAAAAGACAAAAGCTCTCGGCATTGTGAAAAGTCCATAAATAAAGGCCCCAAAAGCATTTGCTGGCAAAAGTATTTAGTGTGGTAATAAAAAGGAGAGTGTTTGTTTTCTGTATATTAAGTGATTTTTTTATGGAATCTGTACAATTAAACACTACACAAGAACAGAAGAATTAGAGTGTGTGTTTGGCACCTGACTTGAGTTAAGAATTAGGAAGATGCAGAATCAAAGGAGATTTTACATCGTACACTCCAGGTTACTTGTAACCTTGTGAAATAAAGGTACTTGTGTATTTGCTCAATAAAAGCATCCCATACTGAAAAACAAATCCATTCTTTGAAAGTACACATTATATATACAAACCAACACACAATATGAAAACAGCATTCTGTTTTATGGCTTTATATTTTAAACACAAATATTTCAATGTAAGCAGAGTAGCATTTTGAGGTAGACAGCTTTATTCCGAAAGGTGACTCTATCATGCTCATCTTCCTATCAAATATATCTTAGTTAAGGAATATATTATTATCTCACTTTATTCTGTTGGTATTCATTAGGCTACATAAGAGTTAGTGTCCTTATTAAAGATGGAATAACCTGCTGTCATTGAAATGAAAATCACCATAGTCAATGCACTAA
Source organism: Phataginus tricuspis (assembly GCA_029783875.1). Lineage (NCBI taxonomy): Eukaryota > Metazoa > Chordata > Mammalia > Pholidota > Manidae > Phataginus > Phataginus tricuspis. The sequence goes on from JAQQAC010015287.1 coordinate 16,980,914, forward strand.
ATACTAAGCACTTACAGCCAAGAAGCACCAAAAACTCAATGTAACAAATTCTTGCTTCATCAAGTCAAAGACTCTAAGTCTCAGCCAAACTTTAGGGACCATAATGAATCTACTAAGGATAATAATAAAAGTTGTTTTACCTTATAAATGTTTTGTACTTCAGTGAGTCCAAGTGACTGCAGTCCATGGACCAGCAGCTTCCCCCGCTCTCACTCACTCTGTGGGAGGCAGGGAAGCAGGGAACCTGAGGGCGGGACGCTGGGAATGAAGACCCGGCAAGAGAGGCTGGCAGTCTTTGCCTGCACCCCGACATCATTGGCATGGGATTTGCTCCCCTCCCAGTATCGAGAGGAGCCTACTCTTCAATGCCTGCACTCCCCTTGGGCAATCTGAAAGGGGAGTACTTCCACTATTAGTTTGGGCTTATGCAATTTCCAGTAATTCCTAAAAAACAAATAGCAATTTCATATGGATCTAAAATAAATAGTTTATAAACTTAGTACAGAACCTGATCTATTGGGAATCCTTTGCCTATTGCAAAAGAGAGGTTCTTGACTGGTTCAGCCCTACTTGATTTTGCAAGTCACTTTCTGAGAGTGAGAAAAGCTATTAGAAGACTATACACCTGGTCTCCTAAAAGATTTAATCAGAGTGCATCACTTTAGAATTTGTCAAGAATTTCTGTGCATACTAATCTCTATAATCCTCACAACAATCCTTTGAGAAAGATATTGCTATTACCTTTATACAGACAGGAAACTGAGGCAAAGAGAACTTCAGCAATTTTCCAGAGGTCACAGAGGCACTACATGGTAACGTCAGGTTCAAGTTCAAGTCTTGTTTCCAAATCTAGGGTTCTTCCCTTTCTATTCCAGTGGCTATTTCTGAAACAAAAAATGTCCTTCAGACAACTACGGTGAGCGAAGCACTATGTCCTAGAATGGTGCTTCAAGGGGGGAGGTGGGTCAGACCGCAAGATGAGCCCAGGGTTCCAGATCTCACAAGTGGGAGGGATTTCTCCTGTTGTAACAGAAATAGGGAATTCTCAGGAAGAAGTAGGGTTTGGAGGGGAATGGAAGTGTATTTTTAAGCTCGGTGTTTGATTTTTGTAAATTATGTAGTTGGAGGTGGCCAATAGTCAGAGAGCTCAGAAAAGAGGTTGAGAATTACGATGATATTCACTGTAAGAGGCTGGATGAGATCAACCAAGAAAAAGACTGAAAATGTAGAAGGATTGTGAGTAGAGTCTCAGGAAAACATGGAGGGTGGAGAAGGAGCGCATATATTCAGAAAGGTGGAAAAAGTAAAGTCTAATTTCAAAAAGTGGAAAAACTAATCTTAAAATGGAGAAAGATTGCTACTTCATCAAAGATAAAAATAACACAGAATGTATTAAAGGCATAAGGAAATCGTGAAGCAGAATGAAGAGAAAGTACATGTTGGATGACCCAACGTTCTCATTCAAGATAAAGGAAAGAGATGGGTTTCCTTTATCTCAGCATATCCCCAAAAGTAAAATTTTGGGACAGTTACTGTGGACAAGTTAGAAGAGAATTACTAGAGGTGAATAAAAGTGAAAAGCCAATCTGCAGGGAAGACCTAAGTATTGTCAGACAACTTAACATGTGGTAGAAAATAACAGCTACCAGAATTTCTCCTAAGAGCAGAGAAAGTCACAAGAAACATGTAGTTAGGTCAAAAGAATGAGAGGGATTTTAATATGACATGGAAGTTAGCTAAAATGGCTAAATAAAGTCTAGGCTATGTATTTGTAGATAAAACAAAGGTTCCTGTGGCCAAGATTCTCACCTGGCCCTGGTCAGCTAGCTCACTACACATGTGTGGGCAATATGTTGTTACTGACTCTATATAAAGAGCTCTGCCCAGTGCTCTGGGCGACATGGTGGCACGGCCGCAAGGCTGCAGGAGAGCAGAGCAGAGGCTGGAGTGGTGGCAGCGCCGAGGACAGAGGCCCAGAGGACAGCTGTGTGGACAGAGGGGCCCAGAGGCAGAGACCGGCTTGTTGCATGCAGACTTGCTCTGAGTGGACAAGATTTTAGTGATTGACCTGGCACTGTGGAAATAAAGTGGGGTATAAACCTTTCACCCCAGGAACATTCTATTGTCGTTTCTTTGGTCACACTGAATCCATAGTGAACTTGCCCAGGGCTGAAACCCATTGGCAAGACAATATTGAAGAGAATGGAAAGAAGGAGGGAGAAGAGGAGGGAAGGATGGAAGGAGGAAAGGAGAGAGGAAGAAAATAAAAGAAAAAAGAGAGAGAAAGAACGCCTACGATAAATACAGACAGCTGGTCCACTTCCAGTTTCATTTTCAACCATTTACTTTACCTACATGTCCCTTGAGAATATCTGAGTCCATAACCATTTGTCAAAACTTTCTATCACCATTCTTTATGCCCATTTGTTTCTGCATGCTCTTTGTATTAGTTTCCTGTGGCAGCTGTAAGGAATTAACACAAACTGGTTGGCAAAGATAACAGAAGCGACCTCTCTCACAGTCCTGGAGGACAGAAGTCGGAAATCAAGGTGTCTGCGGAGCCAGGCCATACTCCTTCCCGAGGCTCTTGTGGGTGGCGGGGAGAATCTGTCCTTTGCCTCACTTAGCGTATGAAGGCTGCCACGGACATGTCTTTGGAGCTACCACTCAGTCCACTACATACTGCAAACCTACCTTTCATCCACATCCATTCCAAAAGATACGTGCACACACGACTCCACTGATGGAGACCTACTAGTTTTTTAGGTCTCAAGATCAACTTTCGGTTTTCAGGAGATTATCTATAATATCAGGCGTCCTTAACAGCTATGGACTTCTCCACACACTGTCCTTACTGAGCTTCTAGGATTCCATTTTCCCTGATTTCCATTCTTTTCAGGCTCATTTTTCTGGTATTATCTCCTACCTCACCCACCTCTCGAATGGTGGTATGCACCAGAGAACTTCCTCTTCTCTCATGTTTCACTCTCCCAGAAAAGCTATCCACTCACGGAGCTTCATGTCCGCCCTTGCGTTCAGTGTGCCCGACCGGGAGCTCCACCCTGACTTCTCACGACTTCCCCGCCAGCCCCGCCCACTGCACCACCTGCTATCGCGGACACGCGCTACATCCGCACGAACATGGCTCTTGAACACCTGAAATGTGGTCAGCTACTGAGGAACTAAACTTTTTCCTTTTAAATAGCCACATGTGGTACTGGCCACCTTACCAGACGGTGCACATCTACGGTCCCCTCTACCCTGTGTGCTGATCCTGGTGACCCTTTTGCATTTACACAGGATGTCTCTTCACCAGGTCGGTGACTCTCAGGACTCAGCTGCCACCTCCTCTGTGACGTCTTCTCAACAACTCTGGTTAAATTATTTTCTTCCACTTTGTCTTTCCACAACTCATCTTCCATTATATTATTATATGTGATATTATATATTATAATTATATAAATGTTATATATAGTATATATATGAGTATATCATTTTATAGTTTTATATGTTTGTGTCATGAACTCCTTGGAGAGACTATGTCTTAATTCAGTCTTCAGTCTTTATTTGCCAACACAAGACCTGGTATCTGTTCACTGAATCAGCGAAAAAAATGAGTGACTCTGTGTTCTCCTGCTTTATCAGTGACGAGCCTTAGCAAGGTTCAGGCTCTAAGACACAAGGCGCTTCCACTCCCTTCCACAGTCCCCTCGTGAGACTGGCCAGACGAGGCAGCTCAGGAAGGTTCTGCATCCATAAACTGGATGACAAAGACTCCTACTTTTTGTTGAGCTTGGTTTGGTTTTGGTTTCTAATTCGTTGCAGTTCAGGAGCCTTAAAAACTGAAAGTTAACATGGTTAAGTGGGTACATGAGCCATCTGGCTGTCACCCTTCATGCTTCCCACGCAGATCAGTTTAAGAATCACTTTTCTCTGAAATCTAAAATGTGGTGAGTTGGAGAATTCCAAACAGTGGTGCATAATTTTCCAAAACTGTAGTTAAAAGCAAAAAAGAGCTGCTCTTTTTGCTAAGGGAGAAAAGGAGAGAAAAGGCAGCAATCTCCCCAGATCCGTAGGGTGTCCTGGGTGTTGCACCTGCAAGCGGGGTGCAGGGCAGCATCAGGGAGGGCTGGGCAGGCGTGCGGGCTGCAGCGGAGGAGATCCGGGGCAGCTTCCGGGCCTGCACGGTCAGCCCGGCCTTCACTGTCACTGTCTGCGGAGGCTGTTTTATGAGAACCGACACGCACTGCCCTGGAGCTGCTGGCTGCCCGGCTTAATCTTCCCCACAGAGGAGGCACTCATTCACATTTTAGATATCATTTCCATGAAACCAGGCAAGGACTGATGGTACCTGATCTAACTGCTTAAGGCGCAACCCAATGAATAGATCCCCTAAATACCCTGATTATGAGGTATCTAGAAACACAGTGGTGGTACTTACTGAACATAAGTACATTAACAGGAAATTTAAAATTTTCCTTCCCCAAGTATATGGAAAAATTGAATAATCTTTGTGGAGAAGACAGGAAATAGCAACTCCATTAAGATATTTCATAAAAGAAAAGAGCTCTAGTCCCATTTTGTCTATTTCAAGCTCCGTTTTGCTCATGTCGTAACTTAGAGAATCATTCAGAGAAACAGAGCAGAAGGGAGAAAGAGAGCTGCGTTTCACTGGAACTTTAGGTACATTTTTCTTTCCTGTTTTATCTGAGCACGCAGGCAACATCTTCTTCATGAGGGTCTTCCGACATCTCCGCCTTTTAAAAGGGTCTCTGGTGTACCCTGGTACAACAGTCTCTGATTTTAGCTTTTAAATATGCTCGTGACGTAGAGCCATTTTTTTTTTCTCCTGGTACTCTTCATTGCTTTACCTGCCTTAGTGGGAATTATGGTTTAGATTAATGAGCTGAAAAATTTGGTCCTTTTTAAGTTCCTTCTTGAATCATGTTTCCAACAGTGTCTGAATACCTGAGAATTGTATCTGCAAGGGGAGTTTAAAATAAGGGGACAAATAAAAGTGGAATGCTTTATCCATGATCCTGGCATATGCCAGCCATTTGCACTACATGTATACATATATGCATGTACATGTTCAGTTATTTATACATTAATGCCTGTTCTGCCCCAGGCATGATAGACGGTACTGGGAAGCGTCTGCAGTACCTTTCGGTTCTACTAAGTCAAAATGGGAGGGCCAACCATTTAGCTCTACTTTAAACAGTACCCATTCAGACAATGATGGAAATGGGTATGGGAGGAAATTAACTACAGTAGCTATTGTTTATTGTTTTCATTTTGATCACTATGTTAATCAAATAGATAATTAGGAAACACCTGTGTCCAGTGAGTCACTAAACATGTATGATACATGAAGAAACAAACCACAAATCTTGGGATCCTCCAGTGCTACAAAAATAGCCACAAATAACTAAGCAACTAGCTGGGAGTACAAGCTTTGAGTCAAATACGCATATTTATCACCCTAAGTAGCACTTAGACATGAAGTAATGCTTACAGGTTTACTAAAGGGCCCAAGGAAGAAGGACTATCTAAGAACACAAAGCATTTGCATGTGGGGAGTAAAATTAAAACATGAGATTTCAGTGAGAGCTTTCTTGATATACCAACTAAGAGAAGTGTACTGGTTTGGCTTGTCCACACCTTCGTGTGCATGTTACAAAACCAGAGAAGCATGGGAGCTTCTTTTATCCTTGGCATGACCAAATAAAAGCAACAGTATAGCTCTAGAATGGCACTATTCACTTCTCTTTGGAAAACAGTGTATTTTTTCTCCATTTGGGCAAGATATGAGGATGTTCACTAAAATAAGCTGTAAAATATTCCTGACTCATTGAAATGCAATCTGTGAGCTCCAAAAATAAAGACTGCTCCTAAGAAGTCTAGAACATGATCTGATGCGAAGCAGTGGTGACAGACTAAGTACTCTCATGCTCTCAAACATCTGAATCAGCCTGTTCTGCCTGGTTGACAAAAATAAAATGTGCACAGAGATCTTAAATTGTAACTTTTCTCACAGGTCCTCAGATGTGAAATTTTAAAAATGCATATGATGAAACATATGGAGTGATAATAAGTGTGTGTATGTTTACTCTAAAATATAATATAAGCACAAATTAATATTTCAGGCTTACTGATGGGTACAGGAAGCATATAAGAGCACTGCTATCCTAGAAAAAAAGATAAACATTCTAATTGTACAATATATTCTACTTAACCATTTACACACATAGGTACATACACACAGGCTCATACTTCCTTCCCTGCCCTCTCCTACCAACATCTCGCCTGATCTTCAGGCACAATTAGAGCACAAACGGCAGTACATATGAAGTGGATCAGCAGGGGAGAGTGAGGCAGTCGGGGGACCTGTGGATGTATTTCACAGGAAGTGTGATGTCATTGACGTTTTTGCCCAAAGGAGGAGCCATATTCAGATCAACTCCATTCAAGACGTTATTTTTCACACCCATAGGACATGTTTTATACATGGCAGGGAAGGACACACAGCACTCATACTGCAGAGAGCTAGAGCAGAGGGGGTTTGTGTACTGAGACATGAGCACAATTTCGGTGATGATAAGTACTTCCCGGAAAAATATCCTATGAGATGATCCTGAAAAAAGAAAATGCCATCCAAAAAACATTAACAATGGGCTTTGAGTGGATGCAAAAGCTGAGCCTTCCAATTTTGTGGAAGTAGCAATAAAAAGTCTGACAGAAAGGCATAACCATGCCACTACATCTTGGTAAAGCAAGAATAGCATGAGGACATGCATACAGGAGGGACCGAAATTGCACTGATGAGCCCAGCTCTTCACCCTTCCTTTTGTCATCTCTTACCACCCAGTGAACTGCATTTTCTCCTCCCTACCACCCAGAAGAAGAGTCAGAAGATATTTCCTCCCCTTGGGTTTGATATGGGACTTTCACCAACGGAACGTTTCATTGGAGTGATGTGACCGAAAGCCTCGAAAGGTTTGAGTAGCTGGGCTGTGCTTCTGCACTTCTGCCACTGCTGAGGGAACCGAGCATGAGAAGTGCCTGCCCAGGCTGGCCACAGCCAGCCAAGCCCCGGCCATCCTCAGGGCTGGGGGCACAGAGGCTTGTCGCTGAGATTCTCGTGGCCATTTCTTAGGCAGCAACAGCTAACCACCAGAAAGAGAAGAATTATGGTCAAGCATATGAAGACATTTCCTTTCTTTACTGGAAAAGAGAAACAACTGGAAGAGATTCACATTAAAAATACAGAAATTAGTATTGTTAGCACCTTTTTTCAAAAGAGTTTCAGGAATAAAAAAGATAAATACTGTAGATCCAGTTAACCTCTAGAAGAACAAACCTAATGATTTTTGTTCCTTCATACTTGTTTGGTGCCAGACATAAAACCACAGGTAAAAGCCAACAGAAAATAGAAATTTCATCTGATGGGAAAATAGACTGACAGTTTCTTGAAATAGATAAGAAATGTTTCTTTTACGCTGACCTACTCTACCATGATACAGAGGGTCAATCTAGTACTTTTAAAACATATGGTTTATCTTGGTCTTCATTAAGTTGAATCTAGTTTCTCAGAATAAACATTCTCTTGAGAAATTAAATAACAAACATCTCAAAACTAAAAAAAATTTTTTTAACTAAAATTTTTTATTTTATTAAATTATAAATGAATAACAACCGAGAAATTTCCAGGGAGTCTTTAGGTGAATTCGCTTCTATGTGCAAATATCAAGTACAGTTGTTAAGACTCCCTAGAGTCAGACAGACATGGGGACAGATCCCAGCTCTGACACTTGTTAGCTCTGTGACCTTGGGGAGGAAGTTAGTTTCTGAGCACTGGTTGCCTATAAAGTAAGAACATTTTGCACATAGTAGGCACTTAACGAAATGCAGCCACCACCCCCATCAATACCAGCAGCATCAAAATCATCCTCATCGTCATGAGAAGTTTGGGGAGACGGGAACTGATTCAAGCTGTACCTCTGGAGACAAATTTGGCAGGAGGGAACAGAATGAACTGGACAGAGCAAACCAACGAGAACACTGCTAGTTTTAGTTAGAATCTATCGTTTTCACTGCTGTCTTGCAATATCTCGCACACCCACAGTCCAAGTAGAAAACTTTATACACCCAAAGTAAGTGCAGCACACAGCAGAGAGAAAGAGGCCCCATTCCCACATCCCTCAGGAGCTCGGGACTGAGTAAGGGACAGCAGGTGCGGAGCTGGTGTCTGAATACCTCGCCCTCAGTACACACCCATGATGCTCGTGTGTGGCCTCTCTGCTGCCCATGTGTCTGGCCATCTGTCACGATGGCCCAGCGCCAGCTTGCAGGAGAGCTTGCCGGCTTTGCCGAAGCCAGGGGCCAAGAACGGGTTTTCATCGAGAGCCCTCAGGAGACTCAGCGGGGGCCCAGAGTGCCCGGTGGCTTCTCCCCGCCCCACCGGCAATGCTGGTGGTGAGTCTTTACTTCACAGCATTTTAGCTCACCTGTTGGCTTTGCTAGCTGGGTCTCTAATATAAATCGTGAAACCTGGAGAGGAAAAAACATGAACCATGTGCAGACCTGTGGCTGCCAAGCAGACAGGTGGCGTTGTTGCGGGCATCTTGGCAGGGCTGACGGGGAGCAGCAGAGTTTCTGTCAATAATCTGCTAGTGCCTCTCCAGTTCCCTGGCATTCTCCCTTCTCCCCGTGAAACTGCCCTCTTGCCAAGTCCTTACATTGTCTGTAAGATTTAGCAAAGATTTCTTTGTTTTCCTTGTCTCCCACCTGTACCCGTGTTAATTTAAATGGAAACATTAAAACATGTACATATGTTATTCTTGTAAGACACAGAGAAAAATATTTAAATACATTTCATCTTAAAGTGATGCTGATGGGTATCTAGAATATATTTTATATTTAGATTAAAGATCATATATCCTTTGGAGCTGATAAAACCAACAGAACAAATGTCAATTTTAAGTTAATAAAATAAAAATTTTAAACCTAATGACTCATTTCTATTCATTAGGCATTCACTTTTTTAAAAATGGAGAATGCCCTAATACAGCTAGAGCATGTGGTAATATATGTATGTACAACAAAAATACCTTAGATAGTCCTAATAATGGAACTAATAACAGCAATAGTACGACTACTACTAATAATTTGCACCCATTAGGGAGAAAGTGCAGAAGCAAGAGTTTAAATGTCATCTAATGACGATAAGACTGTTGAGTTTTTAAGCCAATATTCACTCATTCATGCAACAGCTGTGGACTGTCGTTGGGCTTAAGGCTAATTATCAGAAAACAAATCGACCAGAACACCTCCAGTCAAGAATTTCACCATTTAATGTCCTATGTGGATATGTAACCCGACAAATGTCAAACGAAGCGGAAATGGTGGGGTGGAGACACTCAGGTATTATGAGAGCACTTACTCCAGCCTGGAGGGAATTAGAGGAAAGTTCCTGGAAGAGATCAAAGCACAAAAAGAAACGGGCACCCCTGCCCTGCCCGAATAGGCGGGATAGTCTGCATCCGTGCACTGTTCAAGTCAGGCAAAATTTCTGGGTTAGAGTACAAAGAATCTGTGAAATGGGACTAATTCTTGTTCTCTGTCACCTTGGGGTGTATGTAAAACTCCACAGAGATAAAGAAGGTGTATAGCATTGGATAGGTGAAAACTACTATTATCATTTAACTCTAGTATTCCTTTTCCTTTACTGAAGGATCAAAAAAAAAAACTGCAAGGAATACAATGAGTGATTTTTGCTCATCTATGTCAGAGATGAAGTTTGCAGGAGGTCATGGAACCTGAGGACCAGTGAGGGCTCTGCGGGGGTCAGTTTGTCCACCTCTCTGGCATTAGAGGGAGGAAAGCCCTAGAGAGAGAGCAACACCGCCCGTTCCTTCCAACACTGGGAAGACTGTTTACTTTCCAGAAACTTGCTCCATGTTGGGGTAGCGCATGGTTTATACTTCTGGTGGGACAGAGAATATAGGAAGAGCAGCAAATGCTGGCAAGCTCACTGACTTCTCGAGGAACTGGCAAATAAAAAGACTAAGTCTTCAGTACACATGGTTACAACTGATGTGCTTTCTTCTAAGTAACTCAAGTTGCCTCCTGCCGCTTGGTTCACAGTTAAAGAAGGACAGACCTTTTGGAAATGTGCCTCGTCCCTGTCAGAGAAAGGCTGTGTAACGCGAAGGGTTAGAGTGACTGACTGAGAGGAAATGGGCAAAACAGAAAAAAGTAGTAATATTGCCACTAGCCAGAGGGGCAGAAGACCTGAATTCCAGACCCCACCTACTCACTGCTTCACTGGGAGAACATCCACAAGGCATTCAATGAAAGTCAGTCAGTCCGTTGGGGCTTCCTCCCAGCTCTCAGCCACACAAAATCTTGAAACAAGAAGCTCCATCCATAAGCTCCACCCACAGCACTAAGGGCATCTTCCGTCCCTCTCACTGCCCCCTGGGGACTTACGAATGCACACGAGGAGGTCATAATGGACTATAAATGCTCTTAAGGTCAAATGACAGCTTTGTAGTTTCTATTATTTATAATCTTTGAATTAACTCCTCATAGATAAAGGATCTTACTTAAACATGGTCAAGAGGTAAGATGATAAACTTTCCTAAAATTCCTGGTGTTTTCCTTCCCTCTATTACTGCAGAGCGCTATTTGTATTGAGATTTCAGATGCAAAAAATTTTTAATGACTTTTTTTTTTAGAGTATCCAAGAAGAGTTAAGCTCTTGGATTCTATTTGAGCCAACGTTTAGGCTCAGCTATGTCCCAGAAGGTGAGAGGGCAGCTGGAGAGGCGATATTTCAACATCCGAACATTTAAGTGAAAAATGTTTACATATATTCACATACATGTATGTATCATCTCCGAGCATGTGCGTATATTTTCCCCTGATGTACAATCTCGGTAAAATATCAGAGAGAAAAAAATGTCAGACATACATAGCATAGCAATCAAGGGCTAATGAAGATCCAGGTATTAAATCAATTAAGAAGTATCAAAAGCTACCTAATCATCAAGGAACAAAATTGGCACCACAATATGTAGTGAGTATGGGAAAGCCTAATTTACTAAACATACCCTGCAGTCACATAATTGCATGTAATTTTACCAGCATAATTAACTAATTTAATTACCACTTCTCAAGTGCATCAATTATTGACATTACAGAGTTTTCAGACAGCAGAATTACTGTGTGGTACATCCAGAGAATGCAAAATGCTTTGAACGCCTATTTTCCCAGTCATAGGCAACTACCGAAGAAGAATGTGTAGTTGGAGGAAGAAAAATTCCTGTCATGGAAGGCACAGTTGGTGGGCAGGTTTAATGGATGGAGCACCCATAAATATGTCTGGCACAGGCAGAGAGGGGATGAAGCCCCAAGACTATGTCTTCAGAGCAGTTCTTTGCCACAGTGCAGAGAAAATGTGTGCAGCCCAGTTAGGGAAAGAAATAGAAGGCTGTAATTTTTTTTGTTGTTTTTGAAAAAAAGCTATGCAACAGCAATTCAAAATGTGCCTGTAAGAATACTTTCAGGAAGGAAAGGAAATAAAGATAAGTTGGAACATTTTATTAAAGAATCGAAGCTTGCCTTTCTATTTATCTTCTTTAAAATTTATCTAACTTTTACTAAAACATTTAATATGAGGGATCTTCCTAGAAAACTACCCTAACTTGTCAACTCAGAGAGATGGGTCATAGCTTCACAGCTGTTTACAAAAAAACAAGGCAATCTCAGTTGAGATTTTACCTGGTCACGAAATTTGTGAACAGAGACGGCTGAAACTCGTCAGAGCTCGGGCCTGGTTCTGTGTTTCTCTGCAAGTCGCCCTCCTGTGTCTGACCTCTGCATGGCCTGCTGCCCAGTATCGGAGGCGAATGGACTGTGACACAACTCTCACCTCACATGGAGTGAGGGATGTGAGATGAGGATATCTTTCTTACCTTTTGAGTCCTTGGGTATCTACACTGTCTTTGGATTTAAATTGGGATTTATTGCCTCTGTCTTTGGAAATAAAAGGAAGACTTCACTGCTTCTATCTTTAGGAGTTTATTTATTGCATCACTTTTAAGTGACTTAGTCAAGCAATTCAGAAATTAACTTTAAGAAAAGGAAAATATGTTTTCACCGATCTGGCTGAAAATCAGATGAGTCTCAAGATCTGAACCTTATATTGGGGAAAAGCCTCCACAGCCTGGGAATAGTGGTTGCAAATTATTTGGGCTAGAGTCAGTTTCTGTGAATCTGGCATTTACTTGATGTAATAAGTGTACTGGGAACAGAGAGCTGGAGACCCAGGGTTTCCTTCATCCCTGCCTCCTACCAGGCAGAGGCACTGCGTGAATGAAGCTACCTCTGGAGCCTCCAGCAATCCCACCCCACCGCATCTTCTCTATAAAATGCTTCTTCCTCTCCCACCACCTTTCAAAATCACAGAACTCCTTTTTGTGTCCTCCTGCCTCTATCTTAAAGTGGCTTAAATGTAATTCAATGTATTACCTCTCAGAAGGGTATTTAATGTCAGTGTCCTCTATGATCTTCTATGAAGTTTTAGGTCTTTTAAAACTATTATGACTTTTTAACACGATGTCTAGTACTAGGAATCAAGTAAGATATGGTATTTGGGGACCTGTGGAGATGGGTAGAGAGAGGGCTCCTGAAGCCACATCAGATTAGTAGCTCTCTTCTTTATCTGCAAAAGGTTGTTTCTAATATTGGGACATACTCTTGTGACTTGAGCTCACAGAATTCCCAGTCCTAATCAACTCTCTATGAATCAAGCCTACAGAAGAGTCAATAAAACAAGTTTTACATGAGCAAAAGCTTGCTATCTCGGGAATGCCTGGCATGAGAGCTTTATTGACCTAAGTCTAAGCCTCTCTCTGAAGGAAGTCCCTACTAATTAGGTTTCAAATTAATCTCAGTCCTCAATTCACTGAAACTACTGCTATTTATCCTTCACTTCCTGTTGCCATTACCCACATTTTTCAAGTTTCTGTAACATACATCTATGTGGGCCATGTTTTGGGTACACCAGTAAAAGGGAAAAAAAGAGGTGACTCTGGTTAGCTGGTGCTAAAATAATTAGACCAGTTAGACGTAAACCCTCCTTACCACCATAAAGGAAAAAAGAAATTAAGGACCCTATGGAAAGATGTGATAGAGCCTACGAATATAGGAAATATATATAGGAATAATGCTTCCGAAAGCACTCACAGTCTGGCCAGGCATTCAGGGCAGTGCATGAGTAATACAAGAATGAGTGGCTGTGCTGTAAGGACGCTTAGCAGGAGAGAGAACTGTGAGGGACGTTTTCACAGGGGATGGGATCTTAACCAAATCTCAAAGGAAGGATAGTATTTAGCACAGAGAGGTGAGAGAGGAGAGGACAACAAGCACAGGAGACACCACGATAAGAAGCACAGAGATGTAAAGTGTGTGAGAAGATGGGCCTGAAGCATGGTGGTCACAGACAGAACCAGCAGGCAGTGGGGAGCAGGGGAAGGAAGTGTGCAAGGGAGTGAAGACCCAAGGCTTTAGTCCCAGCCTTGTGCTCACTAGTCTGAAATACAGAAAAGCCACTTCAGCCTTCCAGATGTAAAAGAAACAGGTTCAGTTGGACGAGCCCTATAGTCCTTCCCAATTCTACACAAATCCTATGAGTTGAAATTGAAATGTTCTATTTTACAAGCTTATAAATATTTCCTTTTTTTTTCATCTTTGGCACACCATCTTGGTCTTCTCCATACCTACTACAGTCTCTAGGTGCAATATATTTCCCATGCTGGATCAACTCACCTTATAGCAATCAAACTTACAATATTGCTGTCCACTACATATCTGATGTGGGATTATAGGACTTCCTATAGAGGACACCCAAATATGGGTCAGCTGATCAAGGATGCCTGCAGACTGTTTTGACCATCTAGCTTCTTTCTTTTCTGCCAATGCTTTTCAAACAAGTGATCTGTTTGCCTGGCCTCCAGAGCCTCAAACTATAGTTTCATTCCTTATGCTCAGAATTGGCTTCTGCCACCACACATTTTACTAGAACCTTATTTTCAGAGATTACTGGTAACCTTCTAATAATCACTCTATGTGAATTCTCTGCAGCATTTTATATTGTTGACATATGGCTACAGGAAAGTGACCTTCATGACTAAGAGCCAGATAAACACTTCCATTGGTCAAGACAGAGAGCTAAGAATTCCCAGCACTGGTGACTATCGTTGATCAACTCAGCAACCTCCTGGACCACAGAGAGGTTTTTAGCTCCTGACATCAAATATATGGTTTACTGACAAAACACCAATCAATTCTCTGATTCTCTGACCCCAGCTGGGTTCCCAGCAATCCAATCAAACTTAGACTCTAACAGGAGTTAGCATCAGAACCCACAGGCTAAGAGCTTGGTCCTACAGGACCTCCCCTACAGTCTGGCATATTCTGCCAGACTGACTGCAAGTCAGGGGTTCCCACCACTCACACGTTCAATAATTCACTAGAACCACTTCCAGAATTCAGGAAATCGCTTTACTTCCTATTGCTGGTCTGCTACGGGGGCACAGCAGAAGAAACAGCCAAAAGGAGAGGAGGTGCACCCTGCAAGGTCTGGGGGCAGATCTGAGTTTCCACAGCCTCCCTATATGCACCGTCTTCCAAGCAGCTACATGCATTCACCAACCCAGAAGCTCTCCACATTCCATTGTTTAGGAGTTTTTATGGAGGTTTCATTATGTGGGTATGACAGATTAAATCACTGGCCACTGGCGATTGAATTCGATTTCAGTCCCCTCTACTCCCTAGAGATTGAGGGTGGGAGGTGGTGCTAAGATTTCCAACCTTCTAATTACAGCTTGGTCTTTATGGGGACCAATCCCCACCCAGAAGCTATCTAGGGGTCCCTGCCATGTTCCTTGGCATACAAAAAACACGGCCATCATTCAGGAGACGCCAGAGGTCTTAGAGGAGATCTGGGCCAGGAAATGGGGACAAAGATCAAATATTTATTTTTTACTATACCATAACCAGCCTGTATAATATTACCAAGGCGTGTCATGACTCTACTCCTGGCTCTTAGATAAAAGTTTACTGCTTTTGGCCCAGAAGGGAAGCCCAGAAGATCCAGGAAAAGTGTTATTTCTATGACGGTCCGTCTGTCTAGGAGCAAACTCACCATGTGCTTGAAGCACGCGGAGGCGTGACACGGTGTCGGCGCGGGCACGAGACGGAGGATCGCTCAGAAAGAGGATCGCGATTCATCAAGAAGCTGTGGCTATTTGGACAATGTTCAGTCCTTAGTCCTCAGCTCATTTCATTCTCCACATTTCCTTCAAATCTCATCTAATGTAAAGATTTCCCCTGTGGAAATGGAGATGTTTATGAAAAAGCCTCTCAAATCCGTATCTGTAACCCACTCCCTTGAACCCAGGCCTTCAACATCAACTGACAAGTGTGTGTTACCTACTGAATTTTACAGTATCATTTCCTCCTCAATACTCCAAAACTGAACATGATCGCCTCCCACTGAGATATGATTTCTACCAATTGCGCCTACTATTTTTTTCTTTTTTTGCAGTTGGATTACAATGCATTCTCAACCTCTCAAAATCTAGACACCAACATTAATTTTGCCTTTTTCCCCTAATCTCATATCCAAGTGATCAATCTTTTCAGTTATTTTTCAACAAGCATTCTTATATGTACTCCTTTTCCCCATTTATCTTTCAACCTCTAGGCAGGAAAGTCAGCTTTACTCAGTCAATGGGGAGTCACTCAAAGTTGGATGTCACCCTGCAGTGACCTAGTGGCTGATCTGTGTCCCACAATTTCTCCACCTTGAGCTAACTCTGAATACTGCCATGCATTCATTTTATTAGATATCGCTCTCTTCACTGAGAGTCCATTATTCAAAATTTACTAGTTCCCATTGCCAAATTTCTTAGCCTACTCCTGAAGAGTTCACAGTGGGAGTCTTTCCAAACTCTCTCTATACTTTTTCTGCTTCTCCTACACATGAAACCTCTCCAGTAAGTTTTCTCTACTATGGTGTACTTGAGATGGTAGAAGACCTGAAATCAGAAAACCAAAGTTCAAGTCTAGCCTCATCTGCCCGACTTCTGTGGGATTTTGAAAATTCAAGTCTCTCTCTGAAACTATTTTCATCAAAAATGGGAGTAATAAATACCATCATCTTAAGGTTGTGTTGATTGTACAATTAAACATCAAATACAAGAAAGTCTCATAAACCCCTCCATACCATGCAAATTAAAGGATTTATTAGTTATTATTGAGTCAGGAAACAGGAACTGCGCCCACTCATTGCTTTATATCCAGCACTAGTACCTAATACATCGGCCTTCAATAAATGTTAGCTGAGTAAATGGGTAAGTGAATGATACTGTAATTCTCTTTGCTACCTCCTGAGACTCATGAAGAAGTTTTCTAACACCATTTATGATTTTAAAAATTTTAGCTACAGTTTTATATGAATTTAACTTATCCAAAATAGATCATAGTTCAATCAAGGGTCAAGGACTTCATTATGTCTTTGTATTCCTGCATCTTTGTACCTATCATCTTAACAATGACTTTAAATCTCTTAGCAACAATATACAAACATTGCCATTTTCCCTAATACAATTCTTTAAGTTACCCAGGAGGAGGGTGTGTGTGTGTGTGTGTGTGTTTGTACATACCAGATCTAACTAGACCAGAGAGCTAGAGTCAATTCTGAATTAATTGGACTCTGAAATCAGACATCTCACCCTTATTAGCAAGTATTTCCAGATGCAGTGTCTCTCTGTTACTAATTTGAGGAACATACCTTCCACTAATAAACCTTCATTCTACTCATCAAAGATGTCTAGAATGCCATCTTTGGACAAACATGCTCTTCATTAGGATTATCTACTTGATATGTGCTTCATTTAGTTTCTTTTTATTCCTAAGCATCTGAAATATTTAGTTTTATAAAACATGAGCACCTCTCACACATGTGATCACAGATTTTTTGTTTGTTGAAAACAAATCCATCTGGAAGAGATAAGTGACAGAATATTTAAATAGCAGTTCTTTGGAGCTTCAGGGCCTTCAGAAGAAGAAAAAAGCTCTCTCGGACTGGAGAATAAGATTAACAACAATCAATCTCCCATCTCACAATTCGAAAATTTCATCCAGGCAACTGACTTTTTCACTTCAGCTCTTCACCATCAACATGACAGGTCTTCCAGTAGAATCAGAACAATTTACAACATCTTGCATTATAGTAGCAGCTTCTCATTTGCTGCAGTTGAGGCCGGAAGAAACCTAAGTGCTCATTTTAATAAGATTAATCAACTCATCTTGACAATAGAGGGGAAGGAACAGGGACAGGTAGATGACTGTACGTTTTGACATTAGACCATTAATATGCAAATAACATGCAAAATAATATGCTAACAAGTTTGAGCCTTTGTTTGTGGTTGGACACTTTCTTCCCTCAAATGGACAACAGCCCTGATTCAGTCCTATACAGAAAGGCATTCAGCAAGGCATCTGATATACACAAGAAAAATAGAAAACGCTCTTTGAGTCCTTGTTTTGACCTCTTCGGAAGAGCAGGATTCCTTTAAATTGGACTTTATTGCCTGCTCACCGGAAGGGAGCGCCGAAGCATAGCAGGGAACAGAAGCTGTGCAATGCCCATGCTTGCCGCACACAGTGAATAACAGCAGTGAGAACACAGGGCAGCCAACACACACGACGTCCTTCACATCTCCCAGAGGCCACTGCAGAGCTCCCGGGGACAAGCAGCATTAATTAGAGACTAATGATGCCATTTGCATGCACATTTTTAAAAAACAGTAGTAAATGTAGTCCTAATAATTGAGGATGAGTGAGATGAGGCTGCATTAAAATGCTCTATTGAGTCTCTTATCTCATTTTTAAAAAGACCTCTATCACCTTGGTGCTCATCAGGACACATTAACATTGGGTAACCATGCGACATGAGCATTATGCGGGTTCTTTATAGATAGAATCACTTCATCAACCTGCTTTTCAAGTGGGTTCCCCTTCACAACCTCTTATGATCATAAACTCAAGATTCTGGTGGGGTAAAAATAAACTATAATACTTTTAATGTAATTGGGAAGACGAAATGAAACACAAATTTTGATGTAGGTGGAAAATATCAGGATAACATAAATAATAAATCAGACATCACTTGGTATGAATGTAGGAATTCTGTTCCAGGACAATCAAGTATCAGTTTATGGGAGTCAGGCAATAATAGTGCTGGTGGGCAGGAGGGAAAATTCAACTCAAGATAGGAACTCATCGTAACGACAAAGCAAAGCTGAAGGAACGAAACAGCAGCAGACTCACAGCCTCCAAGAAGGGACCAGTGGTTACCAAAGGGGAGGGTGGGGACAGAGGGAGGAGGGGATTGAGGGGTATTATGTAATGTACACATGGTGTGGGGGGGTCATGGGGAAGACGGTGCAGCATAGAGAAGACAAATAGTGACTGTGGCATCTTAATACACTGATGGACAGTGACTTCAATAGGATATTGGGGGAACCTGATAATATGGGTGAATGTAGTAACCACATTGTTTTTCATGTGAAACCTTCATAAGAGTGTATATCGATGAACAAGCAGTGTTAAGATCCTTTCAAAGTTTCTGCTTTTTAGAAACATTTTAAAAGATATGCTATGTGCACTCTCTTAATTTTATCTTATTCACACTCACATTTGGGTACAGAAAGGTCTGAAACAAACGTAAAGTGCTGGTTCTAAGTCAGCTTGGGCAGCAGCTCTCACTCTGACTTCCTAGATCCTCCAGTTCCTTTATGATACTATTTGTTCTGAAATTTTCCTCTCATGGAATAAAACTAAACTTCATTTGGCCAAAGAAAAAATTATGACTTCTCATTCTTCTGGTAACAAATGTCAATATTTTAATGTCCTTCTAATATTAGTAAAACTGGAAACTAAACAATAGCACCTTAAATATTTACAACCTACAATTTCAGTAAGAAATTAATAAAGCTATGGCATAAGGAATGAAGGCCTGAGATGTGTTTTCTTTTTTTTTAGAGGAGATATCAAACGGATGTTTCGGTATCACTTAGATTGTCCAGGCCATGGTTAGAAAAATCGTGGATTGAGGAAATCAAAAATCAAAGGTCCTTATAAATAGGCTATGAGAAAGCAAACAAGCTAATGGAATATTTACAGCTGAGAAGAGCCTGAAAAGGACATCTACCCCTATGGCCTCATTCTGAGGATGAAAAAACTCAGATCCAGAGGTTATTACTTACCAAGACCTACAAAGCTTTTAGCAAAAGAATTAGAACCAAAGTAGAGGTCACTTACCATGCATTCAGAGTTTAGGGCTGTTTGTCTTCCCCCATGTGAGCTGGGTGTTAACAAATGTTTCCATAAGACAGTGAAGCTGGGAAAGGTGTTCCTTCAGGGGCTCACAGTACATGATGTAACAGCACGTGAACCTTACTGGGTATGTTTCTTTGCAAGGGGGAGATGGCATTAGGACCTCATCTAGGAAAGCTCTCTGGGGCTTATTACTACTAATTATATGGGTAATAACATATATTTATATTGCTATATGGGTTTATGCCTTTTACAAAGTGCTTTGAGCTTCATTCATTCATTCACTCACTCATCTACTATTTCAGAAGTACTATGCCCTCTGCTAAGCCTCTTATGTATATTATCTAATTCTTATATCAAGCCCATGAGGCAGGTGTTGTTAGTCTATTTTATAGACAAGAAACAGGCTATCCGAGGTAAAGTAACCTGCTCCTGGTTACTGTTACTGGTCAACAGCAGAATCAGATATCAAACTTGGGTCTCTGACAGCAGAGCCCAAGGGCTTAACCACATTGCTAGATAACCGTGCGATGCTGTGTGTGCAACCACCTCGGCTGGGCTGCCAAACCATCCCAGAAGAACTGAAGGGCCATGCTACTGTAACCACGTTCCAGATGGCTCATTCACTCAACAAGCATGTATGAGGGTCTACTGTTGCCAAACACTCTTCCAGTCAAGGGGTTACAGGGATGGACAAGATGCAGAGTCCCTGTCATGGAGCTCACTTTCAGTAGGGAAACAGGCTACAAGCAAGCAAGTGTATAAATAAGTAAACAATGTCAGGTAGGTGCCAAGAAGGAAATATGCACACTCAGAGGACAGAATGACACTGCTGATATTTCTTCTGCTTGGAAGGGAGAACAATTTACCTTCTCATTTTTCTTGTGGACGAGTAGAGGGCAGCAAAAGGGGGAGGACCCCAGTTAATTTTTAACAGCTCACACTGTTACACCAGAAAAGTCAGAAGAGGGAGAAAATAATGAAGGGGATTTGATATCCTGAAACACAGGTGTAGAATGCTTTCCTGATAGGGGGCTTCACTGATGGCACCCCCTTGCTGCTTCTGCCCCAACACCAGAGCTTGACTTACAGACTCACTCTCTGGTAGACCGGCTGCAAGAGGAACAGCAGGGGTAGTTCTCATCAGCAAGTCTAGGCCTTTGCTCTTCACTACAATTAACCAGCCACAACCAGACTGCTCAGCTGCCCTGACGCAGAATGCACTCTACACAAATACCCACTGTGTGGCGCAGAGCGTGTCTGGCTTTCATATTAAATGTGCAGGGGGAGTAAGAGGAAGGAAAGAAAAAATACAGATGTATAACACATTTCAAACCTTGAGAGCTTGGTCTACCGTCACCATGCATTCTTCGCACTTTTTCCTACATCACACAGGAACACCTGCGTGTTTGCCCACTGCCTTCCACTAACAATACCCTGCTGAGGCCTTTTGGTAAAGAAGTAGCCTGGACTCCAAGGAGAAAACACAGTTCTATCGAATGCCTCCTTTCATAACCTGTACCTTCACCAAACCTCATTTTAAAAATGACCGTGGATCCTGCAAGAAACAAATCCTGTAGAAGCAGGACAAAGAATCAGAACCTGGTCAAAGAGCGCGCCGTGTTGCTTGGTAGTTTTGCTTCCCTGCAATACATCCGTGCTTTCATGAGAAAGCCAAGCAAATCAGAAGGAAGAGTGTGTTCTGGAGGGACTTAAAAGGAGCAGCTTCTAAATCAGCGCCGGTGGCTCTTATCTGCGATGTAAAGTGATGTCAAGCTGCTCTGAAGCTGTTCTTAGAGGACACAGAGAGGAACCGCCAGGAAAAGTTCCTGCAATGCCTGGGCCAGGGTAGATGCCGAAGCACTGGGAGGGAACTGCAGAGAGACCCCAGTGGGGCAGGAGGGTGAAGGAAGATGCCCACCACCGTCCCTCACCTACGGCATCGCGACGTTACCACAGCAGAGTGATTTTCAGACTTAGTCCCATCAGGCCAACCAGGGAAAAGAAGGCAGGAGCAGCCTGAGCTTTTTCCCATCCTGAGGCACCTTTGGGTACCTACTCAATTTAGGTACCGTGTTAAGCGCATTCGCATGTTCCCTTCTGCAGCAGTAGGTATCGTAAGAACACCACGTAGCGGGCATCACCATCCATCCATCCGTTCATCCCTTGATCTCTCTGTCCGGTACTCTCCTCTCAAGGCCGGAACCATCAAATGACTGACGGGTAGGGTTTGCTGGGGAGCCCCAGGGGTTTACTCAACCTCCCTCAACAATGTGGAGAAGACAGAGTGACTATCTACTGAGGAGAAAATAGAATATTTTTTGTATTGAAGGTCAATAAAACAACCTCCACAAATGTTAATGTAAACATGGAAAAAGATAGCTTTAAAAAATGGACAGCTAGGAGCATTTCCTCTCACATATGGATGTAATTTTTTGCTCCCAGTATAGTCATGACTTCACATCCTTCTGTATGTGAGATAAGGGAGCTGGGCATGTTAGTCATCTACTTGCTAATTAACATTCTAACCAAAAATGCTCTGTTGTAGATATTAGAAGGCCAGTTCCCCACAGGACGGTCACATTGTTTTTAACCCAAAGCAATGATGCTTGAGCTTACAGCTCTGAAGGTTCATTACTGTCCGCTGTGTCTTCATTCTCCTCTGGAACTTTTCCAGTTTCCTTAGAAGCACAGGTGGCCTTTTGAATAAACGGAACCACCATACTGAGCTCCACAAGCTCTAGGATCATACTACTTCTCTCGTTCTCACCTGCTGCTCGCACAGTTGGAATAATGTGCAACTATGAGGTGGTACTTAGGGAACTGGAGGTTCCTATTTGAAGGAAAAATCCATGGAAAGGCATCTTCAGGTAAAAACGAAACAGCAAATAAGTGTGTTCCACAGGGATTGTACATTTTCACTTTCTTTCTGAGGGAAATGAAACTGGGTTTAGGGATCCATTAAAGAATCTGATGGCATTCATCCTACTTCGGAGGAATCCCGTGTTGAGTGGATTTCAATCGACCATGAAATAATTGGTATAGAGGGCCTTGAATAGTCATGCTCTATGCTTCTGGCATTTAATACAACTCTAATAGCAGCTGTACGAAATTTATTTTACCATCTTTAAGACTAAAAGTATTTGAGGAATTCATAGGATAACATAAAGTCCATTTTACAATGACACCAGTGTCAATGTTCACAGGTTTAAATACCATAAGCACAATCAAAAACTAAACAAGGATAATGATGTTTATATTGCAAAGTTGTGACACCTCACTTAGCACACAGAAGTTTTTTTAGCTGTAATTCCTCTCTGAATATAAAATTAATTATGAAGACTTTCAATAGCTTTACTTACTGAACTGCACCTGATTACCACAATCCAAGGAAATTCTTCAGCAAATCAGACTGTGTCAAAATAGGCCAAAAAGATAAGGGGTACTTGCAATTGAAAGAAACAAAACACTGTTGGTTACACACAGATAAGCTTTTTATCAAGAGTTCTAAAATGATATATGAAATTTTAACTAGACTTTCTATAAGATAGCAGATTAAACATAGAATGTAATCTCCTCCTTTCTCATAAAACTCATAGAATGATAGAAAAGAAATAGAGAAAATGATTGCATACACTTTTCTGCTTAAAAACCAAAGAAAATCTCCATAGATTGGAAGGCATACCTCAAAAGAGGAAACTAACAGGAAGCTACATATTAAAAGAAGTATAAAGTGGTATAAAGAAGCCAATGCTTTCAAAGATTATACATGCGTGTGTGTGTGTTTGCAGGGGAGACTTTATCACACATGCCATCTAATTCTTGAACTTGCACTCTAAGTTCTCGAGATTTGGATTAATGCTGCTAAAAGGCAGTCGCCTAAGGAGGTCATCATAACCCGTAACGGGCAAGAAAGAAGCCAGTCTTAGAAAACGGAAACACCAAGTAAACACCTAGCAAAACTGATTTTATATTCAGAGAGGAATTAAAAGAGTAGCAAATACCAAGCATCTAGAAATCTAACATATGAAGGAAAACAAGATCCTTTTATGGAAGAATTTAAACTTGAAAGAATAGAAGTAATGGAGCAATCTGAAAAGATTTTTAAAATATGTATCCAGTGAGAGTGTGAGTAAAGAAATAGTTACTTGTTTTTTATAGAATGTGGAATATACTACTACTGACTAGTGCCTGACGCATATTAAACATTCTATAAATGTTAGCTATTCTTCACATTGGCTCCATGAGAGCAGAAAATTTTGTTTATTTCTATATTCTCTATCACCTAGAAGAATTTCTCACACATAGTAAAAACTGAATAACTACCTTGTAGATAAAAGAATAAATTAGATAATTGCATTTGTGAAAAATTAGCGGTCATTATTAAATAAGAGTAGTGGTTATGAAACAAGAACAAGTTCTTACAAAAAAACTAACATATATTTTAGATATGAGAGAAATTATTATTGCTATAAAAGGCTCACAATCAATGTATCATAAGTGGACACTGCTATGGGGGATTCACCTTCTCCCAATATCCAGACCCTAGAAAAATTTTACTCTTGGAGGTATTGTAGGTCTTACAAAAGGTTCAAGCATTCTCAGGGAAGCCCCCAGAGAAATAATTATGAGTACAGCCTGGAATACAGGGGTGGGATTTCTGAGGCTAATGTCTGGGACAGGAGATCTCAGAAACACATAGGACATTAGGCCAGGGTAGGCAGGAGTTGAGGCTATAAAGTTGAGGAAACGTGCTAAATTGGAAGGATCCAGAAAAGAGCTAATATAGTGGAAATCTATAACATGTAAGTGTGAGGGGAGGCAATCAGAGGTAAAGTATTCTAAAGTTCACGTATTATTTAGGATGTAGAGAAAGGTATTATTTAGCTAGCTTTAGATTTTACTATGTTAAATATGCATGGTAAAAGTTCAGTGGCAACCCATAAGAGATTAAAATTAAAATGTGTAATTTTGAATGAGAGACAAAGTTGAAAAAGAAAAAAGATTAAAAACCATTCAATCCAAAATGGTAAGAGAAAAGAAAAATAAAGCAAACAGAAATTAATATAAAAAATTAACTATGATCACAAGATAACCAAATGGACTAAACTCAGAACTTTAGGGGAATAAATAATCACACTGGGTTTAATAAATGTGTTAGTCCTGAAGAGGTCACCTCAATTAAAATCAAGTAATCAACTCACAAACAAAATTACCAAAATCACTACTATTAGCACCAGTGAGCATAAACAAGAGATAACAGATTTTGACTCACAAAAACTGGAGATATGAAACCTGCTGGATGTATTTCACAGCTACATGAAAGGATTAAAAGAGTACAAATATTCAATATAAAGCATTCAGCAAGAAATTATTGGCACGAGAAAGAAAAACAGGAAAAAAAGCCTTCCAGAAATGAAAAATATATTTGTAGATATAAAAAATTCTGTGTATGAGTTAAACATCAGTTTGATATAGTAAAAAGAGAAATGGTAAACTGAGAGATATATGAAAAAAAATTATCCAGAATACAGCAAAAACGAATGAGATGAGAAAATACAAAAGAGAGGTTGAGACATTAGAACATAGAATGATAAGGACCAACATAAACTTATTTGCAGCCCATATAGCATGAAGAGAAAGAAGGAAAGGCAATATTTAATCTCTTAAACAGGATAAAAAACACGGATCTGCAGACCTAGGGGCACAATCTACTCCAAACAGGATAAATCAAAAGAAATTCCCGAAGACATATCTTAGTAAAACTACAAGACTCTAAGAACAAAGAAAATACTTTGAACAGCCAGACAGAAAAGACAAAATCATATCTTAAATATGAAGGAGAGAAAAAGGTTGTGAAAGGAAAAAGGATAAAATACATTAAATCCATAAGTAATCAGAGAAACAAAACACAGAAGTAGAAAGTAAAAAAAAAGTCCAAATATTTCAAGAATCAGGATAACCAAATGGCCTAAATTCAGAATTAAAAAAAAATGTATCAGTCACACTGGATTTAATAAATATGTCAGTCCTACCATAGCTAAGACAATGACTGCTGTGTAGTAACCAACCTCTTCAAAGTTCCTTCCCACTATACAGTGAAACAACTACATAACTAGGATTTCTACACAACACTGAACCCCTGCTATTTATATTAGTCTGCCATAACAAAATACCATGGACTTGGGGACTTACAGAAGGGTATTTCTCTCAGTTCTGGTGGCCGCAGTACCAGAGCAAGGTCTGGTTGGGTTCTGCATAGGGTGGGGGCTCTCTTCCCCGTTTGCAGATAGCTGCTTTACCCTCACACGGCCTTTCCTCTGACTGTGCATGGAGAGTCAGTGCTCTGGTACCTCTTCTCTTAAGGACACTAATCCTGTTCTATCAGGGATCCACCTACATGGCCTCATTTAACCTTAAGTACTTTTTTACTTCAAACACAGTCACACTGGGGGTTTGGACTTCATATATGAATTAGGGAGGACACATATATTCAGTCTACAACATCCTACCCAGGTCTCCAAAATGCATATCTTTTTCACATGCAAAATATATTCACCCCATCCCAATAGCCCCAAGAGTCTTAATTCATTCTAGCATCTATTCTAAAGTCTAAAGTCCAAAGTTTCATCTAAGTATCATATAAATTAATATGGGTCAGACTCAAGGTATGACATCCTGAGGCAAAAACCCCTCTCCAAATGTGAACCTATGAAAACAGACAAGTTATGTGCCTCCAAGATGGGAGAAAACTGAGAAGGAACAAAACTTAGCAAGGCAGCTTTCTATTAGAACTTAACTCCTAAGAATACCTCTTTGATTTGATGCTCTGTCCTCCAAGCTCACTGGGCTGGCTGAGTCGCCCCCAAGGCTCTGTGAGGCTGTCTCTGTCCCTGCAGCTCTGGGCAGTGGCATCTGAGCTTCTAAAAACAGAGTCCCAGCCCTTTGAAGCCAGCAGGAGCTAGCCTGCTCCTTGGGCCTGTGGTGGGCATGGCAGCCCTGTGGATCTCCGAATCGCCTCCGGGGTCATTCTTCCCTTTTCTTGAAGAATGATACATGTTCACAGTGAGGTAGCTCCATTGTCTGGTCCTGTAGAAGCTATGAAGGCTGACAGCCTTCCTTCATTATATTCCAGTTTTTGTGCCCTTTTTAGTACAAGTTGGCAAGATTTCTGCTGGTGTAACTTCATCTCTACTTGTGGATTCTTCAGATGGCTGAATAAATTCATGGTCACACCCATTCTAATCTTATCAATGGTTGGTTAGCCACACACCCTTAGTTGTCTTTCAGAACAAGCATTCTCATGCTTTGCAATATGGAAAACTGAGAATTTTCCAAATGAAGTTCTGATTCCTTTTTGCTTACAATTCCTTCAATTTATTTCATTCCTCTCAAATTAAGTCAGCAGGACCCAGTCCACACCTTCAACATTTTGCTTAGAAATTTCCTCAGCTGAATATGTAATTTCATCACCCCCAAGTTCTAGCTTCCACAAAACACTAGAAAACGATCAGCCAAGGTCTGTCACTGGACCACCTTTCAGGCAGGAAAAAGGCCAATGTCCCTGTTCAAAGGCTATCAGTCTGGAAAGAATTTTCTCTTCTCATGGGAGGGAAGGCTTTTTGGTTCTATTCAGGCCTTGATTTGACGAGGCCCACCCACATTAGAGAGAGCAGTCTGCGGACTTAAATGTTAATCTCGTCCAAAAGCGCCCCCACAGAAATACCCAGAATAATGTTTACCAAATATTTGGACACCCGGTGGTCCAGTCAAGTTGACATGTAAAATTAACCATCATAATATTACAAGGCAGAGAAACTGCAAAATAACTGAGAATATAAAATGAAAACACCCCAAATTCCAGGGTGTGACCTGTCATCACACCTCTGCACTGTCCTCAGCTGCAAGGGTTGGCAGTGAGCACAGGCAGACTGAGGGGAAAAGAAAAAACCCCGAAACTCGAACCAATAATTTCCACAGAAGATATTAGAAGGAACTACCCTACAGAAATCACCAGATCTAAATGGTTTCCCAATGATTCTTCAGCAAATCTTCCCAATGCTCCAGGAATTATTCAAGAGTACTGAAAGGAAGGGAAAAAAAATCCCAAATTCCTTTTTTGAAGTAAATGTGATACAAATTGATAAACCAGATAAAGACCATGCAAAGAAGAAAACCAAAGACCAATATCACTAATGAGTATCAATGTAAATATACTAAAACAAAATATTAACATTACAGAATCCAACATCACTTTAAGAAAGTAATAAGCAAAGACTAAGTAGTTTTTGTTCCTGGAATATGTTGGTTCAATATTGTAAAAAATACTAATATCATCCATCCTATTAATACATATAAGGAGGAAAACATATGATTGTCTCCACAGATACTAACAAAAGCTTTGACCAGATTTACCATCCATTCATTACTAAAACACTCAAGAAAATAGGAACTGAGATATTTTCATAACGTAACAACATCTCTATCTATCTAGAGACAATGATATACAGACATAGGATAAAAATAGAAATATGAATTCCTAAAGCCAAGATCTTATTTAATGGGGAAACACTAAATCGGGAACAAAGCAATGACTTACACTGCTATTCAACATTGGACTTGACCATTAACTAACATAATTAGACATGAGAAAGCAGTTAGTGGCATAAGAAATGGGTAAAGAAGTAAAATTATTTCTGTTTGCAGATATTATACCTGTAAACTCCCAGAGAATCAATGTAAAACAAACTTAAACTATAAAAGAATTCAGTAACATGAAAGACTATAAAAATTGATAGCCTTCTATGTACAATAGAGGACAGGGCATACAGTACTGAGTACCACATTTACAACTGCAACAGAGGAGATTAAATATTTAGGACTGACTTAATAAGAAATATGGAAAGTCTACATGATAACATCTTCAAATTGTTCCTGAAAGACACAAAAGAGTGAAAAAATGGATAGACAGTTCTTTTTCTGGGAAATGATGGCTCAGCATTTTGAATCTATCAGTTCCCCCTAAATTAATATGTAAATTCAATGCGATCTCAATAAAAATACCAAAGAGAGATTTTAGGAAGTTAAAGAAGTTGAAAATAAAGTTCACATGGAATAAGAATGATGCAAAAATAGTCAGGAAAACAATGGGTAAAAAAAATATGAGAATAGACTAGCCTTACCATATATTAAAATATACAGTAAAGATCCTGTAACTAACATAGGGTTGTAGCACATAAGTTGGCAAATACATCAGTGGAATAGGAATAGAAAGATCAGAAATAAACTCAAATATATATGGAAATTTAGTATTTGATAAAGGTTGGCATCTCAAATCAGTGGGGTCAAAGACAGGCTCTTTTAGAAATGGCTCTTTGACAAATGGGTAGTCATTTGGGCAAAAAATAAAATTAGACCTGTATCTCATAAAGTATATAAGGATAAACTCTAATTAAATTAAGGATCTAAATACAAAAAATGAGACCACACAGGTACTAGAAAAAGGCATGGATGAATCCATTTTTAATCTTGGTGTGTGGATAGGCTTTCTGACTATGACTCAAAATCTAGTGGCAATAAAAGAAAAATTTGATGCATTTAATGCAAAATTGTTTGTTTAAATCTAGGGAGAGAAAATACTATAAAGTCAAAAGATAACAGAAAAACTTAGAACAAAATATTCAGTCTATATTACAGAGGACTGATATCTCCAATATAGAAAGTATTAAAAAAGGGAGAGAGAAAAGACCAAACATGATACCAAATGGAAATGTAATATACTTATTTTTCCTCTGAATGCTTTTATTATTCTTTCTTACCTTTTATACTAATTTTTAGCAGCTTTACTATAATGGTTTAAAAGTGGTTTTCTCCATCCTTCATCCTGCTTGGGGTTTGCTGAGATTCATGTACCCCTGGGGTGATGTTTTTCATTCAAATATGGAAATTTTTCAGTCAATATTTTTCTGATTTCTCTTTCTCTAGGACTCCATGTACACTAATTTTAGTTTTTTCATACTGTCCCACAGGTCACTAATACTGTTTTTTGTTTTTCTTTTTAATTAAATCCTTTTTTAAAAAAACCTCTACTTCAGGTAGGTTAATTTCTACTTGCCTCATTTCAACCTTATGAATACTTTCTTTTGCAGTGTCTCTTCTGATGTTAATCTCAGCTAAGGAGTTTTTGTTTTCAGATATTCTATGTTCACTTATAAAATTTCCTTCTGGTTTGTTCTGGAAATTCCATCTCTCTCCTAAAAATCTCTATCTCCTCACTTACTATATCCATATTTTCCTGGACATGATTATTTTGCCTGTTAATTCCAACATGTGGGTTCTCTCTCTACCTCCAACCCTGTCTCTCTCTGATTAGTAATTTTTTATTATATGCTAGACAGTGTGAATGGTATATTACAAAACTTCTGGATGATGTCATCATTCTCTAGAAACTTTTTTCTAGTAAACAGTTAAATTACTAGCAGATCGGCTTGATGTAGACATTTGGTGTTAGGATTTGTTAAAGCAGGTCTATTTTAGCTTTATCTTTATCTCTTAGTCATAGCCCTTTTTGAGGATTCACTGAAAAGACCAAGTTGTATATCAAATACCCCTAATCTGAAAGAATTTTAATGCTAAATTCTGTCTCCCCAGCTGTGTACAGTTGTTGAAATCTGTGCTGATTACTTTCAGCCTTCCAGCTATTGTTGATTCAAGAGACATTGAGTCCCACTCCACACTCACGCAATACAGGAGTCAGCCAAGAATTTGGTAGAAGTTTGTAGGCAGATTTGGGAGCTCCCCCAAGTGTGGCTCCCTCCTTTCCAGGATCTACTTTGTCAATTTCCAGTCAGCGTGACAACACCTGACTCTGACCATTGATTTTTTTCTTGAGCACCGTCCTTGTTTTGTCATGTGAATGGAATACCCTGTGAAGAAAAGTCAAACGGACATGGATCTCACCACTGCAGTTACATTCTTTCAAGGGTTGTATCTCCTCTAGTTTATGTCTATTTTCTCTTTCCCAGTGCTTTCGGACAAGTTTATAATTGCTAGCAGCAGAAGGATTAGCCTAATATAAGCTACTCTGCCAATTACTGGAAGCCAGAAGTCCTGTGTTAATAATGAATATTTAAAGAAGTCCTAAAAATTAATAAGATAGAAAACACAATAGGGGGAAAAAAAAACCTAAGATATAAACACTCAGTTGGGCACTTAGCAGGAGAAGCAATATATGAGAAGCAAAATGGATCAAAGAATGCTTGGCTTCATTAGTAATTGGGGAAATGCAAATTAAGACCACAATGAGATATTGGTTAATATCCATTTGATTAATAAATTCATTTCTTAGAAAATATGAAGTGATAGAAAGAATGTGGATCAATGGAATGCCATATATTTCTGGTACAAATGTAAACTGGAAAAGAATATTAGTCAATTTCTTGTAAATTTAATTATTCATAGCCTATGAACTAGCATTTCCATTTTTGTTCAAGAAAAATTCTAATACGTGTTTGCAGTAGACTCTGTGATCAACTTAGCATTATCCTCGCCCTCTTCTATACTTTCTCCGACGAAGGAGAGCGACATAGGAACTCTCTTTCCCAGATGTCATCATGGGTTAGATGATACCAGAGAGAAACACTTCTATGAAATTAGAAAAGCAAAAAAGGAGAAGTCATTAATTTCCAGCAGCAGCTGTAAGCAAATCAGGGCACGTTAGTAAGGAATAGAAATGGGGTTTTGCCAGGGGCGTCCGATGACTCTCCTGAAAACAGGCATCTCACTGATCCAAACAGCTGAGATCTGCGGCAGCAGCTTCCCTGACTTCCTAAACGCTCAGCAGACTCTCTGACCTTCACGTCCCAAGTCCTTCAAACGACTGCATATGCCCCAAATACCCACATTAAACTCCTCTCTATTCAATATACTCAGTGATTTTTTTTAATTTTTAAAAATAAAAACATGAATACCAACAACTCAAGCCCAGATATGTAAGTTGTGGTCTCTACATGTAACAAAATATTATGTAGCAGCCAAACCAATGACCTACAGGTACGTCGACAACATGGATGAATCTCGAAATCGTAATAATGAGTAAAAAGAAAATCCCAGAAGATTACATATCCAAGTACCCTTTCAATAAAGTACAAAACTAATCGAAACTACACCATTTATTTCAAGTGTATATCTCTGTGTGTGATAAAACTTTAAAAAACAAATGAAAAATAAACACAAAATTGAGGACAGTTGGATTGGAGAGACAGAGACAAGAAAAGGGAGGAATATACAGACATATGTGAGCTACTGCATGTTTCATTATTGATTTTTGGTATATTCATGTATGTCCACTATATTATGAAAATAAATACTAACTTAATCAAATAAAAATCATACTAGCTAGAGCAATGATGTTAATGTATCATGAGCCAATGATTAAAACTAACCCAGTTTTGTGTACCCAGATCTGTAAAATAAGACATTATGGTCTTAATAGCTGAAGAGTACATCAGTTCACTTGGAAGACTGGACTGAATAATTTATCTTAAATGTAACATAAAACAATGAAAAACCATAAGAGAATTTAAAATACTTGGAATGCACACTAAAAATTTGATATTCCTTTAATGATGTTTGTAGAAGCAAATAATAGAAAGAATGAAAGAGAAGCAATACTAGAAAAAAACATAATGGCCAATTATTTCCCAGAACTGGGAATAAAAACATGAGTCATTAGGTTGACATTGCTCATTGAGAGCCGCAAAGGAAAATAAATATAAAATCTCAGTCAAAATACTTTAAGCATGATTGGTGCACATGCTGTGTGTGGGGTCACGGGGAAGACAGTGTAGCTCAGAGAAGACTGCGGCATCTCACTACACTGATGAACAGTGACTGCAGTGGGGTATGGGGGGGACCCGATAATAAGGGTGAATGTAATAACCACATTGTTTTTCATGTGAAACCTTCATATGAGTGTATATCAATGATACCTTAATAAAAAAATACTATAAGCACAAACATGACAATAAACAAAAAAATCATAAAATCTACCAGAGAAAAGAAAGATCAACTTCAAAAGCAAGAATCAGAATGACATCAGATTCCATATCAGTACCACAGAATGCAAGAAAGCAGTGAAGAAAATATTTCTAAATCCTGAGAGAAAATAACTTTGAACCTGGAATTCAATTCATAATAAAATCTAAGAGTAAAAGTAAGCTATTCGAGAATAAAAGTTAAATAAAGATATTTTAACATGCTTAAGCACTTAGAAATTTTCCTGCCTATAGATTCTCACAGAAGTATATTTACAAAGGATATAGTCCAACAAGAAAAATAGTCAACACAGAAGAATTTAGATTTAAAATGCAATGGCAAGCAATATATAAGCAATAAAATTTATTAGTAATAGCTAAATAAAGTGATAATAAAAATATTTTAATAACTAGTTGAAAAAAAATTATAGATGATAATATAGGTTAGTTGGGGTTTTTTTGGAGGGGGTCAAGCGTGATTAATGAATGGACCCCAGAATAAAATATATTCTAATGTTTTTATCTTTTATCTTCTTTGGGGGATGAGAAAGTAACTGAATAACATTAGACTTTACTAGAAACTCTAATAAGTGTATTTAATTAAAAAATTAAATAATAAAAGGGTAGAAATGAAAAGTATAGCTTTTAAACCAGTAGAGGAAAAAACAAAGAAATCGTGAGCAATTCTACAAAAGGCAAAAGGTGGAAAAAGTCAAACAATAAAAAAGCAAGAAATACAGAAAACACACAAAGAAACTAGACACAAGCCTAAGGAACTTAGGTCAGTGGGAACACCTTATTAGAAGAGAATTCCAGAATGGATAAAACAGCATGCAAATACAGGCTGCTTGTGAAATACATAGAGCTGAACAAGAGAAATCAGAAAGGCTGAAAATAAGGGAATGGAAAAAATACAAACCAGTCAAATACTGACAAAAAAGAAAGAAGGCATAATGTTATTAAATTTGACACAACAGAATCTAAGGAACAGAGAGACATTTCATATATCAATAAATGGAAAATTACATTAATGAGATGTAAAGTTTTGAACTTGAATGAACCTAAATAGAGCTTTAAATATATGTAAAGCAAAATCTGACAAAAACACAAAGAGAAACAGACAAACCCGTAATCATAGTATGTATCTCTCTTACCAAGTGTACAAAAAAAAGCAAGGACATTGAGGACTTAAACATAATGAACAAATTTGATGTATCAGATTTGTAGAGAACTTTGCATCTAAATACAGGGAATGTACATTCTTTTCAAACACACAAAGACCATTTACAAAGACTGCTCTAGACACAAAGGAAGTTTCAACAAATTCCACACTATTAGTGCCAACAAGGCTACATTCACACACAATAAAGCCCAAAGTTAACAAGAAGACAGGCCTTCCCTCCCAACCCCATATATATGTGAAATTTTCTTCCACATGTCGATAACTGAGTTAAGGAGGAAAACAAAATGAATATTGCAAAATGTTTAATAACGTGAAAGAAATACTATATTTCAAAGCCAGTAGGATAAGGACAATATGATTCTCAGGGGAAAATCTTTACATTTTATATTGTTTCTTAAAAACAAGGGAGATTAAGTAAATTAATTTTTCTACAGAATATGCTAGAAAAGGAATAACAAAATAAATTCAAATAAAGCAATGGTAGGAAATAAAGATAAAACCCCAAAATGATATAAAAAAATTAAAATTGATTAAACAAAACAAATTGGTGCCTCATTAAAACACTAGCAAAATGCTTTGTGAGTATATTGAAGAAAAAAATGAAATAGCGACAATAAATAACATCAAGTAAAACACTAAATAAATGTAGCTACAAATGAAGATATTTTTAATTTTTTAAATATAACAGAACATTTCAAAACCACCAATCAGCTTGCAAGTGTGAGTGAAATGGCAATTTTCTAGGAAAATAAAAATTACCTAAGAGAAACACAAAACCCAAATAGTCTACGTAGCACAGAATAAATTGAAAAAAATTTGCCAGCATTCTGCTTTCCCAGCATTATTAGTAACATGTCAAAAAAGGTTTCATCTACTTAAATGCACTTAACCTGGTGCTGTATTAATTTACAGTGGAATTAATTTACATTTTGTTGACACTAAAATGAACTACGAATAGTAACCTAAGCAGCACCAAAATTTCGTGCCTATAGACAACACCTGTTTGTTTTTGCAAATACAGTAGCCTTTACTAAAGTTTTTATTTTTTTAATTAAAATTTATAACAATGGATGTAATAAAGGACTGGCCATCACATCCAGTGACATTTTTAGTTAATCACATTAACATTATAATTTCCTCTGCCTTGGAATTGTTCATTATTTCACAGGGTACTTGCTTTTCAAAACTCCAGATATAATAACAAATACCTTAACTGTACTTGGTGAGGAAATTGTAAGAATAAACTTACATAAACATATAGAAAAGACCTTCCTTTCAGTATTCCCTGCATCCAAATGAAAAAGAGAATGAGAACAAGACATAGATAAAAGTAACCTTGTTAAGCCACAAATACTAAACATGAATCCTGATAATCACTGCAGTAGGCAGATGCCTCCCAAGGAAGGGCACAGTCTACTCCCTGGAACACTGAGTGCATTACCCTACGTGGCAAAGGGACCTGCAGATGTATTTAAGCTCAAGAACCTTACAATAGAGAGATGAGTATGAATTATCCATGTGCATACAACCTACTCACAGGAGCCCTTAAAAGCAGAGAACTTTCCCTATCTGGAGTCAGAGAGATTCAGTAGAAAAGAAGGTCAGAGAGATTCCAAGCACAAGAAGGATTTTGACACCCTAAGATGTAGGGGGCCATGTGCAAGTTTAGCAGAGAGGTTTCTAGGAGCTAAGGGCTGCCCCTGGTTAGCAACCAGCAAGGGACTCTCCAGTACAGAGGTAGTCTTACAACCCCAGGAACTGAATTCTAACAATCTGAGGAGCTTGGATACAGATTCTTCCCCAGAACCTCTAGTAAGGAATGCAACACTGTCCTCACCTGGATTCCAGTCCCATGAGATCTCAAGCAGAGAAATTAGCTGTGAGCCACATTGTAAGCAGACTTCTGACCCGCAGAAACCACGAGATAACAAACAAATGAGTACTGTTTTAAGTCACTGAATTTGTGCTAATTTTTACAGTAATAGAAAAATAATACAGTCAACAACCAGCCCAAATAAAAAATACAGTGACCTTACTCTCTACATATAAAAGAGTAACTCACATCTTCCTTAATCTATCCCCATGACATGGAGTAGGCATTCCCAGTATTGAATTTACAAGATGAAGAGCTTTCCATGTTGGCCCGGTCTTTACTTCTGTGTGTCATCTAGTTATGAGGAAAGGAAGCCATGCTTTGTTCTGCGGGCATTCCACCATGCAGTAAAGGAGCTGTGTTAGCTACTACATGCCAGATGGCAGGGGGATGCTGCTTACAGTATCATCTAAAACACAGAAGCAAAAGCGCAAATTATGGAATCCTTGATGTTAAAATTGGAAACAAGAAGTTCCATGACCTTATTAAGGTATACAATGTTTATTTGAACTGACCCTGACCTGTTTAGGATTTTTATCCAATTGTGAGTCTGCACCCTAAATTATACCATCACTACATAGTACTGAAACCATCTTTATTATTATGGTCCCTTTACCAGTAAGTAAAGCTATTTAAAATACTGAGGCTCTCAGCCATCTGTCCTTAGAAATGCCCAATTACATTGTGCAATTTCCTTGATAAGTTTTGATATCATAAGATATCCCTAACCCACATCTACAAGTTGATAAAAAGACACATATTTTGCTATTTGACATTTCCTATTGGTTTGTATGTGATACCAGGTGTACAATTTAGAAGGCAAAAAAACTTTCTAAGAAATCCAAGTTATTCACCTATCATCGACATGAATTATTTGCCAGAAATATTTGTAGCAATATGAATAATATACATTTCTCTCGTCATACTGTCCTCGTGACATCATATGCAAACCATCTAGGAATATTTTTTAACTGGATACTAAGTATCTGGAATTTTAGGTCAGGTTCAAGGGATGATATAAACAAATGAGTTCTGAAATGACTTTATTAGAGGATACCAAGAATTAATGTGTTGCTCAATAATCAAGAAAAGGAATCAATTGACTTACAAGCCTTGAACTCAATCAATAGACACCTGGAGGTTTATGAGAAAATCCAGCACATACTCTATGAACTTTTCATAATCTCTCTGCTGTTAGATAGGAAACTGGATCTCTGTCTCAGTACTGGAGGGTGCAGAGACTGTGCCAATTTGGTTCCAAACACAAAAGATCTAGTCTGTTTCATGCTAAACATTTGATAATTCATAGTTACCCTCTCAAGAAAATTAACTACAGAACCATTCTTCCTGATGTAAAGAACCATGAGAAACATTTTCTGTTTAATTATCTGGCATTAGTTATTTTTTTCAGCAACACCTGTTGAAGACTAACAACCCAATGTGAAGGCAACATACGCACTTAATTCATTTTAAGTTGAAATGTAGAGTTACTTGGAATTTCTATACCCATAAATACAGCACCAAGACAACCTAATAACAAAGCAGGAACAAACTGGCTACAACTTTATGTTACTTTGGGGTTGTATATACATTAAGAAATGCTGATGGTCAAAGTTTGTCTTTTTCTTTTGCATTCCTGCAGTGGGCTGATTAGCCAAGAGTAATTATGTAGCAAGAAAATGATGAATTGTTAAAGAACTCCTTTTTCCTTTGCTGTTTATCACTGTTCTTTGGATTTGGAGTGGCACCTCCTATAGGTGATATAAACTGATAAACTCCACTCATTCCTTAGGAAAACATTTTGAATGCTCACCATGTCCCAGACGATGTAAGAACGAAACTGCAGAAGACAATTTCTGTTTACAAACAGTAGGATCTCAAACTCATAAAGCAAATCTGCATATACCTTTATAATGAATAGAATATTTACAAAAATATCATGCTTCCATTTTTTCAAGAAGTTCACATGAATAGTTTCTTAAGAACAAGCCCACTTTTTTTATAGTTCATTATTTTAAAAAGTTACATCACCTATTTCAACATACTTCCAAAGCAGGCAACAATTTCAGATTTTGTAATTATTTTTTCATAGCATACATTTTAAGTAGGCTCACAAAAGAAGGAAAAATTTAATCAGAATACTCTCAATCATATCATAGGTAGACACCTTCTGTGCAAGTGTTCTATAGAACTGCCCCATCCAGTACTGTAAACACTAGTGATATGTGGCTATTCACATTTAAATAATTCTTTAAAATTAAAAATTCAGCTCCTGTCTAACTCCATACACAAAAGCAAACTTGAAATGGATTAAAGACCTGAATGTAAGTCATGAAACCATATAACTCATAGAAGTTCATTCAACTCATCTCTTGAATATAAACGTGAGCAACTTTTTCCTGAACACATCCCCTCGGGCAAGGGAAACAAAAGCAAAAATGAAAAAAATGGGCCTACATCCAACTAAACAGCTTCTGTACAGCAAAGGACACCATCAGCAGAACAAAAAGGCATCCTACAGTATGGGAGAATATATTTGTAAATGACTTATCCGATAAGGGGTTAATGTCCAAAATTATATAAAGAACCCATATGCCTCAACACCCAAAAAACAAATAACCCAATTAAAAAATGGGCAGAGTATCTGAGCAGACACTTCTCCAAAGAAGAAATTCAGATGACCAATAGGCACATGAAAAGATGCTCCACATCTCTACTCATCAGAGAAATGCGAATTAAAACCACAATGAGGTATCACCTCACACCAGTAAGGATGGCCAACATCCAAAAGACAAGAACAACAAATCCTGGCGAGGATGCCGAGAAAGGAGAACCCTCCTACACTGCTGGTAGGAATGTAAATTAGTCCAACCATTGTGGAAAGCAATATGGAGGTTCCTCAAAAAACTAAAAATAGAAATACCATTTGACCCAGTTATTCCACTCCTAGGAATTTACCCAAAGAAAACAAGATCCCAGATTCAAAAAGACATATGCACCCCTATGTTTATTGCAGCACTATTTACAATAGCCCAGATATGGAAGCAACCTAAGTGTCCATCAGTAGATGAATGGATAAAGAAGATGTGGTACATACACACAATGGAATATTATTCAGCCATATAAAGAAAACAAATCCTACCATTTGCAACAACATGGATGGAGCTGGAGGGTATTATGCACAGTGAAATAAGCCAGGCAGAGAAAGACAAGTACCAAATGATTTCCCTCATTTGTGGAGTATAACAACAAAGCAAAGCTGAAGGAACATAACAGCAGCAGAATCACAGACTCCAAGAAGGGACTAGTGGTTACCAAAGGGTAAGGGTTAGGGAGGGTGGGTGGGGAAGGAGGGAGATGGGGATTGAGGGGTATTATAATTAGCACTTACAATATAGGTCACAGGGAAAGCAGTACAGCATGGAGAAGACAATTAATGACTCTATAACATCTTACTACACTGATAGACAGTGACTGCAGTGGGGTGGCGGGAACTTAACACTATGAGTGAATGCTGAAGCCACAATGTTCTTCATGTGAAACCTTCATAAGACTGTATATCAATGATACTTTAATAAAAAAACATTCCGTTCCTCAGCTGTGCTAACCTCATTTCAGTTGCTCATGAGCCACATTTTGGACAGCGCAGAAAGTTCTATTGTATAGCACAATTACAGTTATCACTGGAATTATTTTTATCCACAAAGGATAATAGTTTCTTGACCCAATGTCTTAGTCTTTTTGTGCAAGCAGACTGTAAAGGATGTCTGAGAACACACACACGCAACATGTGTATCAACAATACTTATTACCACCTGAGGAAACGAATGCTTAGAAAGCTTTGGGTGACAGAAAGATCACTCTTGAGGTTTTTCTTCTAAATTCTGAAGTCCATCTTGTACTGAAATCTTTAGCCTTCTGGACCCTGACAGGAGTATGGTGGCTGATTGAAATCGAGGGCTCAAGCGATCAGGTTTTATCCACTATGACAGGGAGGACTGATGTGTAGTGACTGCTGGACTCAGGCCCATGAGCTCAGACAGAAAAAGTGGTTTGATGTATTAATGATGGCTTGCGGGTCAAAAACTGATTCTGCGCTTGCTAGCCAGGCATTTTCTATCACTACCCGCATTAGCTAGCAGCTAGCAAGCACCAGAGTGGTAAGATGTACAGACAGAAGTAAAACAACTTTGAAGCAGGCCATGGTTCATTCATACCCTTTGCACTACCTAAAAATCATCCTTTAGCTCTGGCCCTGTAACTGTGGAAGGATATAGATAGAACTCCAGTGATAAAAGGAAAAACTTTAAATGACTCTCTTACACATTCTCTGAGCTCTGAATAACCTAGCCTACCGTCTCTCCATCTTTTATAAGAGATACGAGTCCTGCCTGGACTAAGAAAAACCTCTTTGGAATAGGTCTGAGAGAGAAACCATAAAATAACCTTCTAAGAGAGTCTTTTATGGAGAAAATGAAATGTCACCTCTCCTGCAGTGGCTTAAAAATATGTTTTCCTGAAAATCAGAAGACACATGCAAGGGCTTCTTCAGGCCACATGATTCTGCAGTAGTCTCCAGAGAGATTTAAGATTAGGTCTTACCTGTCCACTGCATAAATTCCTAGTACACTCTGTCCCTACAAAAACAACATATCATTTTGCTCTCAGGAAATGCAGTTTTCTATTTGGAAGGTCGAATTTTATAAAGGTTTCTCAGCT
Source organism: Phataginus tricuspis (assembly GCA_029783875.1). Lineage (NCBI taxonomy): Eukaryota > Metazoa > Chordata > Mammalia > Pholidota > Manidae > Phataginus > Phataginus tricuspis. The sequence continues at coordinate 17,021,133 of JAQQAC010015287.1, forward strand.
TGTCCATCTGAGTCTTCACGTCGAAATACAGTTCGGCCGTCATGACGCTGCGTGGAGGGTAAGCTCAGGCTGAGAGCTGTTTGGAAGCCTTGCTGCACCTTCCATTTTCTATAGAATTCTACTTTTTCCTCTTTAATAGCAAAGCTCATAAAATATATGTTGGTTAAAACAGAAGTGTCTTTGATGAGCTGTGATTTTTCAGTATTCAGTATATATATGAAGCTGTTGTCTACTTTCTGGGATAACCATGAGTTTGTAGTATAAGAACAGAAGTTGTTTTTAAAACAGGTATCTTAAAGAAGAAGTTCTCCAAAAGCCTCAATACATACTGGAAGAATTACTTCCTCTGTTATGATCTAGACCACATTTTTTTAGAAGAGAGATTAAGAATTCAAATAGAAAAAAAAAAACTTTAAGGAAATGGATTTAACTTGGTTCTTACTGAAATGTTTACATTTTCAAGATTTTTGTGCTCTAATATGTGATCTGGCATTAAAATTCACATGGGCATTACCCTGGAAATCTTTTTTCAATTAATTTCTTAAGGCAATTCACCCATTTGATGATGAGAATATCTTTGTTGGACTTAAATCAAAGTATTGGGAATTAATCCACGACAATGTAGCCGCTGGGTAAATGGCCTCCCTGCACACTTTAAACACATACGCTAGTTCCAAAACAAGAGCAAGAGTGACACAGATGAATACACAGCCCTTCTACAGGCTGGACATTTCAGCATGCACAAAATGAATAGCTGATGATTTAAAGGTATATTTTTAAATACAAAATATAAAAAATAAAATATAGAAATTTTTAATGATACTTAAAATATTTATAATCAACCAAAGAGCAATGGTTATTAAAAAACCATATATCCATTCTATGAAATTTTATGCAGCTTCTAAAAAGAATATAGTAGTCTTATGTGAGAAAGCATCAATGGAAATAATAAATATAATATGGCCCCACATAGAAACATATGTATATGGTCACATACACATACAGAGACATATATATATGAAGTTTATATATATAAGCTGCAGAATTCCTACGTGAGGAGTACCTTTAACAATGTGACATATGAGTGTTCTGATTACTAATCATTTTTCCCAAAAGATTTTTAAAGAAATATAGACAAACTAACCTGGAGATGCAAGCAGAATGTCCAGTTAGTAACATTTCTGAGAGCTTATTATGTGGTACATATGCTAAGTGCTTTACACATAATAGTTCACTTAATCCTTACAAACTGTAAGGTTCAATTAATAACTACATCTCAGACATGAAAAAACTAAGCTTCATAGGGGTTTTTAATTACTCCAGTTACATAGCTAATAAATGCCAGAGTGGATCCAGATTGTCTGATACCAAATTCTCTCTTTTGTGATGAATTGCTAAGAACTATTTTATATTAACCTATCAAAGCACCAGCTTATGAGGGTTGGTCTCTTCTCATTCAGTTATGCTGTTTTACATATAAAAAAGGCTACTTCCAAAGTTCTTGAAGATGGACATTTAATTCAAGTAAATCAATGCATATCGAATAGGTACTTTATATCAGGCACTGTGCTGGGCCACAAAAATAAAATGATGGGTAAAGATTGTGCAGGTCTTTACGCACCTCAGGCCAGTGAAGGAGAAAAGTAAATAAGCAAAGGTTTAGAGTACACCACACTGAATACCGTGTACCCAAGGTTCAAAGGACTTTGGTGGAAAGATGGCCTCTTACTTGAGGAATACATGTCATTTAAAAGTCTGTTTACAGGATTCATTATGTAGCAAGATTTTTACTATGTATCATTTGCAAAAGAATTGTAAATCTTCATAAATTCTCAAATAGTGTAGTTTTAAAGTGTTATTGTCACTGAGAGTATTTCACAAACAACCCAAGACATAACCCAGCTATTCTAGAAGGAAATGTGAGGCCTATAATTCAGGGAGCCCTTTACTGAGAAAGAAAATTAGGGTAGTATGGGATGGGAATTCTTCTTTTAGCCATATATTTGTGAAGTTCTTAAAAGCTGGATATAGCTGAATGTGATTTTGCCTTGTTAAAATATGTGATAATATTTTGAATGCTTAAATATAAATTATAAACTATTAAAGTGATATTTTATTAATGACACTAGGAATATTTAAGATTATAATTAGTTCTCATACACAAAACACATTTTTCAAAATAAGTCTGACTACTGATGAAGTAGTGGCCCTAAAAAGTTGATGTCCTCTTAAAGATTTTTTACTTATTTTTTTCTATTTTCTTAATCCACATAGAGTGGTAATAGCTCTTAAAAATTGGATTCACTGTAAGGAATTTCCCATCACAGTTTTGTCATGTACTTCAGGGACTCTTTATACTGTACCATATAAAATATTGCCATACTATCAAGAGACAAAGGCTAGATAAAAAGTGATTCCTAGTTTTTACTCCTCCAGCTGGCCTTTTTTTTTTTTAACTTCCTTTGAGCTCTGTCCCTATCAATTCTGTTCCTAATTCAGTGTCCCCATGAGCAGGAGCTAGAGGAGAGGGTGGTAAATGGTGGTGGAAATGCACGTGTTGCTGAAGAGAGCCCCGTGGATATCAGTCAAACCTCTTGATCCATGCATCTAGATTCCTTTTAACTCCACAAAATAGAGGATTTTACAACCATTCTTTTACTTTAATTTTACTATGTTCTTTTACTATAATTCACTATAATGCTTTGGATTTGTGTCGGGAATTATCAGAGAATTACTAAAGCTACGAGAATAAGGAATAGACTTTTCATGGAGTAATTGTGCCTGTAAAATGGGAAAGTTAAACTTGATCAACTCTTAAACTTGTGAGATTCTGATGCTCAAGAATAAGATGAAACATTTGCCTGTATGTGTGAAAACTTTCTCTTCTTTTTGCAGGAAGTATATCATCCTAAGCATTTTAACCACTCTTATTTCCTTAAAGAATTAGATAAATGAGCCATTAATATAAGAGATGGTTTAGAAGATTATTGGGCAAATTCCTAAAATTTTCTTGTTCCCTAATAAAATATTAGCAAAATGAATTAAACAAAAAAAAAACAGTAAAGACATGATAAACAAGCTAGTGTGTGTTTGTGAACTGGAAAACCACATAGCAATCTAAGATTTCATATTTGAGGGAAACCGAGAGGGGTTCTCTTCTCACCCTTCCTTCTATACATAGGAAGATGCAGATGCACAGATAACACGATTCTTTCCCAAACACATACATTGCAAAAAGGATGGGAAAGAAATGAAACAAGCTATCAAGAGAAGTTACCTCTGGATGGTAAAACTACAGACAATTACTATTTTCTTCTTTATTCTTTTTACGCACTCCCTAAATTTCCTGTTATTTATAATCAGAAAAATACATTTGATACTACTAATTTGTTTCTATTAGTAGTTCCCTGGACATGGTCTGCTTGAAGTTTTTAGCAAGAAATAATGTAGTTTTATCATATAAGAACATCTATGGCCTAAGTGCCTATGAGCAAGAAATATGAGAAGTTTGATGTAAGTATAGAAAGTTGAATTCAGGTGCCACAGATGGGGCACCTAGAACAAAAAAAGTAGGTTCTCATCAAAAGTGACAGCTGGTGATCACAGCCTGCATTCAGAGTTCCCAGCAAGAGACTGTGTTTTTTCAATTTTGTAAGACCTATTCATTACATGATGTGATGACAAAAGAGATAAAAACTATAAATTATCCGTTGCGAATTTATGGGATATTAAGAAGGAATTGAAGCAGAATGTGGTCATTTATTTTACTTGAATATGTTCAGACAACACTGGAAGTGTGTTGGAGACCTTTACTAAATATCTTCCTCAGATGAAGAGTTCTTACACTCAGGATTCTCCAAAGCCCTATTTCTTGGATCCCTATTGGCTTTCAAAAGAGATTATACTTATTGATGTGATAAAGCATCTGATCAAAATGAATGAAACTACTGAAAACATAAAAACACAGGACTGGGTCTCATGAAGATGTGAACATATTCAAACTCGACATGGACACATGGTCTGCACTCCACCCTCTTCCCACTGCCGCACTTGAGATTAATAGAATCGCAGTCTTGGAAAAATGACAGAGCTACATTATGGACGTTATGCTTGTGTTTCAGCAGAGAATCACAGGAGAAAGGAAAAAGTCAACTGCTTCTCCAATCTCCCGTAAATTATAAGTGTTTGGTTGGAGAAGCAGAAGACCAGAGAAACAGAAAGCAGGAGAAGGGGACTCTACAGCTGAGCATTTCCTAGGACCCAAATGTCCTATTGTGTGAAGAATTTGGGGTCACAGACCCCAAATCAACAGACTGCAGGCACATTCTCAGAGAATGTGTATCTTTCTTTGGGATCAATACAAATGACGAAGAGTCAACTTTCTGTTCTGGTATGTAACGCACTTTTTTTTTTTATCACTGAAGATCTTATCTGGAAGGACCAGAAGGAGGAAGTACCCAGGCCACTGGATTATCTGAGGAAATTGTTAACATTCATTGATTTCAACTAAGCATATGTTCATATGTTCCCTGTTTTTCCCACTACGTTTGAGAGGTTAAATCTCCAGAATAGGTGATATATTTTCAAAGCAATGGTTTCTGAAAACCCAGTATAAATTATGTTTTATCTGTATTTTGTATCACAATAATCCTCCTAAGGTGACCATTACTAGCCTTACTTCTCAGCGAAATGCCTGAAATCCAAGAGAGTGAAACAGTACGCCTAGAGTCTCACAGATTGCAGGTGGAAATTGATTGAAAATATTTGTTTAATGGCTTTACTTTCTTACTTTCACATATCCCATGCTTCCTTCTCAGAAAAGTTAAAATTTTACCTTTTTTTCCTTTAACTCATGACAGTTGCTTATTATACGGGAATATCAGCAGAATCCCCATCTATCGACCTTATACTTCATGTCCCTTGTTCCAACTTACGAAAGCACTTTCTGAAGAATAGATACAAAATGTTGTGGAAGGCTTTTTTTTTCTGGCATGTGTGGGAATATGCCTGTGTGCGTTTTTTCATCTCTAGTTTAAAATATGAGAATTATTTTAAGATATCTCTGAATATAAAACCATTATTAAATTGCTGGTACAAATACCACACAGTCAAGATTTTTTCTCTTAACGGGTTACTGGATTCAGTTTGTTTATATTTTATCTAGGATGTTTGCATTTATTCATAAGTGAAATTGGTCAGCAGTTTTATTATATTATGTTATTATGCAAAGTTCTGTTTCCAATGTTCACTTAAAAAATGTCTTTGTCCATGCCTCATAACACATCAAATAATTGTAGAATCGTGTGTTCCTTAAATTTGGGGAGAGAATTCACCTAAGGAAAAAAGAAAAGTAAAAGTTCTTATTTCTAGACTATGAATCTTGTCTGCACCTTCCATATCTTTAATGAGCTAACTTCCAGATGGTTCTGGAAAATGAAGCTTCTGCCTTAACCTCTCAGCCGACACTGAGAATCTGATTTAACTCAAAGGGAACAAAAACCACTCCAAGGTGGGATATATCCCTCAAATTTTAGAGACGTATATGGATGTCAGAGCTAGAAATTCCAGACTATTTGGCCAAACTGCTACATGCCACTTGCCTCTGTATAAACACACTGTTTTTCGTAGAAACATGCTCCAGGTACTGGGCAGCTCACAACCAAGGTCCCAGCTGCTGTCATCTCTGCCATTTCCACATACTGGCAAGATGCTACAGCAGTCCCAGGTGTCCCAGAGAAGAGGGGATATTGTGCTTTCCAAGTGATCCTAGAAGACACCACCTCCAGGCCCTTTTGCCAGGACTGGAATTCATGCCCACATCATAGATCCAGTGGAGATGAGAATACAAGTACAAGGCATCCATCGTAGGACGGTTCTCTCCCAGCAAGCAAAACAAAAATGAAAGAGAATTGGCAGCTCTAGAGGCAACCAAGGGTATGGTCACAGGACAATAGGGGCAGTGGGTACCCAGAGGAGACCGTTCAGGAAGGAAGAGAGAGCACCAAAGAAGGGAGTATTTGGGAGCAAAAGTCAAAGCATTATTCACTTCCCCGTGTTAACCAAGAAGTGTATAGAAGAGTGCAGTTGTCTTTTAGCATCTCATATGAAGTAGGCTTTGAATAAGTTTTGAATCTTCTAATGAGGTTGAATGGATGAGGCCAGTAAGGGTTAGATACATTCATCATAGGAATATTTGCACATCTTATTTTTCTGATTGAAATCATGAAAGACAGTAGTTGACTCACACGACCATCCTGGTGACCGTCAAAGATTGGGTCTAGGCCTAGACACCGCAGTGCTTCCATCACGGCTACACCCACATGATCATGCTCTTCACATGAGGCCCCAGGCTGCTGCAGGGGACTACAGCTTCCCAGATGACTCTTCATGTGATTAATCCATTAATACCATCTTCCATTATGGGGATGAGAATGACTGCCATATGGGAAGAGATTATTTAATGTGGAAGGAAAACACCCCATCACCAATATGGCAGTAAAGAGTCCCAATTCCTCATCATTCTTTGTGTTAAGTGTGTGTTACTTAGCTTGCCTCATCTGTGTTTAACCAGCTACCTTCATACTGTCTCCATGAAGCCAGAGATGTACATATTAAACACAGGAGTTCTTGACAGCTTCCGCTTCCCTAGGGCAAGAACACTCAACTAATAATAACTAAGGTATCTTTTGACAAGTGCAGCTAAGAGCTGGTAAAGCTTAGTCAGTCTGTATCAGCCTTGTCGCCACCTTCTTTCCATTTCAGACCTGCTCTGCCTTAAGTGATGGAAACTTGACAAGGATGGCAGAAGCTAGACAACCCAAGAGAGGCAGTGGATGAAATCAGGCCGGGAGGGTGAGTGCAGATAAATGCAAAACCCACATTCATATTGATCAGGGGAAGCAAAATACTTTTGCAAAATACTTTTTCCAACTACAGTTGTAGCTGAAACCCATAAATTAGATGATTGAAGTAATAAGACACGTGAAATGGCTTTTAAGTCCACTACCCACTCTGTGTAATAAATTTCAAATGACATCGAGGCTTTTAGTGGAGAGGATGATTTATTGCCATCTGCAAGGAGGAAGCTTTCAGGGATTATCTCTAAAGTGGCAAAACACTATTCCAAATTTCACAAAATTAGCGAAGCTTAGTGAGGCTTGGTGACTGAACTGACAAGCAAGCACAGAAAAACAGTTGAATGGAACAAAAACACGGCACATGTGCACTCTCACTTATGAATACTTAGATGTATATTCTCTCTTTAGAAATAACCCAAATTTAATATTAAATGAAAACTTTCTTTAATTTGTTAGAAAAAATATGTACTGAGAATAGTTTTTTTTTATTATTTTAAAGAAGGTGCATATATGCCAAAAAGATACATAGAAGGGCATATATATATCTCAGATCACTTTCATTATGGAATGGACTAAACCCTAAATTGATTGCATGTTTCCTGCTTCAGGCAACACCCTTCATTTATGCATTCATTTAGAAAGAGCTGAGACAGTTCAGCCATGAAGGGCCATGAACAAGGGGTACACAGAACAATTGTGGAACTAACTTTACATCTCAGCCTTCTTAAAAACACTCTGATTAGGCAATGCAGGTAAAATCTGAGGGGTTCTTAACAAAAAAATCCATTACTTGCCAGGTAAAAGGTATGAAAGAAAATGACCAAGAACGCTGAATGGGACAGGAAGCAGCAAGGATGAAACTGTGAAGTGTAAGGCCTGGAAAGCCGTCCTGGATCTGGGACCTACTGCAACTTCTGCTTTCCTCCTGTCCATTAAGTCGTTTCATTCTAGCAAGTGTGCCAAGACTCAGAAAGTTAGGCCTCGAGAGGGAGTTTCTCTGTTGACAGCAGGCACTCCTTGTCAGAATTTTCAGATTCCTAATAGGCAATGACCCCAAGAGATTTCTTTTTTGTTTTTGGCCCTGGTCTAGGCCCAGCAGCCCCTGACTATCAAAAGGGGACAACAGTGGGCTTACGTACATTTTGTCCCCTCCAGCTCTCCAACCACCAGTCCTCTCACTTCCCTAGCACATATATTAAATTCTGATTGAGATATAATTGGCATCCATTAACTAACCACTGATTGTACAGCCTTGTTTTCCTGCAATGTCACCTATTTTACCACCACAGAGACTCAGATTTAATTATCTCATCTGTCAAGACTACAGTCTAAGAAAGAAAATGTTTTGGATATTAACACTGTCTCTCTTTTCTCCCTGTAAATTTAATGGAACTGTATTCCAATTTTTAATGATTTCTCAATTACTATAAGAGACAATAGGAAAAAGTGCCTCTTTCAATTGCATAATTAAAATGACTATCTCCCTGAGACAATTTTCAAGTTGCCAATCTAAGAACTGTGCATGGTTTAATTGTTAATAAGTAGTATGATAGGACTAATAGTTAAAGCAGAAGAGAACTTTAGAGTTTAATATTGCATTTTTCTCCAAATCCTCTTCCTATAAGCAATTTTTACTGCAAATGATACTTAGGAATTAAAAGTCACAAGCCACATTATATTTGAGATAGCCAGAGTCTCCGAGTATGCCAAGGCATACTCTCTCACTAATCAGTTACTAAAATGTTGTATCTTATAGTCTTGTGATATGAACATCAAATAAATCCATTTTTTCCAACATTTCCATTTGCACTAAGTGTGAAGAAGAGAAGTAGACTTCAGCAGAAGAACTGAAATATTCCTCAAGCAAGCAGACCCATAATTCTACAAATGTGGAGAAGTATTTCAGTCAGGGATGGGCTCCCATAACCCTGTCATCTGCATTCAGAAACTAGTGGCTAAGTGTTTTCTCAGTTTCTGAAGTAATGGGAAAGACCCCTGCCCAGGACTACTGGATCCTCACCAGAGACACTATTCAAAAATAATATGATGCATTATAAAGTGGTTATTTCTTGGAACCCATCTGTTCCAATTGTCTATCACTATGTAACAAACCACTCTCCAAACTTAGTGACATAAAATAGAAACCATTTTATTATGGTCATGGATTCTACAGGTCAAGATTTTGCACAGAGCACACTGGGGATGGCTTGTCTCTGCTCTAGGGTGTTTGGGGCTTCAGCTTGGAAAGCCCAAGTGGGTTGACAGTGACTCAACTGGGCAGAGTCTGGAATCCCTTGAAGGCTCTCTCATTCACGTGTCTGGTGCCTGAGCTAAGATGACCCAAAGGCTGGACTCAATTAGGGCTGTTGACCAGCACACCCCCATTTTGGACTTATCATACCACGGCAGCTGGGCTTCAGAAAGAACCTTCTGAGATGGAGTATCTGGCTAATGGGTATTTCAGGAAGTCAAGGCTGATGCTGTTCTGCCTTTTCTGGCCCAGAAGTCATATAAGATCACTTCCACTAAATTCTGTTGGTTGCAAGTAATTCCTGAAGGCCAGTTCAGTTTCAAAGTGAGCACAATGAGACTCTTCCTCACAAACAGAAGAGTTGCAAGGCCACATTGCCACAAGACTATGGGATGGAAGACATTAGAGCAGCTATATTAGGAAAATCCAATCTGTTGCATCACTGAAGGAAGAGGATGGGCTGTGAAATGAACTTGGCATCTCCTATACGCCATTCTTTATGCTAGGCAATACACACATGATGTCCCTGAGTTACTGCTTCATGTCTCAGTCCTAGCACTTACCACATTACTGAAAATACCTGTCTTTAATCTGTCTCCTAGATTAATGCCTCCTAGCAATAGTTGAGTCTTCAGGACAAGGAAGTCCATTTATACCTGTTCCCAGTGCCTTGCATAACTGGCATGTAATGAATACTCAAGTATTTATGAAATAAAAACCATTTCAGCCAAAGAACTTATCACAGGGCAGAACTGTTAACTCATAAATTGTTTTTCTGCTAAACTCTCTGCCTCTTGCTGACTCGGACTTTGTCTTCTTTATCTCCAAAATTCAATACTCTGCCTAGAACAGAGTAGGTTCTCAATAAATATTTATAAATCTGAGCTGCTCTTCCTTATGAAGATGACCCCACTGCATGGAAAGCAAAAATGGATTGGACATGAGATTATTTAATTAACTACATTCATGGTCCTAGAGTAATAGAGACCAAAAAGGGTATATTTCCCTTGTTTTACTGCTTTATAAGAAATGACTACAAAAACTACTGCCTTAAGCAACCTTTATTTTATTATCACTTGGGAACTTGTGCATTGAATGGGCAGTTCTGATATTGACTCGACCCCGGTTATCTAAGAACTCCGTCGATTTGGAACCACCAAGGTGGCTCCCGTGGCCAGCAGTCAGTGCTGGCTGTTGGCTGGGAGCTCAGACGACTGCCGGCTGGGACACCTGCATGACCCCTCGCCTGTACCTTCGCATCTCACAGCATGGGCGCTGGGCTGTGGGAGGGAGGACTGAAGAGCAGGTGTCCCAGGGGAAAGCCATAAAAGCTGCCATTCCTCACAGAAGCTGGACCCAGAGTCACCCCAGTATGACTTAGGTCATATTCCGCCAGGAAGATTCAAGAGTAGAGAAAATGAGTTTCACTCTTGAAGAAAGTACAGTCATCTTTAGTCACTGCAGAATGGGAAGAGAGAAAAAAGACAAGCAAATCTAGGCTGCTTTGCTCCAGCTTCTGCTTGTGGATATTTAAGCTAATCAGATAGATCACAGTTAAGCAAAGCTCAAACCAAGTGTTCTGAACTCTTCAAGCAAAGTAAGGAGACAGAAAACTTGATCTTTTCCCAACTGTCCAGTAGGGCTTGGTGCTCCACAACAGGATTCATATTGCTTCTTTATGAAGCATTTGTAATAACCTCAGTGAAGAGTACAAGTGGGTTGGACATACACCAGCTCGCACCTGAACATCTGCTCACTCATTCTAACCAATACAAATAGAAAAAAAAAAGAAGTTGTATGGGAAAAGAGTCATGCTGTCAGTTTACAAAAAGAGTTATTAACATGTATTTATAATATAATTTCAATAATGTTTTGCTTATATGTGAACAAGTGAGGTGTTAGTATTTAATGGAATAGTATATGAAAACTCAAATGTATTATCTTCTGCTGCTTCTAGAAGAAGCTTCCTATCCATCCTTAGGTTAAATATCAGGACGGGTGCCTTCTTAGCTCCTGGGAAGTGAAATGGCCTATGATGGACCCAAGGACCTGGGACCCAGCCATCTTAAACATGGAGTTGTTCAGATGAGCCTTTAAATGTGTGGCTGAAATGAATGGGGCAGAAAGGCAAGGCATCTCTGAGAGTTAGAGGACAGTGCGGTCTAATTTGGGGAGGCACAGATGAGGATTTGTCAGGACTGCAAGGAAAGGACAGAAGGTCGCAAATCTTGTCAGTGAGACTGTAGATGGCATGTACAAGGCGCTTGAAAAGCAAGCTTGAGGTGCCAGGACCTCTAAATGGGGTGTGTGGGAGGGCCACTCAAAGCAGAACATAGCTTCCTGGCTCTGGAAGCCACAGCAGGTCCCATGAGGAACAGGATGGGGGCATGGAGAGGCACAGTCTCCACATAGGCTGAAGAGGAGAGGCTCTTCCCAGCCTCCTGGATGGCAGAAATGCTGCCACATTCTGTTCAAGCCAAAGAAAGGAAGGAGAAAATAATTAAGGTTGAACATCAACTAGTGAATAAGAAGTCAGATGAAGTCTGACTGTGCCTAGTATTAAGAAATGTGAGATTACTTTAATCTGAAGAGCAGTTTAGACCTTCTCTCCCTCTCTCTCAATTTCTGTCTCTGTCTCTCCTACACACACACAGAGGCATCCACACAGTACATACATACACACATAAAATAAAGAATAGAATAAAACATACTTTTACTTTAACAACTGTTATTTACATACTATTAAATTATGGCTGATGTTTCATTTGGGGGCTTTCTTTTTTTTAGTGAATATCTAATAACTGCAAAATTGCAAAAACATAGGGAAAAAAATAGAACCTAATTAAGTTCTAATCACATGATAAGCAAAAACCCAAATTATTTCCTACGCCCCAGAAATACCTCCTGATCTCGAGTCAGGCATGTGGCTCCAAGCAAAACACAAGGAAATGAGTTTAGACGATCAAAAATAGAGCAGAAAGACCACAGCCAAAACAGTCCCCCTAAGTAGAGAAGAACGAGCTGCCCAGAGCTTACAAACGCTGGCACAAACAGCTTAACAGCTCTTCTTCAAGCGTGCTTACTGTTTTCACTTTCAAAAGAGAAGGCTGCTCTGAAGCAGACTCTACAAATGTGTCTTTACTCATAGATCAGTGAAATTAAGCTTCCTATGAAATAAAGAGAACAAATAAAACACTTGGAAACAGTATCCACTTCACTTTAACATCTCTGCAAGAGGCAAGTTCTGGAGCCCCCTGAGAGGGAGAAGGCAACAGGAGCCGGTGCGAATAGGTCAGGGCATTAGTTTTAAAAAACAAAAAGAAGGAAGAAAGGGAGGCAACATCTTGTTACATAACAACTATAGTTTGGTGCTTTAGATGCACCAAGTGGCTGCTGGAGCGGGTTGGGCATCATTCCTGACAGCGGTGTTTCCTGCCCAGATTAGGGACCCAGAGACATAAATTTCTTTCTCTTAGACTCCAGGAGTGAAAAAGAGAAACAGTATAGATGAAATACATACTCTCTTTCATCAAGCAGTTGAACACTGAGGGTAGGGATAACAGATTGGGTCCAAGTCGAAAATTATGACTCAAAGATTTCTGAATTCATCAACTGGATTTTAAAAGTATTGCATCAGAGCAGCTTGATATGAAAAAATAACTGAATTAGTCAGACTTCTCCAGAGAAACAGAATCAATGACATCTGTATCTTTCTTCCTCCTCCCTTCCTTATCAAGAAAGAGTATTTATTTTAAGGATTTTGTTCACACAGTTACGGGGACCAGTAAGTTCAAAATCTGCAGAACAGGTCAGCAGGCTGGAGACCCGGGGAGAGCTGATGCCACAAGCGAGGGTCTGAGGCAGTCTTAGGACTAATTCCTTCTTCCTCCAGAGACTTCCGTCTTTGACTCTTAAGGCCTTCAACTGGATAAAGCCCACCCACATTATGGAGCGAACCTGCTTTACTCAAAGTCTGCTGATTTAAATGTTAATCATACTTAAGAACTACCTTCATAGCAACATCCAGACTGATGTTTGACCAAACATTCACATATCGCAGCCTAGTCAAGTTGACCCTTGAAATTAACCATCACAAAACCCAAACATTAGAAAACATGGGGAAAGAACCAAGAGAAAGTAAAAGATAGCTCAATCAGATGATGAAATAACATCATAATGAATGTAATTTTTTCTAAACATGCTACTCATTAACAAAAGTTGAAGCATTACTTTGAATGTAGTTATTTCATAGTGGGTAGAAGCTGAGCTTCCTCTTAAAAAAAAGGTATCAGATTCCATCTATTTTCTAAATCGAGTGAACATTTTAGACTATCTTTTCTCTAAGCCAGCTTTCACAGAAACGTTTCATTTTTCAGAAAGGACCATTAACCCCTGTGGCCACTCTGTTGCTGTTGTGAAGACATCTGAGTCACACACGGGTCCCGACCAAGGCCTTCCTCGCCTGGCCACCACTCAACTTTATTTCTTCCAATTCTCCCACTACAACTTTGGCTGCAATCAACATGTCACTTTTCTGTTCTACAGACCTCCATACAATTCAGTTTGTAGCTAAATTTATTTTCTTCTCATCTACAATTATTTTCCCTTTTTTCTCTATTTGCCTAGAGTATCAATCCTTCACCAATCAGAGTAAGTTCTATCTTATTTTCTATCCATGTTCATGGAGTACAAGATTCAACACAGTAAAGATGCCAATTCTCCTCAGATTGACCTCTAGATTTAATGCAATTTCGATCTAACTTTTTTTTAAAAAGTAAGCTCTAATCTATCAGTCAAGTTCATCTTGAATTATTTGATTACTCTTGCCACTAGTAAGTGCTCAATAAGTCTTTATTAAATACTTGGAAATATAATAGAGTAACATAATATCAATATTATTGTAATAAATTCACTTCCAGTACATTTTTTCCTAAATTTTGCTGATAGAAAAAGAGGAGCAGTAAGTGTATCATCCAAGAAATTGCACTGCTGTCCAATGGGCACACATGCTTTAGAGTTACAGAATCACACAAACTTATTTTCAATACAACATTTACTGAGCCCATATTATCTGTACCAAGAGTTGGGCTAGGCTCTTGAGATACAATGAGGGAGATCACAATCTAGGAGGGAATTAAAAATGAAACAAAAATCAAACATTTTTGATAGAACATGATACTTGTATAATAGATAAACAAACAAACAAAATTCTTAGAGGCCATCTCATGCACCTCCCTTATTTTCAAGCTGAAGAAGTCAAGGTTCTGAAAGAAGAAACAGCTTATCCACAGTTGCGTGGATATTTAGGTGACAGAACCCGGGACTGGACCCCAAGCCATTGGTGGCTTCAGCTAATTACAGTCTACGGAGAGAAAATGATCTAATACAGAGAAAAGGCTCAACCCACTAGTACAGCAAATCAGCACAGCTCCAGTTTTCACCTGAAAAGCACCTCATCAAGTGCTCAAACCAGGACTGACTTATTTTGTGGAGAAATGGCCCAGCCCGGGAGCAGTAGAGAGCATTAATCTCACTGTTAAGGCCCTGACATTGCTGGGATCTTTACCACCAGTGAGCAGCACTTATCTGTATGGTGGAGGTCCCTGTACAGAGAGCTGACTCTCCTGTGCATATGAATATCCCCTATTAGCCCTACTTGATAAGTGGGAACCGTGCTCATGCCAGCAGTGGAGGGCTACAATTGCCCAATCTAACAGTGTCTCTTCATGCATAAACATTACTCTTGCTATCACTAATGGGAAAGGGTTCCACAGTGCTGCAGAAAATAGAGCCCACAGTCTTGTGATAAATCTGTCAAATGTGACACGCTCTATGTGCAGAGCAGCGCCACGGCTGATTAAATGAGCAACCCCGTGCACAGGACAATAATGCGTCAAAGCACCTCAGTGCAGAAGCTGGTTCAAAGCTCTGGGAGACAGTTCAGGACTCACAATATGAGGCGTTAGGAGGAACCTAAGTCACAGTGTCCACACTGAAGACCCCCCAGGCTCTTCTCATTAACATGCCCTTCCTGTCCCTCCTGTCTTGCCTTCTTTCCGCCACTCTCCTAGAACCAAGCTTGAAAGTCTGGACAAGGTGCTCCACGGCACTGAGGTGACACCTGGAGACCAAAGCCCAGCTTATCTGTGGGCTGGTGGAATGAGACACGGGCTTACAACCCACCTCCGGCTGTCCTTCAACCCTGTGAGCACAGATCACACCACGCCTGACAGAGGCCTCAGGGAGCGCAGCTCTCCCTTAATGTCCCCTGCCTGCCTTTTGCACGTCTTTCTGGCACAACATGGTGATGCTGTGCCTATGTGTATATAGTCTTTGTCCCTGGTTCCTGGCACAAAGCTCCTAAACCTTAGAGATTCTTGAGAGAGAGCGGTGAGGGGGCACCTCCGTTGCTCACAATAAGCCCTTTTCAGCCATACCTGAGCTTGTGCTGCCGAGGTGGCTCTTGGAGGCTGCAGGCCGGTCCCCAGGGAACCAACCGTGGGATTGGAGGGTCGGAACTTCAGCCCCACCCCAACCTCTAGGGGATCAGTCACCACCGGGCAGTGATGTAATCAATCATGCCTGCATAACAGAACTTGCATAAAAAACCCTGAATGACAAGGCTGTGAGAGTTCTGGGATGGTGGATGTACTGAGTCTGGCAGGGAGGGCGGCACACTGGATTGAGCAGAACTGGGCCTGGAGGTTCTGCACTCCTTCCCTATACTGTGTTTACTACATCTCTGCCATTTCTCTGATCCTGAGTTATCTTTTATAATAAACCAGTAATAGTAAGTAGCGTTTCCCTGAATTCTGTAAGCTGTTGTAGCAAATTATTGAACTTGAGGAAGGAGTTGTGGGAACCCCCAACTTACAGCTGGTTGGTCAGAAGTATAGGTCCCAACCTGGACTTGTGATTGGCATCTGAGCTGGGGAGCAATTTCCAAGCCCTTAACCTGTGGGCTCTGTGCAAGTTCCAAGTAGTTAGCATCAGAATTGAATTAAACTGCTGGACACCCAGTTAGTGCCCACAGAGAATCAAAGAGCTTCCTGGTATGGAAAACTCACACATTTGGTGTTAAAATCATTGTGGATAGTAGAAAAATAATTTTTCCTGCACACATGTACCCAGGGTCCACACACCATTCTACAAGTCCCACCTATTTCTACCATGATCCTCTCTGAGCTCCCACATCTCTGACATCTGCCCCAGGACCTTGTGTGAGAGTTGCTAACCTTTACCCTTCACCCCCTGTACCCTGTCTTTGTCCTTCCACAGAGCCTAGCTAACAAGATAAAAAATGAGATAACACCATCTCAGAAAAGATCAACATACTGCAGCAATAAAAAAGTATATATACTTTTACACAACATACTCACCACCTACACAAGTAAGTGTCTTCAGATAAAAGAACAGGAAATACATTCAAGGGGTGTGATTATGACTGGAAAGGTAAGTGGAGAGTGAGATGTGCAACAGACACTTCAGGTTCAGATAATACTGCATCAACTCTACTGACTGTGGCTGACAAATCCTTTTGGGAAAGATTCCTAGCCAACAGTTCACAGGAATAAATTACAAAGGCAATTTGAAAAAGACAGTCCTTGAAGACTTTAGATTTTTCACTGATTTGCTCATTCACTCATTCACAATAACTGTATTTGTAGCTCACTGTGTAGATATCATGCTAGACACCAGGGGTCTGATGACTGTTGGAAACATTTTCTGTCCTCAAGGAGTTTACTATCTACAGTAGGGCTCAGTATGCTTTTTCTGTACAAGACCAGTTAGTAAATATTTTGCAGACCATCAGGCATCTGTGGCAACTTCCCAATGGCATCCAGAGTGACCATAGATTATGTAAATGACTAAGTGCCACTATGCTCTAGTAAAACTTCTTTATGGACACTGAGATCTGAATTCGTATAATTTTTACATGTCACACAATATCACTCCTCTTCTGCTTTTTCCTCAGCCACCTAATAATGTAAGAACCATTCTGAGCTCACAGGGCATACCAAAACAGGAGGATGGTGGCCACCTCTGGCCCACAGGCTCTGGTTTGCCAACCCTGGTCTGCATGGAGAGGCCAAGGAACCAGCAGATCTCTCTTCCTATCAGGCTGACAGCAGGAAGAGCAGCCCATGTAAAGTACCAGGTCCGGTGTCATCAGATAAGCCCTGGGTCTGACTATGTTCTCCACCAACGGAAAGCAACAGTTGCCAGGCTCCCAAGGTATTTTTCAACAGAAGTGGACGATGCCCTTTGTGGCATTATTCTTCATCTGTGAATGAGATCAAAACTCTCTCCCTCTTGGTGTTGCTGCAAAGACTAGGAATAATAATGCTCATAAAAATACCTAGCGTGCTGTCAGCCAATAGAATTTGCTCTATACTGGTTGGGGCCAGTAAATCAGTAACGCCCCTCAAGATACACAGGGCATTGGAAAGGTTGTTTTTCCATTTTAGTTTGTAAAAGGTACTTCTTGGTGCCCTTATAGTGAAGGTTTTGTGTGATTAATTGACTGCTGGTCAATATTTCTAAGTAAGAATTTCATTGTTATTCTCATTATTACTTTACCAGTTACCACTCCTGTTTAATTTGGGTCGTATTATATACTCGTTCATCCTTTTTTTTATTAAAGAAACAGAAAGGCCCTGAGGATGGGGGTTAATGTTGCCCACAGCTTAGGTACCAAAGAAGAGATAAATATGGGTCCCCCTTTTCTCTATTCCTTGGAGCGTCACTACCCTAAAAGGGTTCCTGTTCTAGTCTGGGGTAGTATCTGTGGCTAAGAACAACCCTTTTGCTATAGACTGAATGTGTCTCCCCTAAATTCATACATTGACACCTAATCACCAGTGTGAGGGCATTTGTAGGTAGAGCCTTTCAGAGGTAATTGGGTCATAGGAGTGGAGTCCTCACGAGTGGCATTAGTGCCCTTATAGAGGAGAGCTCTCTCAAGCCTCCCACCTCATGAGGACACAGCCAGAAGAGGGCCGTCTGTGAACCAGGAAGTGGGCCCTCACCAGATCTAAACCTGCTAGCCCCTTGACCTTGGACTTGCCAGCCTCTAGACCTGTAGGAAATAAATATCTGTCGTTTATAACCCACCCAATCTACAGTATTTTGTATAGCAGCCCAAGGTGTCTAAGATACCTTTCAAATTATGACAATTCCACATATAAAAGCTCAGATTGAATTGTCAGCAAATGCCTACTTTCCCCTACACTCTCTACACGCACACTTACCAGCCTCCACTGGAAAAACAAATTCAGTCCTAATTACAGCACAAGAATATTCCTGAAGCTCTAAGTTCTAAGTTTGATACTGAAGTTGATTAGAACTCTAATATCTGAACTAAGGGAAGAAGAGGAAACTTTCTTGTTGATTAAAATATGGTCATTAAAAACAAAGTACATTAATTCTATTAACCAAGATTTTAGAAAAATTCCTTCTCTGAGTTACAATTTCCTGTTATAACTGCAGCTTTTATAGTCCTTACATACTAGCCTCTATTGTTGGAAGGACTTGGCATCTGTTATAAAATAACTGAACACACTGTTTATCATGTTACCCAATATCCCTAACATAGAGATCCAAATGATAGATTCCTTCCAAACTTTATTGTAATTGTCCTTCCAAAATAACTTGTAGCCTCCCTAATTACCATTCAATAAATACCATCTAACCCATGGGGTTTCCTACATTGTTCTTGTGCCAAACCTATATTGTGCTTTGTCCTTTATGAAATACAGAGCCAAATTGGTCTCAGGGATAGAAACCAACTAATCACAAGTTCTTGTTAAATTTCTCCTGTTTCTCTAAATGATCTTTGATTTATGCTTTTTATTCTTTTCTACTGTTTATCTTAACTGCTCAATTATACTTATATTCTAGTATCATAAAATATTGCATATACCATAGGGTAAGGTCAATTAACAATTAGAATATAGGTAAGTGGATAGACAGTTGCGCACATTTACATAGAGCCCATAACTATATGCAGCCATGGCCACATGGTGACAATGGGGTGGAAGAAGGGGACTTGATCAATCACTAAGCAATTATCTTCACAGGGAAAAAAGGTCTTCATCATTAGATGCTGCCTGCCTAAACACAGGCCAGCCAATGGCCATAAATAAGACAAGCATCTGGATGCCACCACTTCATTGAAAAGCAACTTAAAATGCATATCGCATAGGTTAGTCCTCAGAATAAAACACACCGTTAAGGCAGTAAATAGAGAACCAGCAACATTCCTGTACAACCAAGAACACCACAGGGGCAGTGACGGTATTAGTATCCATGTGTCGCTCTTTGAATATAGGACTAAATCATTTCCACATACAGAGCCTTGTGTAAATGATTTAGTTGATCTCAGGCCATCCTGATAGTCCCTATTCCCTTGTGAAATAAAGGCTGTACTTTAAAAATAAAGAAACAAGTTCTAAAGCAATGTGATACATTTGCCACTGTTATAAACTGAGTTGTAGAATATGCTCTATCCAAGACTCAGGTCACTCCTACCAAGTGGATGATGGTGTCTATTAAAAGTAACAAAATTTCTACAGATAGATTTCCTCCAGTTTTAGGTAATTATGGGAAGAATTAGAGGTTAAAGCAGGTTACTCACTGATTATACTTACCTGAAATAAAAATATAACATCTTGGGTAATATTAAAATAGCATAGTCAACTCTAAAACCGTGGACAAATAAAGATACACTGGGGAGCAAGATCTAAAAGCTATAATACATTTAAGTAAAATGGGGCAGTACATCTACCTCACTATTTCTTCTCATTTATTCAATTAAACGAATTTAACAAGTGGCTACTATATATAAAGTAGTCTTCTGGATCTGAAGAAGACAAAGGCCTTTGCCTTCAAGAGTTTTGTGAGTTATTTAGCTTTCATGATGATTCCTGGTACAAGGAGACTTTAATTTTAGAGTTAGAAGCCTCTGAAGCTATACTGGCTCCATCCATCCTCAGTTACATGCTGCGGCCTTATCAGTTCAACTCTGTTTTGCCCACCCTACTTCTTTAGTATTTTACAGAATTCTATTCCTGTTCGAGGTAAGAAGCTTTATGCTTATTTACCACTTCTCTCTTATCTCTTCATGGCCATCTAACAAAGCCCCCAGGAAGCCTTCTGA
The DNA here is from genome assembly GCA_029783875.1 of Phataginus tricuspis. Classification (NCBI taxonomy): domain Eukaryota; kingdom Metazoa; phylum Chordata; class Mammalia; order Pholidota; family Manidae; genus Phataginus; species Phataginus tricuspis. The sequence goes on from JAQQAC010015287.1 coordinate 17,041,399, forward strand.
TGGTGGTCTGCACCTCTGCAACCACGTGGGGGGGCATTCCTGCTTCCTAAGGAGTGACTCTTCTAAAGGAGACCCTCTTGGAAGGTCAGTCAAATCATACTATATTAAATAATGCTAACATGTTTGATAGATTCATAATTGAATGCTTCTGACTCTTCAAGCAGTATTTTTTTTTCTTTGTCATTTTGGGAAGTTTTAAAACAAAATTATATGGTAATTATTCCATTTGGCGCAACAGGCAACTTTTGACTTCTTTCATCATTTCAGACAATGAAACACATACCTGATATATTCCTATATCAAAGGAGTGCAAGTTACCATCACAAATAGAAAATACAGGGCTTCAGTGTTTGAGTAAGATGAGTTGCTACATTTTTTTTCTGCTGACCACATTAAGTGCTATTTAAATCATTGTCAGCCACATGTCAGACTGCCTCAGAAAGGGTATACATAGGGAAAAAAATAAGGAAAAAAGACAAGAATTCCCAGAACCCTGGGTCAGTTAAAAGTGTAGTTTAAAATGTGATGGATTTGTTCTATTTGTTATGACTCTGAATTATTCAGCAGCAGTTTTAGACACAGGGAAGATGCACAAATATTGAGTTTTTATGTTCCATCTAGTTAATGTCACAGGTTCTGTACAATGTGACAGTACTGTATAATGCACACTGGAAAAATACATGTTCTGTTCACTTTATTCTCTAAAACCCTACTTCAAATCTTAAAGTAGAGGCAAATTCAGGGGCATCACCCCTATGGACTGTTATCTGAACCTCTGCAGCCTTGGACAGGTAATATATGACTATTCACTAATAAGATTACTTAGTGTGCAGATCATAAGAGTTCTGGAAAGAATTACTACAGTAATTTCCAGTTCCAGCACTACGCTAAGTCTGAAGGCTTTCCCAATACAAACCATTAGAAATAGTGGATGAAAGATAACTAAAAGCCTTCTTAACGCTTAGCTGAGTTTTTAGGAATTAGAAGGTAATCTTTAGAAGCCAGAAAGAAAAAGGAACTAAAAATCAAAGTGGTGGGATGTGCACAAACTCTGTGGAGAGGATTCTCTGTTGGTCACTTAGGGGCTATGTGTTCATATCTATGTGATGAACTGAATAAAGCAATCTCCTGTGTAAAAAGGGACATTAGGAAACAAATTAGCTCAAAACACTGGGATCATACAAGGAAGACAGGACAATGTGCATGTGTTTGTGGGGGGCAGGGAATCTGCCAACAGACAGGGAAAGAACAAGAAAGAAAAGTTTTGGCTTTGTCTAGACTCTGCTGGTAAAGCTAAACGAACAAATGAATTTCAAGCCATTTGAAATTGTAAATGCAGGTATACTACCTTCATGGCTAGATATTGCCACATGGTTTAGGAAACTCCAAGCTGAGAATTAATACAAAGCTTGGTCATGAACCACTGATAGTTCTGGGGCATCTAGGAACTTTTAAAACTCAGACCCAGAGGATCACTGGGGAATGATAGGCCCCACCTAGAAGATGTCACAGTGAAAATGGCCAGACACAAAAGACATCAATCCAACATGTGCAAGACTAAGCAAGATTGGAACTGAAAGAACTTCAAATGACAAAACAACAATCAGAAAGTGAATTTAAAAGAATAAAATAATTAAAGGCATAAAAACTCAACTGCCAAGTTTTTAGGCTAGAAATAAGACACTGGAAATAAGCCAATCAAGACTAACACAAATTAAAAATACAATCACTGAAATTAAAAACTTCAATGGATACGTTAAAGTACAGCTTAGAAATAGTTGAAATTGTGTGAGCTGGAATAGGAACCTGAGGAAACTGCCCAGAAGACAGGACTGAAAATCACAAAGATAGAAAAAATTAAAAGGTGATGAAGAAACAATAGATAAAATGAGGAATTCCAACACATGGCTAAAGTAGGTTGCAAAAAAAAAAACAGAGAGAGGCACTCTGCAAGGAGATTATGGCTCAGTTTTTAAGGAAATGATGGAAGACATAAGTCTTCAGATTGCAGATGTGTGTCCAGTAACTGCAGAGCAGCACAAATAAAAACCCACATCCAAACACATTATTATGAGATCAAAGATTACTATAAAAGGGAAACAAATTTAAAAGCCAACAGAGTAAACTATCTATGGGGCAAAAAATTAGATAGATAACAACAGAAGTCACATAATAATGGAACAATGTATTGAAAATATTTACAGAAAATAATTGTCAAACAAGAATTTATCTTTTTTTAAGAAAGAGAAAAATAAACCATTTTGCCTACCCCACCACAAAAAAAGCTAAGGAAATTAGCACTTACAATTGTTCACTGAAAGATGGGTAACAGACATATTTAATGAAAAAAGAAATTGAACCCAAAGGGAAGCAGTGGGATATGAAAGACAATAAATAATTAGTAAACAAGCATTGACTGCATAAAAAAAATAATTAAATGTGCTAAAATAAAGACTAGGTGAAAATTACCTTATTTTATAACAATTACCCATATATAGTGGGAGGGATGCAGATACATAAGTCTAGTTTCTTCTATTATCTTGAAAAAGTTAGAAATAACAAATACCTTTACGCTAATATTTCCTATTCAAATTTTAAAGGTAGCTATTCAAAGATACAAATAAAACTTTATTTTCAAACAGTAGGAGAAAAATGAACATCGACAAAATGTAATAAAGTTAATACATATTAAGAGAAAAGAAAAAGGAAGCAAAAAAATATAATAAATACATAGAATAAAAGTAAGTAGTGGAGGAAAAATCCAAATAAATTGAAATGGACAAAAAACAATAGCTGATAAACAGTGATTCTCAGATTGTATTTAAAAAATTAATCTGGACATAGTCAAATTAGACCCAGGCATTGTTGATGCCAGCCTCCCAACCCTCCTCCCACCTGCTGCTGGTGGTGGCCCGAATCCACCTATCAACTACCTGGTTCTCCTCTCTGTTAGAGGGCTTCAGTAGCTTCTGACTGCATGGAGGATAAGTCAGGATGTGTGAGGAACCGGAATGAGGGCAGTCTTCAAAGGCACGGAGTCAGTGTATAAATCTCTCAGGCTCCAGGGGGGGGGGGTTCTGAGCAGATCTACAGGGAAGTCACACTCCAGTGCTCTATTCTGGTTGTCTGCATATTGGCATGAACTCAGTTGGCTTTTCTCCCATCTCACTTCTCCCATTCTCTCACTTAAGCTTCTTGGCCTCACTTCCCAAATAAACTAGCTGCACCTAAATCTGAGTCACAGGGCCTGCTTTGGAGAGAATAAGCTGGAACTGTCATTTAAAAAAAAGACAATGGTATAAACTACAAATACATGCACTGAGATATAACTTAAAAGAAATGTAACAGTGTCTACCAGACAAATATTAAGCAAAAGACCAGATAGATAGATGGTTAGGTGGATGGATAGATGGAAGGACAGATGGATGATAGATAAAGATCACTACGAAAGGATAACAACAATTCTGAACTATGTGCTTTAAAATATATTATTAAAGAATTCTTAATATTACAAAGTTGACAAAATGACCATTATAGTAAGATATCATAAAAGGATGCCTTTTAGTAATTGACAAAGCACACTAACTAAAAATGAGTAAAGATAAGAAATAAATTTAGAGCTTAACCTTACAAAGATAGCTAGAATGTACCAGACCACAAATCAAGTTTCAAACAAATGCCAGAGTATACATTATACCAACTAAGTTCTGTGTGTGGCAATAAAATTAATTATAAAAATATTACTAAATACTCTCATATGTCTGAAAATTTTTAAAAGCACTCATAAATTATCCATGAGTCATAAAAAATATGAAAACGGAATTAGAGTAAATGTAAAACTAAATGACAATAAGATATACATAAAGCAGCACTTTGAAGAAAATCATAATCTTAAATTTATTATACTAACATGAAAGGAACATCAAACATTAATGAAGTAATCATCCAATTGGAAAAAATGAACAATGGCATATATTTCAAGAAAATAGAAGGAAAATATTAAAGCTAAAATATTATAACAAAAAATGAAAATATCAGAACTAATTTGAGGTCCACTGTCCAATAAGGTAGCCACTTGGTTTGTGTATCTATTGAGCACTTGAAATATGACTATTGTGACTAACTAACTGAACTTTTAATTTAACTTTAATTGACTTAAATGTAAATTTTAAAACTGGAGCAATGTAAAATGTTTGTTTTCATGAAATACTGTTATTTAAATAAGAAACAAGAAACAATCATAAATGAGGTTTATTATGAAACAATTTGCAACTGCCACAAAATTATAAAGAGATGAGAGAAATACATAAAAGTATACCTAGATAAAAGGAGAAACATTCCATATTGATTAAAAGTTTAAATACCTTAAAAAGGACAATTCTTTCCAAATAATACATAAATTAAGTGCAATTCAGTAACATGTCTACAAACTAAACATGGAATTAGAAATTAAAAAGTAGTACTATTTATACTTAGATATAAATCTAACAAAATATGTGCAGGATATGTATGCTAAAAACTATAAAACAATGAGGAAATAAATAAAAGAAAACCTATATAAAATGGAGAGCTATGTCATGTTCATGTATGGAAGACTTGATATTATTAATATGAAAATTTTCCTTAAATTGACCTATAAATTCAGCATGATTCCAATCAAAATCCAAGTAGAAATTTTGTAGATATCAACAAGTGAATTTAAAGTGTATATGGAAACACAAAGGAATTAAAATAACTGAAACAACACTGACAAAGAAAAAGTTAGAGAGCTTACACTATGTAATTTCATGATCTACTATAAAACTACAGTTGCCACACAGGACGGGACCAAAATGGACCCACACAAATATGGCCAATTATTCTTGACAAAGGTGCAAAGTAATTAATGGGAAAGAACAATCTTTTTAACAAATGTATTAAAACAATTGGACATTCACATTCACAAAACTAAACATTGACCTATTCTTCATACCTATTACAAAAATTAAATCAAAATGCAACATAGGCCTCAATGTAAAATATAAAACTATAAAATTATAAAATACAACATAAGAAAAAAATCTGTTAAGCTTCGGTTAGGCAAAGAATTCTTAGATACAATACCATAAGCACAACCAATAAAAGACAGAAAATGATAATTTGGGGCTTGTCATAATTAACATTTTTGACTCTATGGAAGATATATGGTTAGGAGAATTAAAACCAAACCACCAACTGAGAAAATATTTGAAAATCATATATCTGACTAAGAACTTGTATCCAGAATATATAAAGAGCTCTTAAAACTCAACAATAATGAAATAAACCAATAAAAGAGTAGACAAAAACTTGAACAGAGACACCATCAAAAAAAGATATACATGACAAAAATATGAAGCACAGTGAAATACCACTACATACCTATCAGAAAGGCTAGTTTAATTTAAGCTTATAGAAAGGTAGTTGTCCATACCAGATGCTGGTGAGGATGCAGAGCAACTGAAACTCATACATTGTTGGTGGGAATGCAAAACTATACAGCTATTATAAAAAGCTGTTTGATAGTTTCTTAGAAAGTTAAACATACACTTACCAGATAGCTCAGAAATTCCACTCCTATTTGCTTAGTTAGAAATAGGATATTGAATATATATGAGCTTAGTACATGACAGAGATGGCCTTACATATCACCAGGAAAATGATGGGCTATTCAATAAAGTAGTGATGGAAATTAGTGATGTTTGGTAAAAAGATACAAGTAGATCCTCACCCAGCATTGTGTGCACACATAAATGGATTAGACGTAAACAAGAAGACTTAACTTAGCAATTTTTAGAATAAAACATAAAAGAATAGATCTCGATGATACTGTGGTAAAAGAGAATTTTTTAATTATAAAACTGCAAAAGACAAAAGAAAATATGCAAAATTTGGGAACATTACAATAAAAAAACTTCAGTGTGGAAAAAAGTCTTTAAACAAAGGAGAAATAAACAAGGGCATAGATTAGGACATTTTGTACTACATACAACTGACAAATTAATACTATTGAGAATGTAGAAAAATTCCTTTTAAAAAGTCAAGAAATAAAAGCCAGTCAAAAAGTGAGCAAAGAGTATAAATAAAAATTTTCTAAAAAATCTGAATATTAGCATATGAAATATATTAGTGTTTCAGGAGGGAAATCTATTTTTTAAACTAGGCATTATTTTGTTTTATTGACACAATGGAATACTATATAGCAATTTAAATAGATGAGGATAGATTTACACAAAACTCTAAAATGTATTGTTGAGTGAAAAAGCAAGTTGCAAAAGGACACTTTAGAGGGACACCAAAAATGTACTTTTAAAGATCACATTAAAAATAAATGGAATGGGCATATACGCTCATAAGTATTAAAGGCACCAAAATGCATGGGGGGACACGGACAACACAAAATGCTGGCAAGGATGTGGAGCAACAGGAATTCGGTGGGAATGCCAAATGGCACAGCCACTTGGAAGGCAATTGGGTGGCTTCTTATAAAACTAAATATACTCTTACAATATGGTCCAGCAGTCATTCTCCTTGGATTTTATCTATAGGAGTTAAAAACTAATGTCCACACAAAAACCTGAACATGGATGTTTATAGAAGCTTTATTCTTAATTGCTAAAACCCAGAAGCAGCCAAAGATGTCCTTCAGTAAGTGAAAGGATACACAATGAAATATTTTTTTTTTACAATTTATTTTATTTTAGTATCATTAACCTACAATTACATGAGCAATATTGTGGTGATTAAACTACCCCCTTCATCAGGTCTATTACAGTCACTAACCCTATTACAGTCACTGTCCATCAGTGTAGTGAGATGAGAATCACTACTTGTCTTCTCTGAGTTGTACAGCCCTCCCCGTGCCCCCCCACCTTATGTCTGCTAATCGTAATGCCCCTTTTACCCTCTTATCCCTCCCTTCCCACCCATCTTCCCCAGTCCCTTTCCCTTTGGTAACTATTAGTCCGTTCTTGGGTTCTGTGAGTCTGCTGCTGTTTTGTTCCTTCAGTTTTTTTTCTTTGTTCTTATACTCCACATATGAGTGAGATCATTTGATACTTGTCTTTTTCGGCCTGAGTTATCAAGGCACAAAAAGATATGGAAGAGCCTTAAATGCATATTACTCAGCAAAAGAAGACAATCTGAAAGGTTACATACTGTAAGATTCCAAATAAAGGTATAACTATAGAGACAAAAAGATCAGTGGCCACAGGAGTGAGGGAGAAGAGATGAAGAGGTGGAGCACAGAAGACTTTTAGGGCAGTAAAAATACTCTGTATGACATTATAATGACGCATATATGTCATCAAATCTTTGCCTAAACCCAAGAGAATGGATGCCACCAAGATGAACCCAAAGGTAAACTAAGAACTCTGGGTGATTATGATGAATCAACACAGGTTCATCCTTGGTTAAAAAAAAGTACCACCTGGTGAGTAATGCTGATAATGCGGGGGGCTATGAGTGTGTGGAGGCAGGGGCCATGTGGGAAATCTCGGTGCCTCTCTCTCAATTTTGTTGTAAAACCAAAAATACTCTACAAAAAGTCTTTTTAATAAACACATGGGGAATATGGCAGCATGAAAGGTAAGACAGAGAACTCCTCCCAAAACCACAGATAGTTGAAAATATAGTTAATACAACTAACCCTAAAACAGCAACAGGAAAGAAGGCTGCACCAGACTGAATACAGATCTCACGAACAGAGCAGACCTCACAAAACAGGGCACCAGCTCAGTTCCCCTACGACCCCCAACCTCACTCTAGGGGCTGAGCAGCTCGAGAGACTGGAGGATCTGGGCAATAGAGGGCACCACACAGAAATATGAAACGTCAAAAGAACATGATATAGACCAAAAGGTCACAAACCCCAGAAAAAGGGCCAAATGAAACAGAAATCACCAATCTTCCTGATTGAGAGTTTTAAAAAAATCATAGACCTGCTTATTGAGGTACAGAAAAATATTCAAGAACTCAGTAATGAATTTAAGACAGAGATTCAATCATTAAGAAATTCCATATCTCAAATGAAACATACAATGGAGGGATTTAAAAGCAGATTAGATGTAGTAGAAGAGATGGTAAATGGAATAAAAATTAGAGAAGAGGAGTGCAAAGAAGCTGAGGCACAGAGAGAAAAAAGAATTTCTAAGAATGAAAGAATATTGAGAGAACTGTGTGACCAATCCAATCGGAACAATATTTGCATAATAGGAGTACCAGAAAAAGGAGAGAAAAAGAGATAGAAAGTGCCATGGAGAGGTAATTGCTGAAAACTTCCCCAATCTGTGGAAGGGGATAGTCTCTCAAGCCATCACAGATCCCCCAACACAAGGGACCCAAGAAAGACAACATCAAGACATATAATAATTAAAATGGCAAAGATCAAGGATAAAGACAGACATTTAAAAGCAGCTAGAGAGAGAAAAAGGATCACATACAAAGGAAAACCCATCAGGCTATCATCATATTTCTCAACAGAAACCTTAAAGGCCAGAAAGGAGTGGAATGATATATTTAAAGCAATGAAGCAGAAGGGCCTTGAACCAAGAATACTCTACCAGGCAAGGTTATCATTTAAATTTGAAGGAGGGATTAAACAATTTTCAGATAAGCAAAAGCTGAGATCATTTACCTCCCACAAACTGTCTCTACAGTGCATTTTGGAGGGACTCCTATAGATGGAAGTATTCCTAAGACTAAATAGATGTCACCCAAGGGATAGACAAAGAGTACAGAATATGATTCATAACATACAAAGAATGGAGGAGGAAGAAAAGGGAGGAAAAATAAAAGAATCTTTAGGTTGTGTTTGTAATAGCATATGAAGTGAGTTTAATCAGACTGTTAGATAGTAAAGTAATTACCCTTGAAACTTTGGTAACCACAAATCTAAACCCTGCAATGACAATAAGTACATACCTATTGATAATTACCCTAAATGTAAATGGTCTGAATACACCAATTAAAGATGTAGAGTCACTGAATGGATAAAAAAACAAGACCCATCTATATACTACCTACAAGAGACTCACTTCAAACCCAAAGACATACACAGACTGAAAGTAAAGGGAGGGAAAGACATTACATGCAACTAATAGGGAGTAAAAAGCAGGAGTTGCAGTACTTGTATCAGAAAAAATAGACTTCAAAACAAAGAAAGTCGCAAAAGACAAAGAAGGACATTACATAATGATAAAGGGGTCAGTCCAACAAGAGGATATAACTATTATAAACATCGATGCACCCAAAACAGGATCACCTACATATGTGAAAAAATACTAACAGAATTAAAGGGGGAAATAGAATGCAATGCATTCATTTTGGGATACTTCAACACACCACTCACTCCAAAGGACAGATCAACCAGACAGAAAATAAAGAAACAGAGGCACTGAACAATTAAAACAGATGGACCTAACGGAAATCTACAGAACACTCCCTCCAAAAGCAATAGAATACACATTCCTCTCAAGTGCACATGGAACATTTTCAAGAACAGATCATATACTAGGCCACAAAAAGAGCCTCAGTAAATTCAAAAGGATTGAAATTGTACCAACCAGTTTCTCAGATCATAAAGGTATGAAACTAGAAATAAATTACTCAAAGAAAATGAAAAAGCCCACAAACACATAGAGGCTTAATAACATGCTCCTAAATAACCAATGGATCAACGACCAAATAAAAACAGAGATCAAGCAATATATAGAGAAAAATGAGAAAAATAATTCAACAGTGCAAAATCTGTGGGATGCAGAAAAAAAAAAGTGCTAAGAGGAAAGTATATTGTAATACAGACCTACCTCAGAAAAGAACAATCCCAAATGAACAGTATAAATTCACAATTAAAGAAACTAGAAAAGGAAGAACAAATGAGGCCGAAAGTTAGTAGAAAGAGGGACATAATAAAGATTAAAGCAGAAATAAATAAAATTGAGAAGAATAAAACAATAGAAAGAATCAATGAATGCAGGAGCTGGTTCTTTGAGAAAACAAACAAAATAGATAAACCCCTAGTCAGATTTATCAAGAAAAAAAGAGAGTCTACACACATAATCAGACTCGGAAAGAGAAAGGAAAAATCACTACAGACACCACAGAAATACAAAGAATTATGAGAGAATACTATGAAAAATTATATGCTAACAAACAGGATAACATAGAAGAAATGGACAACTTTCTAGAAAAATACAACCTTCAAAGGCTGACCCAGACAGAAACAGAAAATCTGAATAGACCAATTACAAGCAGAAAAATGTAACTGGTAATCAAAAATCTACCTAATAACAAAATGCCTGACACAGATGGTTTCACTGCTGAATTTTATCAAACATTAAGTGAAGACCTAATACCCATCATCCTTAAAGTTTTCCAAAAAGTAGAAGAGGAGGGAATACTCCCAATCTCATTCTAGGACGCCAAATTCACTCTAATATCAAAACCAGGCAAAGACACCACAAAAGAAGAAAATTACAGACCAATATCCCTAATGAACATAGATGCAAAAATACTCAACAAAATATCAGCAAACCGAATTCAAAAATACATCAAAGAGATCATCCTTCATGATCTAGTGGGATTCATCCCAGGCATGCAAGGATGGTATATTAGAAAAATCCATCAACATCATCCACTATATCAACAAAAAGGAGGACAAAAACCACATGATCATATCCATAGATACTAAAAAAGCACTTAACAAAATTCAAAATCCATTCATGAGAAAAACTCTCAACAAAACAGGAATAGAAGGCAAGTACCTCAACATAATACAGGCCATATATGACAAACCCACAGCCAACATTATACTTAACAACGAGAAGCTGAAAGCTTTTCCTTTAAGATCAGGAAAAAGACAAGGATGCCCACTCTCCCCACTGTTATTCAACATAGTACTGGAGGTCCTAGCCACAACAATCAGACAACACAAAGAAATAAAAGGCATCCAGTTTGGTAAGGAAGAAGCCGAAGTGTCCCTGTTTGCAAATGACATGATATTGTACATAGAAAACCCTAAAGAATCCACTCCAAAACTACTAGATCTAATACCTGAACTCAGTAAGTTGTAGGATACAAATTAATATGCAGAAATCTGTTGCATTTCTATACACTAATGGTGAACTAGCAGAAAGAGAAATCAGGAAAACAATTCCATTCACAATTGCATCAAAAAAAAATTTCCTAGGAATAAACTTAACCAAGGAAGTGAAAGACTTACACTCTGAAAACTCCAAAACACTCATGAGAGAAATTAAAGAAGATGCCAATAAATGGAAACACATCCCATGCTCATGGATAGGAAGAATTAATATTGTCAAAATGGCCATCCTGCCTAAAGCAATCTACAGATTTAATGCAATTCCTATCAAAATACCAACAGCATTCTTCAATGAACTAGAGCAAATAGTTCTAAAATTCATATACAACCACAAAAGACCCCGAATAGCCAAAGCAATCCTGAGAAAGAAGAATAAAGCAGGGGGAATTACGCTCCCTGACTTCAAGCTCTACTACAAAGCCACAGTAATCAAGACAATTTGGTACTGGCACAAGAACAGACCCATAGACCAATGGAACACACTAGAGAGCCCAGATATAAACCCAAGCATATATGGTCAATTAATATACAATAAAGGAGCCATGGACCTACAATGGAGAAATAACAGCCTGTTCAACAACTGGTGTTGGCAAAACTGGACAGCTACATGTAAGAGAATGAAACTGGATTATTGTCGAACCCATACACAAAAGTAAACTCAAAATGGATCAAAGACCTGAATTTAAGTCATGAAACCATAAAACTCTTAGAAAAAAATATAGGCAAAAATCTCTTGGACATAAATATGAGCAACTTCTTCATGAACATATCTCTCCGGGCAAGGGAAACAAAAGCCAAAATGAACAAGTGGGACTATATCAAACTATAAAGCTTCTGTACAGCAAAGGACATCATCAGTAGAACAAAAAGACATCCTACAGTATAGGAGAATATATTCATAAATGACATATCCGATAAGGGGTTGACATCCAAATTATATAAAGAGCTCACGCACCTCAATGAACAAAAAGAAAATAAGCCAATTTAAAAATGGGAAGCTGAACAGAGACTTCTCCAAAGAAGAAATTCAGATGGCCAACAGGCAAATGAAAAGATGCTCCACATCACTAATCATCATAGAAATTAAAATTAAAACCATAATGAGATATCACCTCACACCAGTTAGGATGGCCGCCATCCAAAAGACAAACAACAACAAATGTTGATGAGGATATGGAAAAAGAGGAACCCTCCTACACTGCTGGTGGGAATGTAAATTAGTTCAACCATTGTGGAAAGCAGTATGGAGGTTCCTCAAAAAACTCAAAATAGAAATACCATTTGACCCAGGAATCCCACTCCTAGGAATTTACCCTAAGAATGCAGCAGTACAGTTTGAAAAAGACATATGCACCCCTATGTTTATCGCAGCACTATTTACAATAGCCAAGAAATGGAAGCAACCTAAGTGTCCTTCAGTAGATGAATGGATAAAGAAGAGGTGGTACATATACACAATGGAATATTATTCAGCCATAAGAAGAAAACAAATCCTACCATTTGCAAAAACATGGGTGGAGCTAGAGGGTATTATGCTCAGTGATATAAGCCAAGCCGAAAAAGACAAGTATCAAATGATCTCACTCATATGTGGAGTATAAGAACAAAGAAAAAAACTGAAGGGACAAAACAGCAGCAGACTCACAGAACCCAAGAACGGACTAATAGTTACCAAAGGGAAAGGGACTGGGGAAGATGGGTGGGAAGGGAGGGATAAGAGGGAAAAAGGGGCATTACGATTAGCACACATAGTGGGGGGCATACAGGGAAGGCAGTATAACACAGAGAAAACAAGTAGTGATTCTGTAGCATCTTACTACACTGATGGACAGTGACTATAATGGGGTATGTGGTGGGGACTTGATAATGGGGGGAGTCTAGTAACCATAATATTGTTCATGTAATTGTACATTAATAATAGAAAAATAAAAAACATCTGTCAGCTGATGATCAGAATAGGGAAAAAATAAAAATAAAAAATAAAAAAATAAACACATGGAAGAGTTTCACACCAGTTTCTCTACAGCGGCTTCTTTTAAGGAGAGACAGAATTCTCTAAATTCATGGGAGTTAGAATTTAGGTTTATCACTACAGTTCTACTTGTATAAGGCAGGAGTCAGGGTGGGGGAGAGAGAGAGAGAAAATCTGAACTAAATATGGCAAATGTTAACAACTATTTAATCTTGGTATTGCATCTATTTTCTGTTTGAATTTTTTCATGATTTTTTAAACAATTTCTTTACAGAAGCATAGCACTTTATAAATGTTTTAAACAATGTAGGAATGATCTGACACATATTTATCTTCCCAAATAGCTACATTAAAGGGTAACACTCATTTCTTAACATGCTTCTGAAAGCCCGTTATACCCCATGTTTAAAGATTAGAGTAAAACTCTGAGCTTTAAGAATACAGTTAAGTATTTCCCATGAAGGAAAGGGGTCACGGATTGAGACTAAGGTTGTCTTAGCCTGATCTGTTTCTTCTATGTTCTTACATATATTGATTATTTATTGTGCAATTTTTTTCAGTAATAAGATTAATATACTAAGAACATTTCTTTACTGTGCCTGAGAGGGCAGCCTCTTAGCTGGAGAAATGAGATTAGAATTGGAAACTTGAGAAGTCAAGGTTCTGTGTGTCCCAGTCTAGTTTCCCCAGTCTAGTTGCTCCTATTGATACCCCAAATTTATAAAGAGCTGCCAGTACTGAACCCAGGAAATGATATTCAGAAAGTTCCCCATGCTTCCTCCACTCATAGCAAGATACCGTGAATTATTGAATTACCTGTAATTCCTTAAGCTTCTTTGTACAAAAAAAGTTTTTCCTATACTCTTGACAGTTATATCACCTTTTTTTCTCCCAGGGCCTTCATGAAGCTCTTGATATGAAAGTCCAGCCTGCCCAGACAACTATTATTCAAAATGAGAAGCTGCATGGATCTTGTCTGCCTCCATTTTACACTATTTAATTTTCACTCTGGAGTTCACAAAATGGCCATTTCTATAATGCATTCTACATTTCCAGATAGAGAAGATTGCTACCACAGTGAATATCCTCCATTCTCACCAAGACATGTCGTTTGTAGTGTCCACCCATCAAGAGAGTGTCCTCAAGCCTGTCGCTATTGCTTTTTCATAATTATATTTCATAATCCTCGTTTACACATGAGAGCTCAATTCACATCCTCCTCTGATGCATTAGCATCCTCTTCAAATCCATTACAGGTACAGGAGCTCCAGAGCATCAGTCCCTCTTCAAAATATTTTATTATTAAGTCACTGTACTGCAAACTGGGAGCCAATGCATACTTAAGCAAGGCATTGTATGTTTATGTACACTCTGCCAAGACAAAAAAAATAAAGCCTATTTCCCCTAATATTTTGGCAGTGGTTAAAAGCTGCGGGTTTTAAAACAGATGTTTGCTCAAGTTGAAAATGATTGCTATAAATAAGAATACACTGTTTTTAATTCCTGATGACTTAAACCTCACCTGTTCGTCTATCTGCAAATAAAGTGTCCCTGCTAGTCCATGGCAGGGAGGGGAAGAGGCAACGCAGCCTCCAGTGTTCTGGGAAGCCTGGCAAGTGCCTCAGCACTGCTAACTGATTCCAGTTTCACTGGCTCTACCCTGACTTTTCAGCATTTGAAACTGATTAGCCTACGTCTCAATGATGGTTATGGTGACATCTCTATTACTGTTTACAATTTCCTAAGTTATACCATTCCCTTCAGTTAGCTAGGTCTACGTATGGACATGAGTACTCCATTTATTTTATCCAAAATAAAATTAGTTACATGATTTGGTACACAGTTGAGATGCAAAGACAAAAAAAAAAATCTGAGATGTCCATCAGCAGATGAATGGATCAACAAATATGGTATATCCCTATGATGGAATATTTTACAGCAATAAGAAGGATCAGAGTACTAGATACACTGTACAACATGGATGAAGCTTGAAAGCATCATGCCAAGTGAAGGAAGCCAGTCACAAAAGGCCACCAATCACACAATTCCATCTATATGCAACACACAGAGAAGACAACTCTCTCAGGACAGGTTTTTAGGGCTGGTATTAGGGAGGTGGATCAGCCTCAGGAGGGTGATAACTCAAGGGTAGAGAGTTTCTCTTGGTGGTGAAAGAAAAGTTCTAAAATTGGTGGTGGTGATGTTGCACATATCTGAGACTATACTAAAAACCATTGACTTGTACAACTTAAATAAGTAAATTGTATCCTGCATGAATTATATCTCAATAAAACTTTTAAAAAATGAGTTGTAAAAAAAAGATGGCAGCGTGAGAGGTTAACAGAGGCTTCCTCCTAAAACCACATATAATATGAAACTATAATTAATACGACTAATCTTGAAAGAGCAACAGGAAAGAGGGCTGCGCCAAACTGCATACACCTGGAGAAAAGAATAAACATGATGGAACAGGGTAATGCACCAAAGCTGTGGCCCGGCAGAACCCAAGCCCTTCCCCCACCCCAGTTCACCAGCGGGAGGAAGAGAAACAGAGCAGGAAGGGAGTGGAGGCCTAGGACTGCTGAATACCTAACTCTGCAGATCTGATCTGGGAGCACAAACCTACATTTCCTGGTGCTTTCATGGTATCTCATGATTAGGGGGTTGGAAAGCTAAGACAGGCAGAATACCTGGAGAGACTGAGATTCCAGCCACTTGTGGAAAGCAGGGATCTATATATGGCTGCTCTGGGACAAAAGAAAGGTGGGCAGTCTAAGAGACTTGCTAACAGCAAGAGGGCTGCTAAGGGGCAAGAAATGCACAGAGCTTACTCCTCAGGAGAAAGGATAGGTAGACAGAATTTTCCAGGTGCACTCTGCCTACCAGATTGGGAACTTTCACAATCTTGAGGAGCTCCAGCTCCCTGGCAGCCTACAAAGCTCCAAGGACCCCCTCCATGATACTCAGCCTACTGAGCCTTTCTCCTGGCCAGCCACACCTGGCTCGCAAACCGGCAAACCCTACCCTGGCGTTAGGCCAGCCAGAGGGAAGCCACATCTACAGAAAGTATAAACGCAAAGCACAGAGGCTTATACCTGGGTGCTCGGCCCACTGGCTCTGGCAGTGGAGACAGCCATTGCACCCAGGAAGCAAGAAACAGCTCTTTCCTCCACCCACGCACCAATACTGCTCCCCTGTGACTCCCAACATTGCTTCAGAGAGCAGCTCCAGAGATTAGAGTTTCTAAGCACTAGAGAGTGCCACATACAAATATGAAACGCCAAAGAAACCTGGTTCAAAGTAAAATTATGAATACAACCCCTGAGAAAGATTCAAATGAAATCAACCTCTTGAATCTGCCTGAAAGGTATTTCAAAATAAAAATCATTAACATGCTCGAGGAGGTACAGAAAAAAATTCAAGAACTCAGGAATGGATTCCAGATGAGGAACCAATCATTGAAGACAACAATGGAGGGTATTAAAAGCAAATTAGATATGGTGGAGGAGACAATAAATGAAATAGAAATTACAGAAGAGGAATACAAAGAATCTGATGCACAGAAAGAAAAAAGGATCTCTAAGAATGAAAGAATATTGAGAGAACTGTGTGACCAATCCAAATGGAACAGTATTCGCATTATAGGGGTACCAGAAGAAGAAGAGAGAGAGAAAGGGATAGAAAGTGTATTTGAGGAGATAATTGCTGAAAACTTCCCCAATCTGGGGGAGAAGATAGTCTCTCGGGCCATGGAGGTGCACAGATCTCCCAACACAAGGGACCCAAGGAAGACAACACCAAGACATATAGTAATTAAATGGCAAAGATCAAGGATAAGGACAGACTATTAAAAGCAGCCAGAGAGAGAAATAAGATCACGTACAAAGGAAAGCCCATCAGGCTATCATCAACTTCTCAGCAGAAATGTTACAGGCCAGAAGGGAGTGGCATGATGTATTTAATGCAATGAATCAGAAGGGCCTTGAACCAAGAATGCTTTATCCGGCAAGGTTATCATTTAAATTTGAAGGGGGATTAAACACTTTCCAGATAAGCAAAAGCTGAGAGAATTTACCTCCCACAGACCATCTCTACAGTGTATTTTGGAGGGACTGGTATAGATGAAAGTGTTCCTAAGGTTTAAAAGCTGTCACCACAGGTAATAAAACCACAGTAAAGAAAGTAGAACAGTTAATTACTAAGCAAATGCGAAATTAAATCAACTATCCCCAAAGTCAATCAAGGGATAGACAAAGAGTATAGAATATGACACCTAATATATAAAGAATGGAGGAGGAAGAAAAAGGAGGAGATAAAAAGAATCTTTAAACTGTATTTGTGATAGCATATTAAGTGAGTTAAGTTAGACTCTTAGATAGTAAGGAGGTTAACCTAGAACTTTTGGTAACCACGAATCTAAAGCCTGCAATGCCGGTAAGTACACACCTATTGATAATAACCCTAAATGTAAATGGACTGAATGCACCAATCAAAACACATAGAGTTACTGAATGGATAAAAAATCAAGACTCATCTATATGATGCCTACAAGAGACTCACTTTAAACACAAAGACATACACAGATTAAAAGTGAAGGGACAGAAAAAGATATTTCATGCAACTAATAGGGAGAAAAAAGCAGGAGTTGTAGTGCTTATATAGACTTCAAAACAAAGAAAGTCACAAGAGACAAAGAAGGACATTACATAATGATAAAAGGGTCAATCCAACAAGAAGATATAACCATTATAAATATCTATGCACCCAACACAGGAGCACCTACATATGTGCAACAAATACTAACAGAATTAAAAGGGGAAATAAAATGCAATGCTTTCATTCTAGGAGACTTCAACACTCCACTCACTCTGAAGGACAGATCTACCAGACAGAAAGTAAATAAGGAGACAGAATCACTGAACAACACATTAGAACAGATGGACCTAATAGACATCTACAGAACTCTACACCCAAAAGCAGCAGAATACACATTCTTCTCAAGTGCACATGGAACATTTTCAAGAATGGATCATATCCTAGGCCACAAAAAGAGCCTCGGTAAATTTAAAAAGATTGAAACTGTACCAACCAGCTTCTCAGAACACAAAGGTATGAAACTAGAAATTAATTACGCAAAGAAAATGAAAAATCCCACAATCACATTGAGGCTTCACAACATGCTCCTAAATAACCAATGGAACAATGACCAAATAAAAACAGAGATCAAGCAATATATGGAGACAAATGACAACAATAAATCAACACCGCAAAATCTGTGGAATGCAGCAAAGGCCTTGCTAAGAGGAAAGTATATTGCAATACAGGCCTACCTCAGGAAAGAACAATCCCAAATGAATAGCCTAAACTCACAATTAATGAAACTAGAAAAGGTAGAACAAACAAGGCCCAAAGTCTGTAGAAGGAGGGACATAATAAAGATTAGAGCAGAAATAAATAAAATCAAGAAGAATTAAACAACAGAAAGAATCAATGAAAGCAGGAGCTGGTTCTTTGAGAAAATAAACAAAATAGATAAACCCCTAGCCAGACTTATCAAGAAAAAAAGAGAGTCTACACACATAAACAGAATCATCAACGAGAAAGGAAAAATCACTACGGACACCACAGAAATACCAAGAATTATGAGAGAATATTATGAAAAATTACATGCTAACAAACTGCATAACCCAAAAGAAATGGACAGCTTTCTAGAAAAACACAACCTTCCAAGGCTGACCCAGAAAGAAACAAATTCTGAATAGACCAATTACCAGCAAAGAAATTGAATTTGTAATCAAAAGACTACCTAAGAACAAAACCTTTGGACCACATGGTTTCACTGCTGAATTTTATCAAACATTTAGTAAAGACCTAATACCCATCATCCTTAAAGTTTTCCAAAGAGTAGAAGAGGGAATACTTCCAAACTCATTCTATGAAGCCACATCACTCTAATACAGAAACCAGGCAAAGACACCACAAAAAAAGAAAATTACAGACCAATATTCCTAATAAACATAGATACAAAAATATTCAACAAAATATTAGCAAACCAAATTCAGAAATACATCAAAAAGATCATCCATCATGATCAAGTAGGATTTATTCCATGGATGCAAGGCTGGTACGTTAGAAAATCCATCAACATCATCCACCACATCAACAAAAAGAAAGACAAAAACCACATGATCACCTCCATAAATGCTGAAAAAGCATTTGACATAATTCAACACCCATTCATGATTAAAATGCTCAACAAAATGGGTAGAGAGGGCAAGTACCTCAACATAATAAAGGCCATATATGACAAAACCACCGCGAACATTATACTTAACAGTGAGAAGCTGAAAGCTTTTCCTTTAAGATCGGGAACAAGACAAGGATGCCCACTCTCCCCACTTCTATTCAACATAGTACTTGAGGTCCTAGCCACAGCAATCAGACAACACAAAGAAATAAAAGGCATCCAGATTGGCAGGGAAGGAGTTAAACTGTCCCTGTTTGAAGATGACATGATATTGTATTAAAAAACCCTACAGAATCCACTCCAAAACCACTAGATCTAATATCAGAATTCAGCAAATTTGCAGTATACAAAATTAATATGCAGAAATCTGTGGCATTCCTATATACTAACAAGGAACTAGCAGAAAGTGAAATCGGAAAACAATTCCATTTGCAGTTGCATCAAAAAGAATAAAATACCTAGGAATAAACCTAACCAAGGAAGTGAATGACCTATAGTCTGAAAACTCCAAAACACTCAAGAGAGAAATTAAAGAAGATGCCAATAAATGGAAACACATCCCATGCTCATGGATAGGAAGATTAATATTGTCAAAATGGCCATCCTGCCCAAAGCAATCTACAGATGTAATGCAATTCCTATCAAAATACCAACAGCATTCTTCAATGAACTAGAGAAAATCATTCTAAAATTCATATGGGCGGGAAGATGGCAGCATGAACGGAGCGGCAGAATTTTCCTCCCAACATTATATTTATCCACGAAAACACAGCAAATGCAACTGTTCCTAAAAGGGAGCCCAGAACACAGAGGAAAGCGCACACCGTGCAGCCACACATGAGAAGACTCGGCAGCTGGCGAGGCGGCGGTCTTAAAGAGACAGGAGTCCAAGAGAGAACCTCATCGCAGCGGCACACTCAGCCCAGCAGGCTGGGAGTCCTGGGGGGCTTCGACCCCATAGCGGGCGACTGGGAAAGGGTAGCCATATTTAGGACTCCCACAGAGCTCAACAGCCTCCCATTCATTCTCACCCCGGCCACAGCTTTAAAGGCACAGCCACAGCGCTGGAATAGTGGAGCAACAGCGCCACCTACAGCATTCACACAGAAACCACTCCCGGTGGGTGGTTTGTTTGTTTGTTTTCTCTTTAGGTGTTACTGCATTTTCTTTTTCTTTCCTTTCTTTTCTTTCTTTCTCTCTCCCTTTTTTTTATTATTATTAGTAATTTATTTTCTTTTTCTCTTCTTTCTTCTCTTTCCTTTTTAAAGTCATAAAGAGCCCAGCTGACATACGTGACAACTACCAACAACCAATTCTATAGTCATGAGAAGACAGAAGAATATGATACAGACAGAGCTTCAGACACACACAACCCCTGAGAGAGAACCTGAAGGAATGGACATGCACAGTCTTCCTGAAAAAGAATTCAGAATAAAAGTCATAGCCATGCTGACGGATCTACAGAAAAATGTGCAAGAGCTGAGGGAGAAATGAGGAGAGACAATGCAGAAATGAGACAAGCCATCGACGGGCTTAACAGCAGACTGGATGAGGTAAAAGACACTGTCAATGAAATACAAAACAGAGAACAGGAATACAAAGAAGCTGAGGCAGAGAGAGATAAAAGGATCTCTAAGAATGAAAGAATATTAAGAGGACTGTGTGATCAATCCAAATGGAGCAATATTCGCATTATAGGAGTACCAGAGGAAGAAGAGAGAGGAAAAGGGATAGAAAGTGTCCTTGAAGAAATAATTGCTGAAAACTTTCCCACGCTGGAGAAGGAAATAGTCTCGCAGTCCACGGAAACCCACAGATCTCCCAAAACAAGGGACCCAAGGAAGACAACACCAAGACACATAATAATTAAGATGGCAAAGATCAAAGATAAAGACAGAGTATTAAAGGCAGCTAGAGAGAGAAAAAAGATCACCTACAAAGGAAAACCCATCAGACTGTCATCGGACTTCTCAACAAAAACCTTCCAGGACAGAAGAGAATGGCATGATATATTTAACGTAGTGAAACAGAAGGGCCTCGAACCAAGAATATTGTATCCAGCATGATTATTACTTAAATATGACGAAGGGATTACACAATTTCAAGAAAACGAAAGTTGAGAGAGTTTCCCTCTCATAAACCACCACTACAGGATATCTTAAACGGAGTGCTTGAGAGGGAAGCACCCCTAAGGCTAAAAAGATGTCACCAGAGAAAATAAAATCACAGCAAAGAAAGCAGACCATCCAAATACTAACTAAAGGCAAAGAATAAAACACCCAATATATAAAGAAAGGAGGACGAAGAATAGGAAAGGAGAGATAAAGAAACATGAGATGGCATTCACAATAACTTAACAAGAAAGTTAGATTCCTAGATAGTAAAGAAGCAACCCTTGAACCTTTGGTAACCACGAATCTAAAGCCAGCAATGGCAATAAGTACATATCTATCAATAATCACCCTAAATGTAAATGGATTGAATGCACCAATCAAAAGACACAGAGCAACAGAATGGATCAAAAAGTAAGACCCATCTATATGCTGCTTACAAGAGACTCACCTCAAACCCAAAGATATACACAGACTAAAAGTGAAGGCATGGAAAAAGATATTTCATGCAAACAACAAAGAGAAAAAAGCAGGTGTTGCAGTACTTGTATCAGATAAAATAGACTTCAAAACGAAGAAAGTAGCAAGAGATAAAGAAGGACATTACATAATGATAAAGCGGTCAGTCCAACAAGAAGATATAACCATTATAAACATATGCACCCAACACAGGAGCACCAACATATGTGAAACAAATACTAACAGAATTGAAGGAGGAAATAGACAACAATGCATTCATTTTAGGAGACTTCAACACACCACTCACTCCAAAGGACAGATCAACCAGACAGAGAATAAGTAAAGACACAGAAGCACTGAACAACACACTAGAACAGATGGACCTAACAGATATCTACAGAACTCTGCACCCAAAAGCAGCAGGATACACATTCTTCTCAAGTGCACATGGAACATTTTCCAGAATAGACCATATACTAGGCCACAAAAAGAACCTCAGTAAATTCAAAAATATTGAAATCCTACCAACCAACTTCTCAGATCACAAGGGTATAAAACTAGAAATAAATTTGAGAAAGAAATCAAAAAGGCTCACAAATACATGGAGACTTAACAACATTCTCCTAATGAATCAATGGGTTAACGACCAAATCAAAACAGAAATCAAAAAATATATGGAGACTAATGACAACAATAACACAAAGCCACAACTTCTGTGGGAAGCAGCAAAGGCAGTTCTAAGAGGAAAGTATATTGCAATCCAGGCCTATTTAAAGAAGAAAGAACATTCACAAATGAACAGTCTAAAGATACAATTATTGAAATTGGAAAAAGGAGAACAAATGAGGCCCAAAGTCACCAGAAGGGGAGACATAATAAAGATTGGAGAAGAAATAAATAAAATTGAGAAGAATAAAACAATAGAAAAAATCAATGAAACCAAAAGCTGGTTCTTTGAAAAAATAAACAAAATAGATAAACCCCTAGCCAGACTCATTAAGAGAAAAAGAGAATCTACACACATAAACAGAATCAGAAACAAGAAAGGAAAAATAATGACGGACCACACAGAAATACAAAGAATTATAAGAGAATATTATGAGCATCTGTATGCTAACAAGCTGCAAAACCTAGAAGAAATGGACAACTTCTTAGAAAAATACAGCCTTCCAAGACTCACCAAGCAGGAAACAGAAAAACTAAACAGACCAATCACCAGCAACGAAATTGAATCGGTAGTCAAAAAACTACCCAAGAACAAAACCCCCGGACCTGATGGATTCACCTCTGAATTCTACCAGACATATAGAGAAGAAATAACACTGATTCTTCTTAAAGTTTTCCAAAAAATAGAAGAGGAGGGAATACTTCCAAACTCTTTCTATGAAGCCAGCATCACTCTAATACCAAAACCGGGCAAAGACCTCACTATAAAAGAAAATTACAGACCAATATCCCTTACGAACGTAGATGCAAAAATACTCAACAAAATATTAGCAAACCGAATTCAAAAATACATCAAGAGGATCATACACCATGATCAAGTGGGATTCATCCCAGGGATGCAAGGATGGTACAACATTCGAAAATCCGTCAACATCATCCATCACATCAATAAAAAGAAGAACAGAAACCACATGATCATCTCCATAGATGCTGAAAAAGCATTTGACAAAATTCAGCATCCATTCATGATTAAAACCCTCAACAAATTGGGTATAGACGGCAAGTACCTCAACATCATAAAGGCTATATATGACAAACCCACAGCTAACATCATACTTAATAGCGAGAAGCTGAAAGCTTTTCATCTAAGATTGGGAACAAGACAGGGGTGCCCACTCTCTCCACTGTTATTTAACATAGTACTGGAGGTCCTAGCCATGACAATCAGACAAAGCAAAGACATACAAGGCATCCAGATTGGTAAAGAAGAAGTCAAATTGTCACTATTTGCAGATGACATGATACTGTACATAAAAAACCCTAAAGACTCCACTCCAAAACTACTAGAACTAATATCTGAATTCAGCAAAGTTTCAGGATACAAAATTAACACACAGAAATCTGTTGCTTTCCTATACACTAATGATGAACTAACAGAAAGAGAAATCAGAAAAACAATTCCATTCACAATTGCATCTAAAAGAATAAAAT
>JAQQAC010015287.1:17065473-17100810 GCA_029783875.1 Phataginus tricuspis
ATGCTCTTGGCTAGGAAGAATAAATATTGTCAAAATGGCTATACTACATAAAGCAATCTACAGATTCAATGCAATCCCTATCAAACTACCAACAGCTTTCTTCAATGAACTGGAACAAATAATTCTAAAATTCATATGGAACCAGAAAAGACCCCGAATAGCAAAAGCAATCCTGAGAAGGAGGAATCAAACAAGGGGAATTACGCTCCCTGACTTCAAGCTCTACTACAAAGCCACAGTAATCAAGACAATTTGGTACTGGCACAAAAACAGACCCACAGACCTGTGGAACAGAATAGAAAATCCAAACATTAACCCAAACATTTACAGTCAATTAATATTTGATAAAGGAGCCTTGGATATACAATGGGGAGATGACAGCCTCTTCAGCAGCTGGTGTTGGAAAAACTGGACAGCTACAAATAAGAGAATGAAACTGGACTACCTTCTAACCCCATACACAAAGGTAAACTCAAGGTGGATCAATGACCTGAATGTAAGTCATGATACCATAAAACTCTTAGAAAAAAACATAGGCAAAAATCTCTTGGACATAAACATGAGCGACTTCTTCATGAACATATCCCCCCGGGCAAGGGAAACAAAAGCAAAAATGAACAAGTGGGACTATATCAAGTTGAAAAGCTTCTGTACAGCAAAGGACACCATCAGTAGAACAAAAAGACATCCTACAATATGTGAAAATATATTCATAAGTGATGTATCTGATAAGGGGTTGACATCCAAAATATACAAAGAACTCATGCACCTTAACAAACAAAAAGGAAATAATCCAATTAAGAAATGGGCAGAGGACATGAATAGACACTTCTCTAAAGAAGAAATTCAGATGGACAACAGGCACATGGAAAGATGCTCCACATCGCTAATCATCAGAGAAATGCAGATTAAAACCACAATGAGATATCACCTCACACCAGTCAGAATGACCAACATCCAAAACACAAACAACAACAAATGTTGGCGAGGATGTGGAGAAAAGGGAACCTTCCTACACTGCTGGTGGGAATGCAAATTAGTTCAACCATTATGGAAAGCAGTATGGAGGTCCCTCAAAAAACTCAAAATAGAAATACCATTTGACCCAGGAATCCCACTCCTTGGAATTTACCCTAAGAATGCAGCAGCGCAGTTTGAAATAGATATATACACCCTCATGTTTATTGCAGCACTATTTACAATAGCCAAGAAATGGAAGCAACCTAAGTGTCCATCAGTAGATGAATGGATTAAGAAGATGTGGTACATATACACAATGGAATATTATTCAGCCATAAGAAGAAAACAAATCCTACCATTTGCAACAACATGGATGGAGCTAGAGGGTATTATGCTCAGTGAAATAAGCCAAACAATAAAAGACAAGTATCAAATGATCTCACTCATATGTGGGGTATAAGAACAAAGAAAAAAACTGAAGGAACAAAACAGCAGCAGACTCACAGAACCCAAGAACAGACTAATAGTTACCAAAGTGAAAGGGACTGGGGAAGATGGGTGGGAAGGGAGGGATAAGAGGGTAAAAGGGGCATTACGATTAGCAGACATAAGGTGGGGGGGCACGGGGAGGGCTGTACAACTCAGAGAGGACAAGTAGTGATTCTCATCTCACTACACTGATGGACAGTGACTGTAATAGGGTTGGTGGGGGGGACCTGATGAAGGGGGTAGTTTAATCACCACAATATTGCTCATGTAATTGTAGGTTAATGATACCAAAATAAATTGTTAAAAAAATAAAATAAAATAAAATAAAATAAAATAAAATTCATATGGAACCACAAAAGACCCTGAATAGCCAAAGAAATCCTGAGAAGGAAGAATAAAGCTGAGGGGATTACGCTCCCCAACTTCAAGCTCTACTACAAAGCCACAGTAATCAAGACAGTTTGGTACTGGTACAAGAACAGACCCATAAACCAATGGAACAGACTAGAGAACCTTGATATAAACCCAACCATATATGGTCAATTAATATATGATAAAGGAGCCATGGACATACAATTGAGAAATGACAGCCTCTTCAACAACTGGTGTTGGCAAAGCTGGACAGTTACATGCAAGAGAATGAAACTGGATTATTGTTTAACCCCATACACAAAAGTAAACTCAAAATGGATCAAGGACCTGCATGTAAGTCATGAAACCATAAAACTCTTAGAAGACAACATAGGCAAAAATCTCCTGAATATAAGCATGAGCAACTTCTTCCTGAATGCATCTCTTCAAGCCAGGGAAACAAAAGCAAAAATGAACACATGGGACTACATTAAATTAAAAATCTTCGGCATAGCAAAGGACACCATCAACAGAACATAAAGGCGTCCTACATGGGAGAATATATTTGTAAATGACACACCTCAACACCCAAAAAACAAATAACCCGATTAAAAAATGGGCAGAGGATATGAAGAGACAATTCTCCAAAGAAGAAATTCAGATGGCCAACAGACACATGAAAAGATGCTCCACATCACTAATCATCAGGGAAATGCAAATTAAAACAACAATGAGATATCACCTCACACCAGTAAGGATGGCCAGCATCAAAAAGACTAAGAACAATAAATGCTGGTGAGGATGCAGAGAAAGGGGAACCCTCCTATACTGCTGGTGGGAGTGTAAGCTAGTTCGACCATTGTGGAAAGCAATATGGAGGTTCCTCAAAAAGCTGAAAATGAAATACCATTTAGACCCAGGAATCCCACTCCTTGGAATTTACCCGAAGAATACAACTTCTCAGATTAAAAAAAACATATGCACCCCTATGTTTATTGCAGCACTGTTTACAATAGCCAAGATACGGAAGCAACCTAAGTGTCCAACAGTAGATTAATGGATAAAGAAGAGGTGGTACATGTACACAATGGAATACCATTCAGCCATAAGAAGGAAACAAATCCTACCAATTGCAACAACATGGATGGAGCTGGAGGATATTATGCTCAGTGAAATAAGCCAGGTGGAGAAAGACAAGTGCCGAATGATTTTCCTCATTTGTGGAGTATAACAACACAGCAAAACGGAAGGAAAAAATAGCACCAAACTCAGAGACTCCAAGAAGGGACTAGTGGTTACCAAAGGGGAGGGGTGTGGGAGGGCCGGTGGGGAGGGTGGGGGAAGTGGATTGAGGGGTATTATATTTAGTACACATGTTGTGGGGGGTCACAGGGAAAACAGTGTAGCACAGAGAAGGTAAACAGTGAATCTGTGGCATCTTACTACACTGTTGGACAGTGACTCCATTGGGGTATGGGTGTGGATTGATAATATGGGTAAAAGTAGTCACCTCATTGTTTTTTCATGTGAAACCTTCATAAGAGTGCAAATGAATAATACCTTAATTAAAAAAATTTTTTTAATAAAATGAGTTGTAACAACCAACCTCATTTCTCTTCACAAAAAAAGACATTAATTCATCACATCATCTTGGACACTGACAATCAGCCTCTCATCTGTGTGTGGAGAGGGTGGGATGGGAGGGGTGTAGGTGCGTGAGAGGGGCAGGAATGGGCAGCACACACCAGAATCACTCTGGAGCCTTTCAAACTGCACAGACCTTTCCTCCCAACATTGCACAGTCCCACCCCCACGCCAGGAGCCCCTGCCCCATGGGAAAGGACTGCATGGGGATGCAAGTGGGTTACCTGCCTGAAAAGTCCTTGAAAACAACTACCGTAAGTGATGGCATCAATAGGCTGCTAATAGGGATAAATAACTGGTCAACATTATGGATTTATTTAAGGAAACACAAGTACCACATCGTGGCTAACAAAGATAATCCACATCCTTTCTCTTTAGCAATGTGTTACTTTATCCCATACAGGTTAATGATGTTTCAATAAAGAGAGGGAAAGAATATTCTTAAGCCAAAAACATCAGGCAAGGTTGGAAATGATGGTTTTGTCAAGCCAGATCTGTTATAAGAGCTTCTGGAGGAAAAGCAGCAGGGAGGGTTGAAATCATTGTATAAAATACATAAATACAAACTTTCTGAAAAACTGTGCATTAAGTTTCCTTCTCTGTTTGGAGGACTTCTAATAGGTTTAGTTCCATTTGACTGTGGAGACCTGGCCTATGTGTCCAGTTTACAGCACAAAATAGAAGCAATTTGGGACACACACATTATTTTTCCTATGTTATTCTTTCTAATTTTCCCTTTTGCTTCCAATAGTGTCCTGGAAACCATCCACCCTTTGTTTCCTTGATATTGTGTCTGTACACCACTGCTTCTTTTTTAAATGATACCCCCTAACCCTTACATAGTACTTGAAATGTGTGAGTCACTGATTAAAGTGCCTTATGTATTTATCCCACTCCATCCTCTCAATGACTCCATGATCTAGAGCTATTAACTCCATATTTAAAGATCAGGAAACTCAGAGACAGACGCTCAAGGAAGCTTCCATTTATAATTTTTCTGCCACGCCCGGATGTCTGCAGTTGCGGCCTCCTTCAGCGAACACAGGAAAGGTGGAGGGCAGGATCTCACTCTCCTGACGCCACTGGGGGTCGGCACCCTGCTCTCTGAGGCAGGCAGGCGGTGGGGAGTCTCTCTCCCATGCATCCTTTCTGGGATCTCAGGAGATTCCCATCCCTGGGGCAACTTCCACCTGTAGCTCCCTGAAGCTGGTGATGTACCGGCTACTTGGTTACCATTGTCTCTGCTACTGAAATCAAGGAATTACATTCTATTTGTTGTAGCATGTTTGCCTCTTCAGTAGCAATCTGATCTTAGACAGAATCTCAGATGGTTCCAGGATGATATTCTTTTTCCCACTTGGTCTAAGTTTTGTCCACGGGAACCACTCACACACATTTGTCTCAGCAACACCAGGAAACACAGGCTATACAACACCACCTTCCAACAGGAGCTGGCAGGGTATCTCACGCTGGTTACGTTCCTTAGGTAGGAGCTGGGCCACCCACTGGGTCTCCCTACTGTGGAGAACATATATCAACTCCCAGCGTTATCTCAATGAAAGCCTTCTTGTTAGGTTGAAGAACTCAGTTGGCCTGTTTTTTGAGCTGAAGTACAGAAGGAGAACTCAGAACACATAAAGGCATCTCCAGAAATCCTCTCCCCCTACCCGGTCTCTCCTGTCTGTACCCATTTATATCTCTTATATGATAGAGGGAATTGAGAATTTTCTGAATGATTTTTGCCACCTATTTTTAAAATCTTGGTTTAGTACCAACTCATTTTGGAACTCAATATCTGAAATACCATGTATGTGTCTGTATGTGTGTATTTATACATCAAGATGTCTTCATGTTTATTTTTTATTTCTCTACAGAATTATTAGTTTGCCAATGGCATTGAGTAGGTCTGTTATACTGACCACAGTCAGTATACACAGCATTTATTCCAGCATGTGGCAGTTAATAGGCATTCAAGCAATATTTGTATAGTGAATGAATGCATGAACACTTTTTTTTTACTTATCATGAAAATATATAAATCTGGTACAGAAAGATTCCTTACCCAGCTCTAACCATGAATCCATACAGGTCCCAAAAGCAATTACCATTTTTTCCACAAGAAATTTTTTCATTTTGAACCTCTTCTGTAAATGCATCAGTTAAGTAATAAACATTATTGCCAGAGTTCTACACATTTCTGCCAAACTGTCAATCATGCCATGACATAAACAGGCATTTTTAAAAATAAAGCAATTTACAGTACAATTGTATACTAAGTGCCATCATTTCTCCATTAGTTATACAAAAATATCAGCCCTCTCTGCTAACGAAATGAAGAAAAATATAATTGACAGTTAACTTGTGAGATTTCATTGTAATGCACATGATGTTATAATAAATCTAGTTACTAGAAAGTCTATGGTGCACTGTTTAAAGTATATTAATTGATTGCCTTGGAGCCAGCTTATTTTAAAATTCCTGATTGTGAGTTCTGATATGAATGTACTATACATATGAAGTTTATTACACTAGGTCTTTAAATCCAATGCCTATGATCAGTGGAGTAAGAGATTTATTAAAAAAACCCTGTTACCATCTATTGCCAATTTGTCACAGATGCTGTGGCAATAAAAATTCCAATTTGAAACAAATAAAAAGATTCTCCATATTATCCTTTCCATGGTGCCTATTCTGGATTAGCAATTCCAGATCAAGTAAAGAAAACTTCTGATTCTCAACAAAACATAAACACACCAAAAACAAGAACAAACAAAACTGAATTTTCTATGTGAAATGAATTTCATAATTGTGTCATGAGTGAGAACTTACTTAACTTTTAAAATGTGTGGGTTTTGTTTTCTTGATTTTAAAAAGAGGAAAATGAGGGCATTTTTCCCCCTATTGTTGGTATTTTATCAGCAATACCCTAACAAGATTCATTAACAGGAAAGTTGAGTAGAGGTGTACAAAAAGCTTGAGATATCGTCTTCAAAATTTGTGACCAAATTTATGACCGAGTGAGGGAAGTATGTTTCTGGCCATTTGTAATTTAAAGTGCTCAGAATATCTATACTTAAGTGAAAATATCATTCAAAATACAAGTTTATTTTGAATTCTGTGTAGAAAAATATCCAGATGTTTTAATGAAGCCATTTTTCACTTGGGTTATTTGTCTTTGTGTTATTGAATTGTAAAAGTTCTTCACTCTGATTCAATTTCATTATGAGACACATTATTAGCAAATTTCACTACCATTACATGGGTTGCCTTTTCATTTCTTAATAGTGTCTTTTGAAGCACAAAATTGTTCAGTTTTGATGAAATCCAAGTCATGTATCTTTTCTCTTTCATTACTGGTGTTTTTTCGGTGGTGTCACACCTAAAAAACAATCACCTAATCCAAGATATAGAAGATTTATGATTACATTTTCTTCTAAAGCCTTTATGGTTTCAGCTCTTTGAATCAGAAATTTAATTCTCACATATGGTATGAGGTAGTCTAACTTCATTTTTCTGCATGTGGATATCCAGTTGTTCCACCATGTACCCAACACCATTTGTTGGAAAGACTATCCTTTCCCTCACTGAATGGTCTTGGCACCCTTTTAGAAAATTAATTGACCCTGTATGTATAGCTTTATTTCTGGATTATTAATTATATTCTATTGATATGTATGCCTCTCTTTATGCCAATACCACATTGTCTTGATTGCTGTGGCTTTCTATTATGGTTTGACATCACGAAGTTTGAGTCTCCCAACTTTGTTCTGCTTTCTAAGATTGTTTTGGCTATTTTGAGCCTTTTGAATTTCCCATACAGAGACCAGCCTCATCCAGGAGAGGTAAGCAACTTAAACCTGTTCTCTCCACTCAGTGGCTGAGCTGCCACCAAGCCAGGCAGGTGTCCCAAGGCAGCAGCCCCGGCCCAGTCACAGCCTGCAGGCACACGCAGCCCACCAGAGATGCCCACAAAGTGCCTGGAGGTGCTGGCCAGGGAGAAGGTGCTCCTGGACCACTCAGAATAGACCATTGCTTCACAACTGAGGGAGGTAGTCACTTCCCCTAATGCACACAAACACAGAGGAACAGGCAGAATGTGGAGATAGGAATATGTCCCAATCCAAAGAACAAGGCACATCTCCAGAAAAAGACCTTAATGAAATAGAGATAAGCGGCCTACCTGATAAAGATAAACAGCCTACCAAAGTAATGGTTATAAAGATGCTCACCAATCTTGGGAGAAGAATGGAGGAACACAGCGAGAACTTCAACAAAGAGATAGAAATACAAGGATGTACCAACAGAAGTTATAATTGAACTGAAAAATACACTAT
Organism: Phataginus tricuspis; assembly: GCA_029783875.1. Classification (NCBI taxonomy): domain Eukaryota; kingdom Metazoa; phylum Chordata; class Mammalia; order Pholidota; family Manidae; genus Phataginus; species Phataginus tricuspis. Next base: position 17,073,252 of record JAQQAC010015287.1, read on the forward strand.
ACCTCACATTTCATAAATTAGAAAAATTGAGTTGGATGACTGGGGCTCAAAAGCCAGAGAATATCCTTTGGATAAGTCCTTTAGCCTCCCTTAAACTCAGTTTCCTTATCTTAAAGTATCCCGTATCTCATATTCGCACTATTTTTACAAAATCAAGTTATGAGTTAACACATACAGGGTTTAGTCCAATGCCTGGAGTATTATTATTAGTCAGACGGTATTCCCTTCACACGACTAACAAGAGTAACGATGACAGAAATAATTCTTGGCATAACAATGTGGTCTGAAACAGAACTTGTTCTATTTTCTGAATTCTTCATTCTAAATGAATTTAAATTTTCCTGTTTTTCATATCTCACAGGATTTTATATTACATTTTGCATTTCAGACTAAGCCAAAGTAGGATGCTTACAAATCTAACGGAAATTAACATTAGCGCTGCTGCCTTCTGAGATGGTGAAAACAGTTATGATGTCACTAGAGACTCAGCTGCACCACATCACTGCTGACAATAATGCTTGAACTTCATCAGTGACTAGTGCAATTTAAGAAAACCTTTTCAACATTTCCTCACAAACCACACCTCCTCCCAACAGCTCCTCTTGATCATCCAGGGCCTGTCTCTAGACTGTAGAGTCTATTGCTCATCAGACCGACTAGAGAAAACAAGGACAGGAGCTTGACCCACCTCGCAGTCACATGCCAAGTATTCCATCAGAATGGAGAGCTTCTGTGTTCTCCAAAAAAAGGAAATAAGAACATTTCCTTAAGGAAAATAATTCTCAAGCCCTCAGACATGAGACAACCCAATGGGTCTCCAATTATTTCAGAGAAAATTAAGCTTTATTGCATTTAATTTTTTTCTAAATCCATCACTAAATGTTTTAAAGCATATAGAGTATATGCCATTTAATATGGTTGTACTGGGGAGACAGTCGATGAAGCATGTACTGTATAAATATTGATGGAGTCGTCACTTCGAACATTAAAAACCATGCCTTGACATCACACAGCTCTGAGTTTTAGTAATTAACTGTCATGAAAGCATAAAAATCAGACATCTCTATGCAGTAAATTTTATTCCTTTTATATCTCCCTATCTTATCCATTGTGACAGAAGTTTGAGGGTGTATGTAGCACATTAAATATAATAGTTGTCTGACTTCAAATAAAAATACTTTATTCAAAAGAATTCAACAATAACCCTTTAAATGTGATTGATCATTAAACCATCAAAGTCACAGTTCAAGACTGAAATTTTTATCACTCTGTAGTAAAACCCATCTAAAGAAATTAAAGTTAAAAGAAGGGACAATTAAGGAATTTCAGTTCTCTTTGGGGGATACATAAATGTAGGTCAATACATTACAGTGATCAAAAGAGGTTAATGCCAGCTCCAGACTTATTCAAGAAGGTGCATGTGAGGTTATAATGATTTATATAGCATGGCAATAATTTCCAGGCATCCCCCAACCTCAACATTTTCTCAAACCTTGAGAAAGCCTTCTGATTCTTCCCATATATGCATGCCACTTTTACAAAGGAGCAGAGGCTTTGAAAGGAAAACATTTTTGGCTCTGTTAATGCTAGTGTATTCTTCCAGCCCAGTATTCAGTGTTCAGGACTGGACAGGCAATTACATGCAAATTTGTTGGGAGCTAGGAGGTTCATTTACTACATTCAACCCCATAGAGGAAGATCAATAGAAGTGCAAAACCTAATCCTAGATGAAAGCACCATGATCAGGTAATGGTTATAGAGTTAAGGCCCCCAGAAGAATGTGGGCGATCAGAAGGGCACGCTAGAGAAAAGCATTATGCATAGTGCTTTTTTGAACCATATGGGAAAGACAACAGACAAAGTGAACCAAAGAGTTAAAACACAAGAAGGTAGACGGGCAGCTCAACACAGATTGTTAGGGTTTTTCAAAGGATGTGAATGAGGGTTGGACCAATTAAAGATGGCTGCCTTGGAAACCTTTTGTTGGCTATTTAAAGAATAGTGGTGTGCAAACCATCGCTCAGACTTAAACCATGAAAGCCATGCTTGCGTTAACTCTTAAGAAACAGAGGAACTCTTTACTGCTAGTTTTCCTGTCTTTTAATTCTTGGGATTTTTTTTTTTCCTGATGTTTTACCCTACCCAAGGCCACAAACCCTGTTAACATTTAGTGAAAGTTATTGAATATTTCTTAATGAAAGTTTAGAACAACGTATAAGAGTTGTTGATTTCATGGAAGAAAGATAATGAGAATGAATAGGATGGGAACCAATACATGTTGTAGAGTTGGTGGTTGTTCTGACTGTTAAATAATGTGAGTATCACCACATGGTATGAATGTATATTCGGCCTGCATTAGAAGGGGAAAATAAAAGTCCTTAAAGGATAATTAGTTCTTATCTATGCTAGCTACCAATGTCTTTAGAAAGTATTGAGGGGATACTTGACCTGGTGTGTGATCGACTTTCACAGGATCCTGGGATGGTTTCCAAAGCTCCCAGGCATCTGCTAACATTGCATGCCCATTTTTAAGTGCATATACCCTGTTGTCATCCACTGGAGAAAGAAGTCTTTGATAGGTTCTTAGAGAGTTTTTGAAACAGAAAAATGATATATCCAGAACCCTTAATAAATAAGAATATTGATCAGCCATTTCTCTCTCTGTTAGTCTAGGGCTTCTGAGAAGCAGATGCCAAAACAGGATTAAGCATGCAAGGATTTTTCAGGGAACACGCCCAAGAAAGAACATGAGGGAAGAGCCTGGGCAGCTGGGGAGAGCCAGAGAACAGGACACATGCTCGTCTGGCCCTGAGAGTAGAGTGAGAAGAAGCACCCGAGGCTCCCTGGGGCCTAAGGGGAGCTTGAAAGGCTGCAGGGGAGCTCTTGAATCAAACTTGACCACCAGTGGAGTTCCACATCTCAGGAATGTGCCTGCCTTGGTCTCTCTGTCTCAGTCTGGGAGAAGCCAGTAGGAAGTGTGATCTCATTACAAACATGGCAAAGGATTTCAGAGCCCAGCAGCAGAGATTTTTGTCATTGTAGCTGGAGATCTGCAAGTCACACGCTTGTGGCTGCCACATTTTGAGTAATGTTACTGGTCAAATCTGCTCCCCAGTCTGCTGGTAATTTTGTTCAGGAAACCAAATCAAGTTCTATACAGTTTTGAGCTAATCACTTAATCTCATCATGTTTCATCGTCTTGACCTGTATAATAACCCCAATTTGAAACTTATAATAGAGCTCTAATCCTTTAATACATCCCAGACATGCTGCCAGGTTTATGTTTTCACACTTTAGTTTGCTTTTGTTCAAAACTGATAACAAAAGATTTTTTCCCCTTTTTCATCGAATTGTCTTTGAATTAGTCATTTACAAACTGAGAGTTTATTATGGCAAAATACTATACTTGGCGCACTGTAGAACATGATTATATATAAGCTACTAACTTTGCCATCCCAGATTAAGCTGTGTTTACACTGAATGCAGGGGAAGAGCAGGACCGGTAGATAAACCTGCATAAGGAAACTTCAGCAGCCACAGCCCAGGACATCATGTACATGCTCAACAGGATTACTCTGATGAATCACATCAGTTCAGAAAACCACTGTCATATTTCTTTGACAATAATACATATGATACATCAAAAACAATTTCTGGCCATAGGCTTTGGTTCAGTGTCCTTGACCTAACTTTGATTTTGAGGATTATAGTAGCATGTTTAATCTATGCTATCCAGGAGAACATATGAACAATTATTTCCATTAGAAAATAATCTAAAGTGGAGGGGAAAAAAGCAACTCCAAGAGCAACATAAATATAATCAAAAGCAAATAACAAACTAGGAAAATACTTACAACATACATTGCAAATCTTTAATTTATAGAGAGATTTCCAAAATCAACAATAAAATGCGTATATCCAATGGAAAATGGGCAGAAATCATGAACAGAAAATGTACAGAGGAAATACACATAGCTTATATGTGAAAATATCACTATCATTTATAATGAATGAAATTTAAATTAAATAAGCTGCTATTTTCATTTATGTAATTGATGGTGCATAAAAATAATAAAATTAACCAGTGGCAAGGGTATTGGGAAGCAGGTCTTTCATAGAAATAGTTGCAATTTCTCTCAAAGCTAATAGAATGCAAAGTGCTGAAAACCTTTAAAAACATGTCTGCTTTTAACCTAGATTCTACTCCTAGAAATGCAGCCTAAGGAAATATTATAAATGGGTACACAACATATAACCATATTCAGCAAATGTATTCATAATTAGAAATATATATAAAAGACTTAATATAAAAAGCTTAAGGATGTTAATCCTTAAGGATAGTATATTAATATGATATTAATCCCATAAGTAAGCCTTAAGGATATGGATCAAATAGAAGAGTAAGTAGCCATTAAAAATCATGTTCAGAAAAATTATTAACTTATGAAAATGTTCATAAATTTCTAAGTGAAAATGGTAGCTTTCATTTTTTGTAGTGTGTGTGTGTCCATACAAATACATATATACACACTATTGATTTTGCAAGACGGTTCCAGATTAAAGACAATTCGATGGCAGCAGACTTCTCTTGGTTTTGATGAAAACTTCTGCTATAAAATCAATAGCTCCATGCCTATTATGTGAAAATATGGGTTGCTGGATTATGGACACTTTGGCAATGCATGAACATTTATTTCTCTTGAGTTTAAACAACATGTGGACAGGAATATTATTGAAATGCTATAGTCGTGACTTAACCTCAAACAAATGCCAGCCAGACAGTATGAAACACATTATGAAGGATGACAGATATTTGTAAAACTGGCCACCCTCCCCCTGTTAGGCATAGGTGTGTGTTCCTAAAACACTGGGCATTTCTGTTATCATCAGTGTCTCTTCACATTTAAAACTAGGAGTCAGTCCTGCTGAATTCCTAATGCAGCCACAGTACCTTAAGAATGACTTGACGCTATCCAGCCACACTCAAATGAGGGTTCACAAGACAAATGAACACCTAGATATTTATTCCACTCCAGGAAGAGTAGTAACTTCAAGAGAAAAGCCTGGAAATCCATTGTGGCCCTATCGGATCAACTTCGTTTTATTTATCATCATTTATTTGGTGTTTGATTGGGAAGGCTACATACCCTGCAAACCTCATCTAGACCAGTTTTCTTCTCGCTGTTTTCAGAAGAAAAATGCTTTGAGGGTCCACTATGGCCTATATGATGATAATACTAAATAAACTGCTACAGTTTGTTAAGCAACTTAATGTACCAGGCCCTCAGATGCTCTAAATGCAAAATTTTATCTACAAAACCACTGTAAAGTACACAGCATTCTTACTAAAAAGCTGGGAAAATGATGTCTAGAAATGAAAAATCTTGCTCAACATCACTTTGGAGTCATCAGTCCCTTAACATGGCATGTGAGGGGCTGCACAGCGTGAAACAAGGCCAGGGTTTTGTCAGGTGTGAAATAAAAAGGTGGAGTGCAGGAAGACAGTGGTGACTGATGATCACTCTGAGCTACATTATTTACAGAAAACTTGATGGAGGTAGAGAAATCAAGCGGCTCTTTCTATAGAGCAAATTAGGAGAAGCAAACAAATGTAAGATATGTATTTTATGCATTAGACAAAAAGGTCTTCTCAAGCAACACTGGCGGCCTAGCTGAAGACAGAGTCTATTGTAGTGTGCCAGCTCTAACTGGAAAATATTAAGTAAATGATGTTTATAATTGTAGATCATAGTTCTAGAAGGGCTCAAAATTAGGACTCAAACTGTGACACCAAATCTATAAGGAAAAAAAAGAGAAAAATATACCTAAAATGTTGATCTTCTTACCAACTTATAATAAAAATAACAAGAATGCAAATGATAATTTGAATAATATGTTCAAGGATTAATGTAAGCAAATACGTCTATAATAGATTCAAGTAAAAAAATTTTTTTAGCTCCATACCATATTTCATCAATGTAAATATGCACTTTTTCATTTGTAATGTCTTTGAAATAGAGGTACATCTTGGAGTCACTGTGATCCAGGGTGTAGCCTGTTGACTTAACTCTTTCGCCTACTCATGTGCAAAGATGGTTGTCTGGCTTAACTGGGGAAATGCAACTTCTTACGTTGTAGTCAACAAAACATCTTTTAAGGGCCATTAGAGGAAGAATATGAACTCTGGTTGTTGCTTGAAATCCTTCCATTGACATTTTCTGGGAAGACCGAGTTCATGTCAAAACTAGTTAAAGGGTGTCAATGGCTTGGAACTTAATACCAGTGACAACATTGGAAAAGTCTTAGAGATGTACTGACTGACCAGTCCTCTTGATGTACAGAGGAAAATATTTTGTGGGAAAAGATGGATATACATGACTCTGTGTTGAAAAATAGTTCAGGATAGTCAAACTCTGAATTTGAATATTTTGGGGGAATACCTTAATATATTTTACTTCTCTTTTCCTCTTTATGAATGTATAATGACAATGTGTGATTAAAACATCTCTATCCAAATAAGTCTAGATGAGTTTTTTCAACAAGTATGAAATACATACACATTGTGTACACATTGTGTCAGGGTTTAATTAACAGCAATTATTTTTCCTGTCTTGGTACATACTGTAATGGTACGTCTTACAATGAATGGTGTTTTAGAGTCAATGAAATAAAGTACTAACTGAAGAATATCTTTAAATGCTTTTAAAACTCCTTAATCCATATTAAGGTAGGGGGAAACCTGTTATTAACAATGCCATCAGCTGGTAAACAGAACAATGCAGAAATTGTATAGTATAATTATCCATCATTACAGAGTAGACTGTTCCTTTAGCCTCAGGATGAGTAAACCTATAATGAATCTATTCCAAAGAACCTAAGGTGAGTAACCAACTCTCTTGTAGCAAACTACGTGCTACTATGAGGGAAATTAACTCTTCCCAACACCATTTAATAAATCACTTCTTACAGTGCACTAAATTGTACCCTGATGTTCTGTGAAGTTCATTTGCCAACAGAAGAATTTTTCTCCTAAAGGGAATTTTATTCCTCTTACTTCCCATCCATCATGCAGAGGCTAAGGAAGTCAGTCATCTAGATTACTCTGACACTTTAAAGGGCTCGTATTTAAATAAATTACATACACTATTAGGTTCATAACAAAAATGAATACTGTCAGGTTGGTACAATTTCTTTCAGGTAACAATTTCAGGTTTTGGTTTTGCTTTTTAAGGAAAAAAATTTTGGTAGGTTTAGGATTTGAGGCTTCTTTTTACACTATTTCTAGGTTCTTTAACTTAATGTTTTGTTACCTCTCCTCTTTCTGTTGCTAAGCAGATGGGACATGTTGCTATGTGACATTTTACATAACCACTTTTATGCAACTTCAACAGTAATGACCAGAGGTCATGAAAACATTATCACATGCACTGAAAACTGGAGCACTTGCCTTTTTGTTCCGGGAAAACCACAAAGAATGTACCAAAAAGCAATGATTTTTAGAATGTAATTTTTAAAATAGCATATTTTCCGTTACTGCAATGGAGATTGACAAAGCCCAGTAAAATGTTAAAGAACAATATCAGCATGACCATCATCACCACTCACCATGTGAGAAAAGTGAGATCGTGAAAGGCCAGGTCAGGTGGTAAACACATGGCAAAGATGGGAAATGAGTTCTCTTCATTTGACATCTCACCAGGAAATAACAAAATGCTCTCAAAAGAATGTGACACCAGGAAATTTCACACTTTTAATACAAGCTAATTAAAAATATATTTTATTTCTCATAGCTCTATATAACTTGGTATCTTACTCTTAAATTATAATTAAAATAACAATAATAATAATAGTGTTGGTAGCGATCAATTCCACTAAGTTCTACTAGGCACCCACATGAATTCTGCTCTGTATCAGACCACATACTCCTCACAACAGCCTAAGCATGACGAAGAATGAAAGGCTCAGAAAGCAGGTAACATTCCAAGGTCAATCATTTAGTACACAGTAGAGCAGGATTAAAACTCACATATGTACTATTATCCATCATGATGAAGTGGGATTTATTCCAGGGATGCAAGGATGGTACAACATTCGAAAATCCATCAATATCATCCACTACATCAACAAAAAGAAGGACAAAAACCACATGATCATCTCCATAGATACAGAAAAGGCATTTGACAAAATTCAACATCCATTCATTATAAAAACTCTCAACAAAATGGGCATAGAGGGCAAGTACCTCAACATAATACAGGTCATATATGACAAACCCAAAGCCAACATTATACTTAACAGCAAGAAGTGGAAGGCTTTTCCTTTAAGATCGGGAACAAGACAAGGATGCCCACTCTCCCCACTTTTACTCAACATAGTTCTGGAGGTCCTAGCCATGGAAATCAGACAACACAAAGAAATAAAAGGCATCCAGATTGGCAAGGAAGAAGTCAAACTGTCCCTCTTTGCAGATTACATGATATTGTACGTAAAAAACCCTAAAGAATCCACTCTAAAACTACAAGATCTAATATCTGAATTCAGCAAAGTTGCATGATATCAAATTAATACACAGATATCTATTGCATTTCTATACACTAACAGTGAACTAGCAGAAAGAGAAATCAGGAAAACAATTCCATTCATAATTGCATCAAAAAGAATAAAATACATAGGAGTAAACCTAACCAAGGAAGTGAAAGATCTGTACCCTGAAAACTACAAGACACTCTTAAGAGAAATTAAAGAGGACACTAAAAAATGGAAATTCATCCCATGCTCTTGGGTAGGAAGAATTAATATTGTCAAAATAGGCATCCTGCTAAAGCAATCTATAGATTCAATGCAATCCCTATCAAAATACCAACAGCATTCTTCAATGAACTAGAGAAAATCATTCTAAAATTCATATCGAACCACAAAAGACCCCGAATAGCCAAAGCAATCCTGAGAAGGAAGAATAAAGCAGGGGAATTGTGCTCCCTGACTTCAAGCTCTACTACAAAGTCACAGTAATCAAGACAATTTGGCACAAGAACAGACCCATAGACCAGTGGAACAGAATAGAGAACCCAGATATAAACCCAAGCATATATGGTCAATTAATATATGATAAAGGAGCCATGGATATACAATGGGGAAATGACAGCCTCCTCAACAGCTGGTACTAGCAAAACTGGACAGCTACACATAAGAGAATGAAACTGGATTACTGTCTAACCCCATTTTCAGTTTACAAAAGCAAACTGAAAATGGATCAAAGACCTGAATGTAAGTCAGAAACCATAAAACTCTTACAAAAAAAATATAGGCAAAAATCTGGGAAGATGGCGGTGTGAGCAGGGCGGCCGAAATCTCCTCCCAAAACCATATATATTTATGAAAATACAACAAATACAACTATTCCTAAAAGAGAGACCAGAAGATACAGGACAGCACCCAGCCTGGATCTACACCTGAGAGGACTCGGCACCCCGCAAGGCAGGTAAGATACGGAGCTGCGTCCAGGCGGGAACAGAGCACTCCCCCACCCCAGCACACCAGCGGGAGGAGAGGATTCAGAGCTGGGAGGGAGTGGAAGTACAGGACCGCAAAATAACCAGCCCTGGTGATGTGTGCTTGGAGCGCTGACACACATCGCACGGTATAGCGGAGATTGGAAGACAGATGATGCAGGATCGGAGCCGGGGAATGCACCGGGTCCTCGCAGATGGCTCCCCAGGACAAAAGAAAAGTGCGTGCTTTTTTTAGCGGTCTTAAAGAGACAGGGGCCCAATGGAGGAACAGGATCGTCCGAGCACACTCAGCCTAGCACGCTTGGAGTCCTGGGGGATTTTGGACCCCTTGGCTGGCGACTGGGAAAAAGTAGCCGCACTGAGACTTCCCACAGAGATCAGCAGCCTCCGATTCGTTCCCGCCCCAGCCAGAGCTACAAAGGTCTCTGTGGAGCGGCATGGCCGGCTGAGGAATAGTGGAGCAACAGCGCCACCTACAGCATCCTCACAGAATCTATTCCCTGTGGGCATTTTTTTTGTTTTTTGGGATTTTTTTTGTTGGTGGTGGTATTATTTTTTTATCTTTCCTTTTCTTTCTTTTCTTTCTCTTTTTTCTTTTTTTTTTAAGTCTTAAAGAGCCCAGCTGACATACGTGGCACCTACCAGCGAACACTTCTATTGCCATGAAAAGACAGAGGAATATGGTACAAAGCTTATCCAGACCTAGACACCAGAGAGGGAGTTTGAAGGGATGGACATGCACAGTCTTCCTGAAAAAGAATTCAGAATAAAAGTCATAGCCATGCTGACGGATCTACAGAGAAATGTGCAAGAGCTGAGGGAGGAAGTGAGGGAAGTGAGGAAAGACTGTGCAGAAATCAGACAAGCCATTGATGGGCTTAACAGCAGACTGGATAAGGTGCAAGAGACTGTTAATGGAATAGAAATTAGAGAGCAGGAATATAGAGAAGCTGAGGCAGAGAGAGATAAAAGGATCTCTAGGAATGAAAGAATATTAAGAGAACTGTGTGACCAATCCAAACAGAATAATATTTGCATTATAGGAGTACCAGAGGAAGAAGAGAGAGAAAAAGGGATAGAAAGTGTCTTTGAAAAAATAATTGCTGAAAACTTCCCCATGCTAGGGAAGGAAATAGTCTCGCAGTCCACGGAAGCCCACAGATCTCCCAACACAAGGGACCCAAGGAAGACAACACCAAGACACATAATAACTAAAATGGCAAAGATCAAAATAAGGACAGAGTATTAAAGGCAGATAGAGAGAGAAAAAAGATCACCCACAAAGGAAAACCCATCAGACTATCATCAGACTTCTCAACAGAAACCTTACAGGCCAGAAGAGAATGGCATGATATATTTAACTTAATGAAAAAGAAGGGCCTGGAACCAAGAATACTGTATCTAGCACGATTATCATTTAAATATGACGGAAGGATTAAACAATTTCCAGACAAGCAAAAGTTGAGAGAGTTTGCGTCTCATAAACCACTTCTACAGGATATCTTAAACTGACTGCTCTAGAGGGAAGCATTCCTAAGGCTAAAAAGATGTCACCAGAGAAAATAAAATCATAACAAAGAAAGCAGACCATCCAAATACTAACTAAAGGCAAAGAATAAAACACCTAATATATAAAGAACGGAGGAGGAAGAATAAGAAGGGAGAGAAATAAATAAATACCAGTCTGTGTTTACAATAACTTAACAAGAAAGTTAAGTTAGATTGTCAGATAGTAAAGAAGCAACCCTTGAACCTTTGGTAACCACAAATCTAAAGCCAGCAATGGTAATAAGTACATATCTATCGATACTCACCCTAAATGTAAATGAACTAAATGCAACAATCAAAATACACAGAGTAATAGAATGAATAAAAAAGCAAGACCCATCTATATGCTGCTTACAAGAGACTCACCTCAAACCCAAAGATATACACAGACTAAAAGTGAAGGGATGGAAAAAGATATTTCATGCAAACAACAAGGAGAAAAAAGAAGGTGCTGCAGTACTTGTATCAGACAAAATAGACTTCAAAACGAAGAAAGTAGCAAGAGATAAAGAAGGACATTACATAATGATAAAGGGGTCAGTCCAACAGGAGGATATAACCATTATAAATACATATGCACCCAACACAGGAGCGTCAGCATATGTGAAACAAATACTAACAGAATTAAAGGAGGAGATAGAAAGCAATGCTTCATTTTAGGAGACTTCAACACACCACTCACTCCAAAGTACAGATCAAGCAGACAGAAAATCAGTAAAGACACACAGACACTGAACAACACAGTAGAACAGATGGACCTAACAGACATCTACAGAACTCTACACCCAAAATCAACAGGGTACACATTCTTCTCAAGTGCACATGGAACATTTTCCAGAATAGACCACATACTAGGCCACAAAAAGAACCTCAGTAAATTCAAATATACTGAAATTCCACGAAACAACTTCTCAGATCACAAGGGTATAAAACTAGAAATAAATTTTAGAAAGACAACAAAAAGGCTCACAAATACATAGAGACTTAACAACATTCTCCTAATGAATCAATGGGTTAACGACCAAATCAAAACAGAAATCAAAGAATATATGGAGACTAATGACAACAACAACACAAAGCCACAACTTCTGTGGGACGCAGCAAAGGCAGTTCTAAGAGGAAAGTATATTGCAATCCAAGCCTGTTTAAAGAAGGAAGAACATTCCCAAATGAATGGTCTGAAGACACAATTACTGAAATTGGAAAAAGAAGAACAAATGAGGCCCAAAGTCACCAGAAGGAGGGACATAATAAAGGTCAGAGAAGAAATAAATAAAATTGAGAAGAATAAAACAATAGAAAAAATAAATGAAACAAAGAGCTGGTTCTTTGAAAAAATAAACAAAATAGATAAACCTCTAGCCAGACTCATTAAGAGAAAAAGAGAATCTACACACATAAACAGAATCACAAACGAGAAAGGAAAAATAACGACGGACCCCATAGAAATACAAAGAATTATAAGAGAATATTATGAGCATCTATATGCTAACAAGCTGCAAAACCTAGAAGAAATGGACAACTTCTTAGAAAAATACAACCTTCCAAGACTGACCAAGCAAGAAACAGAAAAACTAAACAGACAATTCACCAGCAACGAAATTGAATCGGTAATCAAAAAACTACCCAAGAACAAAACCCCCGGACCTGATGGATTCACCTCTGAATTCTACCAGACATATAGAGAAGAAATAACACTGATTCTTCTTAAAGTTTTCCAAAAAATAGAAGAGGAGGGAATACTTCCAAACTCATTCTATGAAGCCAGCATCACTCTAACCCAAAACCGGGCAAAGACCTCACTAAAAAAGAAAACTACAGACCAGTATCCCTGATGAACGTAGATGCAAAAATACTCAACAAAATATTAGCAAACCGAATTCAAAAATACATCAAGAGGATCATACACCATGATCAAGTGGGATTCATCCCAGGGATGCAAGGATGGTACAACATTCGAAAATCCATCAACATCATCCATCACATCAACAAAAACAAGAACAAAGACCACATGATCATCTCCATAGATGCTGAAAAAGCATTTGACAAAATACAGCAACCATTCATGATTAAAACTCTCAACAAAATGGGTATAGACGGCAAGTACCTCAACATCATAAAGGCCATATATGACAAACCCACAGCTAACATCATGGTTAACAGCGAGAAGCTGAAAGCTTTTCATCTAAGATTGGGAACAAGACAGGGATGCCCACTCTCTCCACTGTTATTCAACATAGTACTGGAGGTCCTAGCCACGGCAGTCAGACAAAACAAAGATATACAAGGCATCAAGATTGGTAAAGAAGAAGTCAAATTGTCACTATTTGCAGATGACATGATACTGTACATTAAAAACCCTAAAGACTCCACTCTAAAACTACTAGAACTAATATGTGTATTCAGCAAAGTTGCAGGATACAAAATTAACACACAGAAATCTGTTGCTTTCCTATATACTAACGATGAACTAACAGAAAGAGAAATCAGAAAAACAATTCCATTCACAATTGCATCAAAAAGAATAAAATGCCTAGGAATAAACTAATGGAGGAAGTGAAAGACCTATACTCTGAAAACTACAAGACACACCTAAGAGAAATTAAAGAGGACACTAACAAATGGAAATTCATCCCATGCTCTTGGCTAGGTAGAATAAATATTGACAAAATGGCTATACTACCTAAAGCATTCTACAGATTCAATGCAATCCCTATCAAACTACCAACAGCTTTCTTCAAAGAACTGGAACAAATAATTCTAAAATTCATATGGAACCACAAAGGACCCAGAATAGCCAAAGCAATCCTGAAAAGGAGGAATAAAACAAGGGGAATTATGCTCCCTGACCTTAAGCTCTACTACAAAGCCACAGTAATCAAGGCGATTTGGTTACAAACAGACCCACAGACCAGTAGAACAGAATAGAAAATTCAAACATTAACCCAAACATTTACAATCAATTAATATTTGATAAAGGAGCCTTGGATATACAATGGGCAGATGACAGCCTCTTCAGCAGCTGGTGTTGGAAAAACTGGACAGCTACATGTAAGAGAATGAAACTGGACTACTGTCTAACCCCATACACAAAGGTAAACTCAAGGTGGATCAAAGACCTGAATGTAAGTCATGAAACCATAAAACTCTTAGAAAAAAACATAGGCAAAAATCTCTTGGACATAAACATGAGCGACTTCTTCATGAACATATCTCCCCGGGCAAGGGAAACAAAAGCAAAAATGAACAAGTGGAACTATATCAAGCTGAAAAGCTTCTGTACAGCAAAGGACACCATCAGTAGAACAAAAAGACATCCTACAGTATAGGAGAATATATTCATAAATGACGTATCCTATAAGGGGTTGACATCCAAAATATATAAAGAACTCATGCTCCTCAACAAACAAAAAGCAAATAATCCAATTAAGAAATGGGCAGAGGACATGAATAGACACTTCTCCAAAGAAGAAATTCAGATGGCCAACAGGCACATGGAAAGATACTCCACATCGCTAATCATCAGTGAAATGCAGATTAAAACCACAATGAGGTATCACCTCACACCAGTGAGGATGGCCAACATCCAAAACACAAACAAGAACAAATGTTGGCGAGGATGTGGAGAAAAGGGAACCCTCCTACACTGCTGGTGGGAATGCAAATTAGTTCAACCATTGAAAGCAGTACGGAGGTTCCTCAAAAAAACTCAAAATAGAAATACCATTTGACCCAGGAATCCCACTCCTAGGAATTTACCCTAAGAACGCAGCAGCCCAATTTGAAAAAGACAGATGCACCCCTATGTTTATCGCAGCACTATTTACAGTAGTGAAGAAATGGAAGCAACCTAAGTGTCCATCAGTAGATGAATGGATAAAGAAGAGGTGGTACATATACACAATGGAATATTATTCAGCCATAAGAAGAAAACAAATCCTACCATTTGCAACAACATGGATGGAGCTAGAGGGTATTATGCTCATTGAAATAAGCCAGGTGCAGAAAGACAAGTATCATATGATTTCACTCATCTGTGGAACATAAGAACAAAGAAGAAACTGAAGGAACACAACAGTAGCAGACTCACAGAACCCAAGAATGGACTAACAGTTACCAAAAGGAAAGGGACTAGGGAGGATGGGTGGGAAGGGATGGATAAGAGGAGAAAAGGGGCATTATGATTAGCAGACATAATGTAGGGGTGGGACACAGGAAAGGCAATATTTACAGAGAAGACAAGTAATGATTCTATAACATCTTACTATGCTGATGGACAGTGACTGCAATGGGGTATATGGTGGGGATTTGATAATAGGGGGTCTAGTAAACATAATGTTGTTCAAATGATTGTACATTAACGATACCAAAATAAAATAATAATAAAATAAAATAAAATAATTAAAAAAAAAAAACTCACATATGTCCTACTTCCAAACCTGCACCTCTAAAATTACATTGCACTGTCCCAGCAGCTGGCTCTTTCAGATTTTTCAGAAGATTCCTTTCCTATTTGTATTACAGGTTGCTTTCTCATAAGACCTGTTTAATGTTTTTTATTCTCAAGAGACACAGTGAAACTTAGTTTCAACAGCAGTAAAAGGCATGCATTTGGAAGGCATGGCAAATTAGCTGGGTGATCGAGAACCAAGAGGCAACTATGGTACAATGACCGTCATGCGGCTGTGTACCTGCGCCCTTAATTACTCTATGATACACAAAATAAAGACAAGCCAGTGACCATTACATAGTGCATTCCACAGCAACGTGGATCAGAAATGTGTTGGTTTTTCGTCTATTTTTTAATATACCTTTTTAAATACTGAACAGATGCAGAGGAACATTGATAAATATTTGTAGTACATTCACAGTACAATTAAGACCTTTCTAGCCCCTATCCAGTTAAAGAAATAGAGCATTACCATTTTCTGGGGGAGCCCCCATTTCTCTCCCTCTACAAGAAACCACTCTCCTGAATTCCATGTTTATCACTCCCTTGGCTTCTTGTTGGGCTAACCGCACAATTTGCATAACCACAGACTTTGCATAACCACAGAATTTGCATACTTCAACAATGTATTGCTTAGTTGTGCACATTTTGGAATATGGATTTTTCTGTATTCATCTGCAGTCTTGTGTGACATTATATTCCTGAGAAACACTCGTTACTTGTAGTTGCAGCTCATTCTTTGTATTGTTCTATGTATATGGACACATACATTTGTCCTTCGCATGATGATATCGCATTGTATTTATCCATGTTAATATTAATGCCATTTGCATTGCTTCCAGTTTTTCACTCAGACAAAAATGATCACTCTACAGACTTTTCTATCTTTCTTCTGGTGCAAGACTTGCTGTCTTATAGGATATGCATTCGTCAACTCCAATAAATAATGCCCAATGATGCTCTAGAGTGCTTGGGCAAATGTACACACTTCATGCAGTATGTAAATCTTATGGCTGCCCCACAGACTTACCAATGATTGTTTTTGCTGACTTCCTAATTTTTGTCCATCTGCTGAGTGTGAAATGGTATTTCACTGTGGTTTTGATTTTTATTGCCTTGAAAACTAGTGAGACTGAACATCGTGTCATTTGTTCATTCAAGTTTCTTCTGTGAAGCAATTGTTCAAGCCTTTTGTCCATTTCTATATCACGCTGTTTGCCTTTTTCATTCTGATTTGTATGTATTCTTTATTTTGATATCAATCTACTTTTAGATCTTTGTGCTAAACATCTTTCTCAGTCAGATGCTTGGATTTCAGTCTCTAGAAGGTCTCTTTATGAATAAGAGTTCCAAATTTTAGTGAAATCAAACTTAATTTTTATAGTTTGTGCTTCTGCTTCTTTTTAAAGAAATCTGTCCCTACGCTAAGATCATAAAGATCATCTCCAACACCTTAGAAAAGTTTCACAGTTTTGCCTTGCACACTTAGGTCTTTAATCAGCTTGGAATAGACATACATATATGGTATAAAATATGAGCCTTTTACTAAATGGATATTGTTCTAGTGTCATTTGTGGAAAAATCTGTTTTCCGTGGTGCCCTGCAGTGCCAACTGGGTCATGAATCAAATTTCTTTGTATGTGAGATCTGTTTGAGGGTTCTCTGTTCCCATTATTCTCTTTACTGGCCTATTTGCCAGTATTAATTTTTGGTATCTAGCAAGAAAGTTTGTTTACCTAATGTTTGTGTTCTCCGCAAGTACCTGGACTCTACTTGGCTTTTAATTTTTCCATATAAATTCTAGGATCAGCTTGTAAAGCAGCACAAGGAAAATTATGATAAGATTTTTACTGGAATTGCTTTTAATCCATATAAAACTTTTGGTAGAATTATAACTTTATGATATTGAATTTTTTAGAAAATAAGTATATGGTCTTCCATTTGTTTAAGACTTTTTCAATGTGTTCTCATAAAGTTTAAATATTTTTTTCTACAAAAGTCATAGATACCTTTTATAGATTTTTTCCCTACATGCTTTATATTTTTGAGGCTATTATAAATTGTATTATTTTTTAATTATAAATATACATTGATTTTTATATCTAGCCACTTTACTAAATTATGTTGCTAAATTCAAACCAATTATCTGCACACTGTATTACTTTCTATAGACAACTATATGCAAATAATAACTATCTCTTCCTTTATAATCCATATATTTACATAATTTTTCTTAATGTGTTGATTAGAACTTATAGTACAATGTAAAAACTAGTAATTGCATGCATATTTGTCATATTCCTAGTCTTAAAGGAGGTAATTCCAATATTTTTCCTTTAACTATGAATTATTTCACTAAAATGATACATATTTCTTAAAGATAAACTTTTTCTACTTTTAGTTTGCTGTTAAGTTTTTAAAATGTGGATAAAGTCTGAATTTTATCAAAAACTTTTTTGCCATCCATTGAGATAATACATACTTGTCTTATTTTGTAATATGATAAATTACAAGTTAGTTTTTTTATGTAAAACCAGCCTTGCATTCCTTGTTGCTGGAAGAAAGCCAGCTTTGTTATGTATTATCTTCCTTTATACACTGTGTGAGTCATCTTATTAATATTTTGTTTAGGAGATATTCATCTCTATGCACAAGATGAGACTTTTCTATACTCAAATTTGTGTGAAATTGGAATAATTTATTCCTTGGATGTAACATAAATCTCATTGACTAAACCACCTGGTTTAAAGTTTTGTTTTGCTTTTCATTTGGGATGTGTGTGTGTGGAGAGAGAGGTTTTTAACTGCTGAATTAATTTCTTTAATGGCTATACAATTATTATGATTATCTATTCTTGTGTTAATTATGGTAAATTATATTTTGGGAAATTTTTCCAACTCTATTTAAAGACTTCAACACTGGCATAATGTTGTTCATTATTCTTTGAACATATGCAGACTCTGCAGTAATGGCCTCTTTTATTCCTAAATCATTATTTTTGTTTTCTTTTTCTTGATCAATTTAGCCAATAGATTCTTTTCAAAGAACAAACTTGTGGCTTTGTGGATTCTATTGTGCATTTGTTTTCCATTTATCATAATTACTATTTGATCTGCATTTTTAGGTTATAGTCTATCAGTTTTCCTTGGAGTATCTGAAGTTAAAATCTTAGCTCATTAATGTTTTTTTCTTTTCTAATGTAATCATTTAAAACTATAAACTTTCCTCTAAGTATCAACTTTGCTATAGCCCATAAGTTATGAAATACAGCATTTTTTTATTCTGTTCTCAATACTTTGTAATTTTATTATAATTTCATTTTATTTTAGCCCATGCTTTATTTGTAAGTATATTTCTTGATTGTCAAATGTCTAATTTTGCTAGCTGTCATGTGTCCTCAGTTTCTAAATTGTTTTGTGCTCAAATAAATGATCTGAATGAGCTCAACCCTTTGAAATTTGTTGAGCCCTATTTTATAGGCCAGTGTATGGTATATTATTTCTCATGAACACTTGAGAGAAATATGAGGTTCACAATTAACACTTGTTAATTATGCTCTTTAGATTTTCTCTGTCTTTACTGGTTTTTTATCTGCTTCATCTAAGAATTACTAAACGATATGATTTTAAATCTCCTACCACAATGACAGACTTGGCTAACTAGAAATTTTTATCATTACATAGTTGCCCTCAATCTCTAGTTAACTATTTGACTTAATGTCCATTTTGTTTGATAATACAACTATCTCAATCTTCTTCTGACTATTACTTATCTCTTTACTTCTTTTTATCTGATGTCTTTATCTGTCTACTTTCAATATCTTTCGTTTATTTTTGGTGTCACGAATTTGCATTCCAATGTCTCCAGAAGTCAATTTCTTTTAAGTATCCTAAGGTGTTTGTTATGGTTTCTGGCTCTGAAGACAGGCGACCTCAGACAGGTCTGGAAAAATCTCAGCCTTTACTTATTTATTTACTTATTTGATTGCCTCTCCTCCCTTTTCTATCTCTTTTCCTTAAAATTCCAATTTCTTTTAACTTCTGTTATTTCCATCTGTTTTTCCTTTTCATGTCCTATACTTTTCAAATGTATCATCTCTTATACATCCTAATGTGTCTAAATTTAATCTTTTGTTTGTACCATTTGTTGACTGTTTAATTTCAAACACTGCATTTTTTAATCTCAAAAATTTATTTGAACTCTTACAAAATCTACTTGATCATTAAGACTCTTGCTTGTTTTCAATCTTATGTCTTTAAGCATATTGATAGTATATATTTTATATTTTATATCTGATAATTCCCCTATTTGACGTCTTTGGGATTCTCCCAACCTTGGTTCCTGCTGACTGTCCTTCACAGTGCCTCATCTCCTAATGTATTTTGTTGTGTTTGTGTATGTAACCTTACTTGGGGACTCTGACACCTGGGTTGAGGTGGTATTTTCCCAAAGGATTTGCCTTTGCTTCTCCCAGATGCCTGGTCACATTGTTAACTAAATTAACGTAAGTTCAAGTTAAATTACTGATTTTTGTTTACTAAGCCATCAAGATATGTAATTCAGATATAAACTCTCAGGGTGGACTTCCTGTCTGTCCTCCAGCCAACACTAAGGAAAATGTTTACTGCTATCAGTGCTACCCTCTTCCATACATACAACCCAGAATGGGACCAAGTTTAATTCTAGTTACCTGAACACTGAGGATGTTACCTCATTTTGTTCAATGGCTCTCCTGCTAAATTTCCTTCCTCTCCCCTCCTCTCCGCAGAGGGACGAGCCAAAGCTCAGGGCACTTTGGATCCAGGAACCACTCCAACTGCGAAAGCAGCTCCTGTTCAGTCACTTCCCTGGGTTCCTGCTTTCTCTGAGCTTTTGGTTTCTAAGTGGGTTGTCAGATTTAGCAAATAAACATACAGGATGCCTAACAAATGAGATTTGAATTTTAGATAAACAATACATAATTTTTCAGTATGAGTATATCCCAAATATTGCATTGGAAATACTTACACTGAAAAATTACTTATTGTTTACTTGAAATTCAAATATAACTGGATTTACTATATTTCATCTTACAGCTCTACACCGATGGAATTCTCATTTTCTTGCCAGCTAATGGATGCATCTAAAGAACCTTTTACAAAACTATACTAAGTAGCATTTCTAGCTCTTTTCTGCAGGAAGGTCAGTCAGGGTCCTTACAGAGCTATGCAGAGCTACTTCTGGTCCTTCTCCTCCCACCTGCTGAGAAGAGAAACTGGGAAAGTCATCTGCCTCTGTAAACCTTACTCACCAAGAGCATTTTTTCTGCATATGCTGGAATTTATAAAGGACCTTAGAGATCATCTACTGTAAGCCCCTGATGTTAAAAAAGACAAAGAAAATGTAGACCCAAGTAAGTAAACAATAGGGCCAATACTATATTCAGTTTAGTGGCAGGGTGGAAACTGGAAATCCTGTCCTTTCTCCTTTGGCATTCTTTCCACTCTACCATGTTGACTGTAAGTATCAAGTGAGCTACAGGATATCAAGGCCTCAGGCAGAAAATAACATGTTCAAAGCCTGTGAAGCATAAGAATAAAAGTAGATAAATTATTAAAAACCAATTTTCATTACGGTATCTAATACAAAACTTGGGCATCTTAAAATGGGAGATTGACAATGGAATAATATATATGGAAGTACTCTATAGTAATACAATAATAAATATATACATCCCTTCCTTCAGGAATCCTAGATACAACAATGAGAATTTTCTATGTATATTTAAAGCAGATAAAGTAATGACATTAAAATAAAATATCTGGCTGGAAACATACTGTGTTAAACAATTTACCTAGAATATATTCTCCATAGCAAGTAAGACAAAAACCAGAACTTAATTAACAAAAGCCCTCTCTTTCTTCCTTCCTCTTTTCTTACAAAGAAATGCTTTTAGAATGCTTCAGACTCTCACCATGCTCCTTTCTTTGCTACAATCAGTGCATGATTGCCACTCAAATTGCTATACTGGTCCTTTTTCCTCCAGCTCTGCATAAAAAGAAGATGCAGATGAATGGATTTTCTGTGGGTTAATTTATTAGGAGTGCAAAGCAATTATCAGCAAGGTAAATCATGGAACATGAAGTACACTGCTACATGCTGGCTGCTGTATAATGTAGGTCCCTTGGCCACAAATGCAATTAAAGTGTTATATTTTATTCCTTTTAATTTTATCTCCTAGTCTATCTTTTGCTTAACCCAGACAAGTTTGACCGCATGTCAATATGTGATCAATAAATAGAAATGTATATTAACTACCACAAACAATTTTGTATTTTTGATGCTATGGGATACATTTTCATGATATGATAGCATAAATCTTCAAAATGAGGGTTGGGGAATTGAACGGTAGGATTCCGTTCCCAGGGCATCAGGTTGTCAGTTTCTTGTGTGGCTGTAATCGGGTGAAATTATATTACTGTCATGTGACCAGAGACGGATGTGAGGTGAATTAAGCGGTGCTTGCAAATGTCTGTCACATTAATAGTATCTAAATCTTCTGTTTTTAATTTTAAAGGGCAGGTCCTAAGAAAGTCATGTTTACTAGGCTTTCAAGACTCATAAAAGCAATCCTTGACAACAAAAGCAAGCCTTCTCCCTGCACAGACCAGTACAGATGCGAGTAATCGGAAAGTGACGGAGAGGCAGTGTTGCAACAAAGGGAGCAGGTGGAGAGCCCTGCTCTGCCACTTACAAGCTACATTTGGTCAAGCTTCCTAACCCTTCTTTGCCTCGGTTTTCTCATTTACAAAACGGGAATAATGACAACTGGCTGGTGGGGGTATTAAAAATGTATGAGAAACGTCTAGCTTGTAGTAAGAGCTCTAGAAAAGGAAGCTAACCTCATGACGTCGGTTGTTCCTTGCGTACCAAGAACTGCAAGCCAACAACAATATTAACAATCACACATCCGAAGCAATGCTTCAGGAGATAACATAGTGATAAGCCATTAAACCTAAGAAAGCCATAAAACTGGATAGAAATATGTGGGTGATGAGGATGGTCGGGTTAGGAAGACATGATGGTGAGTGAAGTGAGTGTGTGTTCTGAGTGTGTGTTCTGGCACAACAGGCACAGACCCCAAGGCCGAGGGCAAAGGCGCGACCCGCGGAAGTTCGGTCTTCAGCAGGTGCGTGCTGGCTTGGGCGGTGTGCGGAGCTGAGGCAGGAAGGGGATGGCTATTCAAAGTCGTTGAGGAAGACTCTCCAACCATTCCTAGGCTGCAACATTCAGGTCTGTCCTAGTGGACGACGAGAAGCTCCCGGGGGGTCTGGAGCAACTGAACGAGGTGACCTGAACATGTTCTGACACACGCTCTTGCATAACGTTTCAGCTTACTAGGCCCTGTTGTGAGGAAAGGGGTGAAAAACAAAACGGCCAATGGGAAGCCTACTGTCATCACAGTGACGAGCTGGTGGAGGTAGTGAGCGCGGCGGGCGGCTGTGCCCGCGACGGAAGCCCAAGGCACTGGCGGGAGGCGGGAGGTGCCCTCAGCCCTGAGCACGCAGCATCCGTGACCAAGGCAGAGAAGGGCCGGAAGGGGGCCGGGGGGAGGGGGGGGGTGTGGCGGGCGCGGGCCGTTCTGCCTGGAGCTGCCCTTGAGGATGACGGCCATGCTGCCAGTGGTGCTCTAAATAATTAAATGCTTGCAGGAGATTCCGTTAGCTACCCTGCGCATTAAAAACCAGTGTCACCATGTAGCGCGCTGTGAATGCACAGCCGCGTCAAAGCAGTGTTTGCCCAGACTCAACGCCTGCCCTCTTCTGGGAATTCAGCTCTCGCCTCCGTCCCTGCTCCTTCGTGTGAACAAACCTGAGTGTCAGTCCAGCTTTGCACTGCACTTCTTTTACACAACTGTCTTTTTAGCTTCACCTCCCTTCCTTCGCTTGGGATAACCCACCGTTATTGTCTCAGCTCATCACGAAACATGTTTTATGTTTAACCCACATGTAAAGATTGAAGTGAGTTGTCCACATCACTATGACGGACACACTCTAAAATAAGGACCTCTAGTAACACTGCCTCGGTGTAAGTACCGTCTGCCTCTGCAGCCATCCCTGCTACTGCTGAATTGTATTCTTTTGAATAATTGAATGCTTTTGTTATTTAACACGTGATGTATTGCAGCTTTGTGTCCCCAGCTTCAGTAAAAGTCGGTGGAGGCTTCATTCACCTCAGAGCCCCACACTGATCTCGTCACTAGGGCAAAGCCTTAAGTTGTCTGGGCTTAATCACAGATTCATCGTGGGCAGAATCGCTTGCTCCTTTTTGGAAGTGATGATTTGACATTGGATGACACTTCAAGTAATTATGTTTACAACCAATTAATGGGAGAGAGGAGGATGAGGGACACTCAAAACCACTTTTGAGTGCATAGTGAAATGTGATTAAATCAGGTTCCACAACTTTGAAACCTGAATATGATTCATGCATGTACCTGTTGAGTCCCTATTCTCCAACTTGTGGTGTACATATTCAAAATGAATTGTTTTTGAATACCAGGCTTCACCCTACCCCCATCCCGATCATGGCTGCATTCCATTCTGCTCCTGAGATAGAGCTCCCTTAATAAATTTGGGGGATCTCTGGGAATCCAGTCACCACTCCAGCCTCAGTCCTGTCCACTGCTTGCCTTTCGCCTGCTGTCACAGTTTCCAGCACATCCTACACCTATGGCACCACAGAACCATGACATCAATGGATCCCATAACTACCACCTCTGGACTGCGACTGTCTTTCCATTTCTTCTCCCACCACTCCTTCCTTCACTCTCTGCATTTTCACACATCTGCCATGGTATTCCAACATTCATCACATCACACATGCTGTTCCCTGTGCCTACAATACCCTTTCTACCCTGTTTCCCCCTTGTCCACATGGGCAATCAATTAAATCTCAGCTAAATGTTTATCTCTACCATCATTGACTCCCAGAATTAGCTATACACTCTCCTTTCTCCAATCTCTATGGTTTACCTCCAATGTAACATGTATCACATTGGACTGAACTGTTTTCTTCAGTGTTTTTCTCCCTACCACACAGATCATGAGATCTTTGGTGGCGCTGAATGAAACCATCTTTGTAGGTATCTGGGCTCAGCAACCCATTTAAACATTTACCAGTTCACCAACAACCAGATCTTTTGTTCATTAGTTAGAAAAATGTTGTTTAAGGTTTTCATTTCATGGTTCTTAATTAGAATGAGCTTTATACCATGGTTTGACTTTGATACAGTCCAAACCACATTCTGAGAAAAATCTGATTGAAGTATTATGTGGCTATTAAATTAGTATATTTGGGAATAGCAGAGAGGTATGGCTATAGGCACTTAAGATCACATCTATGGATGATAGGAGGGGCTGGTAAAATTAACTCATCTATTTAAATGTTCCAGAAATTTTGAAAAACCGAGCTGTCAAAAAAAAGAGCAAAGAACCCACACATTGCTACTCAGCATAATTCTGCTTAGAAAATAGCATTATTTCTGCTTGATTTGATTTCATGTGGTTAAGTTCGGAGGAAATGTTATTTATTATACACAGAGCTAAGCTTATGTAATTATCTGCGAATGTTCTAGCATAGTACATACAGCCAACAATATGACTGCTTGTTGCATCAGTTTGGGAAAGAGAGGAAAAATTAGCCATGTAATAGTTAATTCAATTTATAAAATTAAATGTGTATTGAAAATATGCCTGGTAAATATTATGCCGTCTGCACATGCTCAAACAGCAAGCCTGGTTAATATTTTATAGTTTATCTGATAAAGTTAACTGAAGAATTTAGAGTGGAGACATACACTGAATATTTCATCACCTTCTTAATTGCAGAATACAGACATTTTTTTTTCCTTTGGGAAAAATAAATGTTAAAAGTCATTACAGATGGAATCGGTTTGGCAACTAGGTTGAGATTCAACTGAAACCAAGCAGAAACTGATGGCTGCAAACATCACAAAACCGAAGTATTTCCAGCGGACTCCATCAGTTTACATGGTGAAGCAGGAATGCTGATAGCAATGCGGTGGGACTCGCCAGCAGAGGCTATATGAACACCGAAGAAAAAATGGCTTTGTGCCTTTTCTCCCAATACTTAATTCACAGCTATTAAGAGCTGTCATTCTTATGCACAGCAGACAATATGATATACCTAAAGCTTTTCATTCTGACTTCTGATTTAAGGGTCTTCAGCTTGTGCTGTGGACCTTAACCTTGAAGCCAAGTGCAAATTAGCTTTAAATCAATGAAGCTGATTAAAGCTCCATTGTGGCCAAGCCCTTAATAGAAGAAGGGAGGGGAAGGAACCACTTGAAAACAGAAAAAGATTGGCCTCTCTTAACTCAGAACGTATGTAATGCTTTTCAGCTGTTCTCTACCCTGACGGAACCATGAATGGTTTTAAGGCTATTTACCTGCTAAGAGAACGGAACCAAATTTTCCATTTCAGTGGACGAGGCCAAGTGAGAATCAAAGATATTTTTCACAAGCACTAGAATATAAAAGGTATTTTAAAAAGAATTAAAGAGGGGAACATCAAAATATCTCCCTAGTACAGGCCAAGAGACTCAAGTTTCTATCATGTGAAAAAAAATTCTAATATTTTAAAAGTACTTTGGGTTTGTTTATTTTTGTTTTGTATTGTATTTTAAGATACACCACTTCTGAAACAAGAAGTTGTTGCAAACTTCAGACCATCTAAAGAAATTTTCTTTCATCTCTCACAAATGAATATACCTGCCAAAAATACGCCTAGTAGTTCTTTGCTTTGAGAACGGCCAGAATAAACTCGGGCCAACAAGCAGGACCATGAGTTTATATATACCCACCTCCAGCACCGCCTGCCCATCACCAGACAAACTTGGCCTGAGAAATTCACCGACTCTTCCCAATTTCCATGTAGTTATCAGAGTCTTGAAAAATTCAAATTTTACCAAAGGACAACTCTTTAAATAACATCTTCATAAATACTAAAAATGGTAGGCTACAGTATCTTAAATGGAGAAAGGCCCATGTGTGTTACCTAATGTAATTATTTAATGCTACAATTAACCTACTGCCATGGGAACACCATCGCCCTGAAATAGTGATCCCCTCCCCCCACCCAAGGTATGGATGAATCCTTGCCTTACATTTCAGGCAGAAATGAGTTTGAAATTATGGAAAAGACATTTTTACTAAGAATCTCCAGGGTAATAAGGCAAATATAAAAAGGGAGACCATACCTACTTCCTACATTATTTGTGTGTGTGAAGTGCTTCCAACAGTACTTGGCATATGGCATGTGCTCAACAAACATGGGCTATTGGCTATTATTCTACAGACTTGATACACATACTTGACTATCACAGAGCCCTCAATCCTTGCCTGCCCCTTAGATGAATGCACCCCCAAAGCTCTATCTTGAAACCCTCCATATTTCATCTCCTAACCCAATATCTATGGAATCCCAATGCAGGGAGACCAAGGGAGCTGAACTAGAAAAGAAATCAGTCACTTCCACCTAACTAAGTGGCTAAAAACATGCTAATAGTCACCAAAGGTAGAGAAATGTTAATGATCAATAAAACACATGAATGAAAAGCAGAGCAGGGTACATCCTTCTCCACTTTTGAAAGCTAAAGAACTCCTCCCTACATGGATCTCTAGGTCCCCTGTTTATCTTATAAGCTTCCAAGGCCAGACAAACTAAGGAACAATTGAGATCTGAACTGGCCAATGAAAACAGAAAAGAAGAATGGAGATGGGGTGGCAGAAGAATGCTAGAAAAGAAGACAGAGAAAATGAAAATTATTGAGAAAAAACAAAAGCAAAACAACAGAGGATGAGCTGCGATCAAGGGTACCATCCCCAGGATGAGGGGAGTGGTGGCTGGTGGGGGGCAGGCAGCTGAGATGAAGGGTACCATCCCCAGGACGAGAGGAGTGGTGGCTGGTGGGGGGCAGGCAGCTGAGATGAAGGGTACCGTCCCCAGGACGAGGGGCATGGCGGCTGCTGGGGGGCAGGTAGCTGAG
>JAQQAC010015287.1:17100820-17186979 GCA_029783875.1 Phataginus tricuspis
GGGGCATGGCGGCTGCTGGGGGGCAGGTAGCTGAGACCAAGGGTACCGTCCCCAGGACGAGGGCGTGGCGGCCGCGGGGGGGGGGGGCAGGCAGCTCTGCGTGGCAGGAACTCAGGGTTACTTGGTTCTCTTCACTCCCTGAGCTGCAGCTGCAGAACTCCAGGCAAAAGGGAAGAGGCCAGAAGGCGGCGGCGCCAGCAGGACTAGGCAGCCGGCGTCTGGAGACCGATAATCCTCGTGACGCCATGAACCACAGCTGCTGACATCAACAAGACGTCACGAGAGCAATCAGATCACGTCGGAGGCTGACATCTCTGGAAAGAGGAACCACTTAAGGGCAAACTGTTATTATTGGTGATGACGACAATGGTGCTTCCAGGCAGGGTGTCCTTAGCTACAACTACCTGCCTCAGTGAGGCCCAAGTGGTTTTCAGATCTCATTAATACTCACTTGTAATTAACAGTCACTTAAAGTAACTTCCGGAAAGCATTTCAGAGGTTGCTGATAAAATGAAAAGCAAAGACAAGTGATTAAGAATGACTTCTATCCAACCTCAGGAAAAATCACAGACATGTGGATACCCTCATTCATTTGCTAACAAGCCATTCATTTGACTACATCGCCACGATGACTAAGAAAACCTTACAAATAGGAGAAGACACTGTGCCCAAATGGTATAATTCAAGAAACTTTCCTTGCCCCCAAATATTTCCTTTGCCCAGATAAAAACTACCCAACAATCTGTCATTAAAGATCTGGTCCTCTGAATTTCTCAGCAACCAGATCTCCATTTTTAAAATGCAAATGGTTCTGGATTTTATCAAGAAATTAGCTAGCTTCACGTTTCAAAAATAGCTGTGGTTTTGTTGTCTGATGTTTTCAGCCTCTTTGAGGAGGGATCCCTGGCTACCTGGAATGATTAATCATCTGGAAACTGGGGTGGCATCAAACATAGTAAAAGGCATTTTAAAAATTAAAACATAAATAAAAGGGAGCAGCAAGTCCCCCAAAACAAGTTACTCATTTTAAGATTTTGCTCAGAACAACCCTGGGCTGTTCTAAAGATCTGGCACTATATTAGGCAAAACTGCAGGTGCAAAAAGGGCTCAAAATAAAACATATTCTGTAGCTCTGATGAAAAGCAGCATCCAAGGAGCCCCAGTAGCCAAGCTCAGCTTCCTCTTATTGCCATTTGAAGCAAGGTGATGACTGGTTTGTCTCCTCCCAGTATTTCCAGCCTCAGTTTTGCAGAATTGGAAGAAAGCAGCAGTTCTGGAATAGCCAGCAGTGCAGCCAGGATCTATGGTAATGGGATACACCCTCCATCCAGTCAGTGGCCAAATTTCCTCCTTCATCACCAAACTGCTCTTCTACAGAGTCAGTGCCCTCACACCTCACAGAGGGCACAGAGAGGGTGAGCATCTTTCAAAGGACCTACTGTACTTCCTTCCAGATGAAAGGGCCAACAAGCTTACAGAATTGTATGTGCGTGCATGTTTTTATTCCCTTTGTGCATCATAGAAAGCACAGAGAAACTTGTTTGAGCCTTCAACTCCTGGAGGGGAAACAGACTAGCCTTCCACAGACCTGGACAGAGTTCAACACTGGTTAAAAAGCAACTACTCACTAGTCAGCTGCCCAGGCTGAGAGGGGTCACCAGTCATCCTATGCTTCTCTCCCAGACAGTCCTTTCGCAGGCACAGAGCAGACCCGAGCCTCAGGCATCCTGCCACTGACAAACGAGACCAACAATGTGTTCTGCCCACTTTGCTTTCGCATCTTGAAAATCCCTGTCTGTTGCCAAGTGGTTTCTGAGTGTGCTCATGCACATAGACATGTGAGTCTGCGTGTGTGCATTGATACCTAACTATACATAGATACAGAGATAGAAATAGGGATGTCCCCACAGGATCACTTCCTCTGTTACAAGGACTCCTCTCCATCCCACCAGCCCTGGAAGGGGCTCATGTGGCTGCGTATCCTGCCTGGTCACCCACAGGTGCAGATACACACTGTCCAGAGGAATCAGACCCAATGAGTCATGGCAGCAGAGGCACCCTTGCAAAATATCTTTAAGCTCATAGTCAACAAAGTTTATGTTAGCAGGATCAGACAGTACTCTCCATTTCTTGTCTCCTGACACTTAGCTCCATCCCTATAACTCACCAATCTGCCCATATACAACTACATCTCCCAACACCTGCTATTCATTCAATACAGGGCTTACCTTCACACAGATTTCAAGTGCAGTTCAGTTAATGCGGAAATGCACAGATCTAGCATACCTCTTCTGGGGTCCACATTTTAGCTACTATGTTTCTGCTGAGAATGTCTCAGTGTATCAGTCACCATTTAGCTTCTGACTTTGAAACACCTTGATGAAGCCAGGATGGACTCCTCTCCACAGTAAGACATGTTTACAGATGACAAAGGCCACCATTTAAGGAGGCAGCCTTTTGAGAGCATCAACAGGACCACATTGTCTTTATGTTCTACCAGATGGAAAAGTATGGATTGCTCTTGGCGGCCCCCATGAGGTGAAATGGCATTTTACTCAGTCTCCCCAGTGACACTGAAAAATGGGCATCCTTCTATCTAATCTGAATATAAGTCTCTGCAAATCTCCTGTGAGGTGGCTGTTCCCTGGTACAAATGTACCACCAATCTGCTCATAAAACAATTTACAGTCTTTGTCTTGCCTATATGGTTCTTCAGGAACAAGGGGCCATTTTTAACTGCAGGGTGACTGACAAGACCTCTTCACCAGGAAAAGAAGGGAGACAGCTAAGAGGGTATTGCTCTTGTAAGTGGGCCTCAGGAAAAACAAAACAAATCGATTTTCAAAGACAAAGCTTCTCCTAGAAAAGACTCAGCATGTAGCTATGCAGTGACATGCTTTATGGCATGCTCTTCAAAGGCTGTGAATAATACAGACTAAAAACTGAAGCAGGGAAGGCTATGGGCTCAGGGGGATTGGATTAAAGATGGCGGCATGAGAAGTGAGACAGAGGCTTCCTCCTAAAACCGCATATAATATGAAAATATAACTAATACAACTACTCTTGAAAAAGCAACAGGAAAGAGGACTGCAACAAACTGCATAAACCTGGAGACAAGAGCAGACCTTCATGGAAAAGGGTAATGTACTGAAGCTGTGATCCTGTGGGATCCAAGCCCTTCCCCCACCCCAGTTCACTGGCAGGAGAAAGAGGAACGGAGCAGGGAGGGAGTGGAGATCTGGGACTGCTGAATACCTAACTCTGGAGATCTACTCTGGGAGCACAAACCTACATTTCATGGTGCTTGCATGATACTCTCGTATTTGGGGTTTGGAAAGCTAAGACAGGCAGAACTCCTGGAGAGACTGAGAATCCAGCTGCTTGTGGAAAGCAGGAATCCATATCTAGCTGCTCTGGGACAAAAGAAAGGTGGGCAGTCTGAACAACTTCCTGGCCAGCCCCACCGGGCTTGCAAACCAGGAAACCATACCATGGCATTAGGTAAGCCTGAGGGAAGATCTGTCTACAGCAACTAAAAACACAAAGCACAGAGGCTTATACCTGTGTGCTCAGCCCACTGGTTCAGGCAGTGGAGACAGGCATAGCAGCCAGGAACCAGGAAATAGCTCTTTCCTCCCCCGAGGCACCAATACTACTCCCCTACAATCCCTGACATTGCTTCAGGGGCTGAACCGCTCCAGAGAGTAGAGTTTCTGGGCACTAGAGGGCGCCATACACAAATATGAAATGCCAAAGGAACCTGGTCCAGAGTAAAATTATGAATACAACTCCTGAGAAAGATTTAAATGATATGGACCTCATAAATCTCCCTGAAAAGGAGTTCAAAATAAAAATCATTTACATGCTCGTGGAGGTACAGAAAGATATTCAATAACTCAGGAATGAATTCCAGTCAGAGATCCAATCATTTCAGAATACAATGGATGGTAATAAAAGCAGACTGGATATGGTGGAGGAGATGATAAATGAAAAAAAAACTAGAGAAGAGGAATACAAAGAAGCTGAGGCACAGAGAGAAAATAGGATCCCTAAGAATGAAAGAATATTGAGAGAACTGTGTGACCAATCCAAACGGAACAATATTCGCATTATAGGGGTACCAGAAGAAGAAGAGAGAAAAAGGAATAGAAAATGTCTTTGAGGAGGTGATTGCTGAAAAATTCCCCAGTCTAGGGAAGGAGATAGTCTCTCAGGCCATGGAGGTGCACAGATCTCCCAACACAAGGGACCCAAGGAAGACAACATCAAGACATATAGTAATTAAAATGGCAAAGATCAAGGATAAGGACAGACTATTAAAAGCAGCCAAAGAGAGAAATAAGATCACATACAAAGGAAAACCCATCAGGCCATCATCAGACTTCTCAGCAGAAACCTTACAGGCCAGAAGGGAGTGACATGGTGTATTTAATGCAATGAAGCAGAAAGGCCTTGAACCAAGAATACTTTATCCAGAAATATTATCATTTACATTTGAAGAAGTGATTAAACAATTCCCAGATAAGCAAAAGCTGAGAGAATTTACCTTCCACAAACCATATCTACAGTGTATTTTGGAGGGACTGCTATAGATGGAAGTGTTCCTACAGTTTAATAGCTGTCACCAGAGGTAATAAAACCACAGTAAAGAAAATAGAACAGCTAATTACTAAGAATATGAAAAATTAAATTAACTATCCCCAAAGTCAGTCACAGGAAAGACAAACAGTACAGAATATGATACCTAATATATAAAGAATGAAGGAGGAAGAAAAAGGAGGGGAACCCCCCCCCCCAAAAAAGAACCTTTGGATTGTGTTTGTAATAGCATATTAAGTGAGTTAAGTTAGACTCTTAGAGAGTAGGAAAGTTAACCTTGAACCTTTGGTAACCACAAATCCGAAGCCTGCAATGCCAATAAGTACATACCTATCCATAATTACCCTAATGTAAATGGACTGAATGCACCAATCTAAAGACACAGAGTCAGTGAATGGATAAAAAAACAAGACCTATCTATATGCTGCCTTCAAGAGACTCACTTTAAACCCAAAGACATACACAGACTAAAAGTGAAGGGATGGAGAAAGACATTTCATGCAACTAATAGGGAGAAAAAAGCAGGAGTTGCAGTACTTATATCAGACAAAATAGACTTCAAAACAAAGAAAGT
Source organism: Phataginus tricuspis (assembly GCA_029783875.1). NCBI lineage: Eukaryota > Metazoa > Chordata > Mammalia > Pholidota > Manidae > Phataginus > Phataginus tricuspis. The sequence goes on from JAQQAC010015287.1 coordinate 17,105,994, forward strand.
CAAAAGAGACAAAGAAGGACATTACATAATGATAAAAGGGTCAATCCAACAAGAAGATATAACCATTATAAATATCTATGCACCCAACACAGGATCACCTACATATGTAAACAAATACTAACAGAATTAAAGGGGGAAATAGAATGCAATGCATTCATTCTAGGAGACTTCAACACACCACTCACTCTGAAGGACAGATCAACCAGACAGAAAATGAGTAAGGAAACAGAGGCACTGAACAACACATTAGAACAGATGGACCTAACAGACATCTACAGAACTCCACATCCAAAAGCAGCAGAATACACATTCTTCTCAGGTGCACATGGAACATTTTCAAGAATGGATCATATCCTAGGTCACAAAAAGAGCCTCGGTAAATTTAAAAAGATTGAAACTGCACCAACCAGCTTCTCAGAACACAAAGGTATGAAACTAGAAATGAATTACGCAAAGAAAATGAAAAATCCCACAAACACATGGAGGCTTAAGAACATGCTCCTAAATAATCAATGGATCAATGGCCAAATAAAAATAGAGATCAAGCAATATATGGAGACAAATGACAACAATAATTCAACACCGCAAAATCTGTGGAACGCAGCAAAGGCCGTGCTAAGAGGAAAGTATATTGCAATACAGGCCTGCCGCAGGACAGAAGAACATTCTAAACTCACAATTAACGAAACTAGAAAAAGAACAAATGAGACCCAAAGTTGGTAGAAGGAGGAACATAATAAAGATTAGAGCAGAAATAAATAAAATTGAGAAGAATAAAACAATAGAAAGGATCAATGAAAGCAAGAGCTGGTTCTTTGAGAAAATAAACAAAATAGATAAACCCCTAGCCAGACTTATCACGAAAAAAGAGAGTCCACTCACATAAACAGAATCAGAAATGAGAAAGGAAAAATCACTATGGACAGCACAGAGATACAAAGAACTATTAGAGAATACTATGAAAAATTATTTGCTAACAAACTGGATAACCTAGAAGAAATGGACAACTTTCTAGAAAAATACAACCTTCCAAGGCTGACCCAGAAAGATACAGAAAATCTCAACAGACCAATTAGCAGCAATGGAATTGAATTGGTAATCAAAAACCTACCTAAGAACAAAATGCCTGGATCAGATAGCTTCACCGCTGAATTTTATCAAACATTTAGTGAAGACCTAATACCCATCCTCCTTCAAGTTTTCCAAGGAGTAGAAGAAGAGGGAATACTTCCAAACTCATTCTATGAAGCCAGCATCACTCTAATACCAAAACCGGCAAAGACAACACAAAAAAAGAAAACCACAGACTAATATCCCTGATGAACATAGACACAAAAATACTCAACAAAATATTAGCAAACCGAATTCAGAAATACATCAAGAGGATCATCCATCATGATCAAGTAGGATTTATTCCGGGGAATCAAGGATGGTACAACATTCGAAAATCCATCAACATCATCCACCACATCAACAAAAGGACAAAAACCACATGATCATCTCCATAGATGCTGAAAAAGCATTTGACAAAATTCAACATCCATTCATGATAAAAACTCTCAACAAAATGGGTATAGAGGGCAAGTACCTCAACATAATAAAGGCCATATATGACAAACCCACAGCCAACATTATACTTAACAGCGAGAAGCTGAAAGCTTTTCCTTTAAGATTGGGAACAAGACAAGGATGCCCACTCTCCCCACTTCTATTCAGCATAGTCCTAGAGGTCCTAGCCACAACAATCAGACAACACAAAGAAATAAAAGGCATCTATATTGGCAGGGAAGAAGTTAAACTGTCCCTGTTTGCAGATGACATGATATTGTACATAAAACCCCTAAAGAATCTACTCCAAAACTACTAGATCTAATATCTGAATTCAGCAAAGTTGCAGGATACAAAATTAATGCACAGAAATCTATGGCATCCCTATACACTAACAATGACCTAGCAGAGAGAGAAATCAGGAAGACAAGTCCATTCAAAGGTGCATCAAAAAGAATAAAATACCTAGGAGTAAATCCAACCGAGGAAGTGAAAGACCTATACTCGGAGAACTAGAAGACACTCATGAGAGACATTAAAGAAGATACCAGTAAATGGAAACACATCCCGTGCTCATGGATAGGAAGTATTAATATTGTCAAAATGGTCATCCTGCCTAAAGCAATCTATAGATTCAATGCAATTCCTATCAAAATACCAAAAACATTTTTCAACGAACTAGAGAAAATCATTCTAAAATTCATATGAAACCACAGAAGACTACGAATAGCCAAAGCAATCCTGAGAAGGAAGAATAAAGCTGGTGCAATTATGCTCTCCAACTTCAAGCTTTACTACAAAGCCATAGTAATAAAGACAACTTGGTACTGGCACAAGAACAGACCCATAGACCAATGGAACAGACTAGAGAGCCCTGATATAAACCCAACCATATATGGTCAATTAATATATGATAAAGGAGCCGTGGACATACAATGGGAAAATGACAGCCTCTTCAACAGCTGATGTTGGCAAAACTGGACAGCTACATGCAAGAGAATGAAACTGGATTATTGTTTAACCCCATACACAAAAGTAAACTCAAAATGGATCAAAGACCTGAATGTAAGTCATGAAACCATAAAACTCTTAGAAGACAACATAGGCAAAAATCTCCTGAATATAAGCATGAATGACTTCTTCCTGAACGCATCTCCTCGAGCAAGAGAAACAAAAGCAAAAATTAACTCATGGGACTACATCAAACTAAAAAGTTTCTGAAAAGCAAAGGACACCATCAACAGAAGAAAAAGGCCTCCAACTGTATGGGAGAATATATTTGTAAATGACATATCCGACAAGGGGTTAACAGCCAAAATAAATAAAGAACTTCCACACCTCTACACCCAAAAAGCAAATAACCTGATTAAAAAATGGGCAGAGGATATGAAGAGACAATTCTCCAAAGAAGAAATTCAGATGGCCAACAGACACATGAAAAGATGCTTCACATCACTAATCATCAGAGAAATGCAAATTAAAACCACAATGAGATATCACCTCACACCAGTAAGGATGGCCAACATCAAAAAGACTAAGAACAACAAATGCTGTCGAGAATTCAGAGAAAGGGGAACCCTCCTACACTGCTGGTGGGAATGTAAGCTAGTTCAACCATTGTGGAAAGCAATATGGAGGTTCCTCAAAAAACTAAAAATAGAAATACCATTTGACCCAGGAATCCCAGTCCTTGGAATTTACCCAAAGAATACAACTTCTCAGATTCAAAAAGATGTATGCACCCCTATTTTTATTGCAGCAGTTTTTACAATAGCCAAGATATGGAAGCAACCTAAGTGTCCATCAGTAGATAAATGGATAAAGAAGATGTGGTACATATACACAATGGAATACTACTCAGCCATAAGAAGGAAACAAATCCTGCCATTTGCAACAACATGGATGGAGCTGGAGGATATTATGCTCAGTGAAATAAGCCAGGAAGAGAAAGACAAGTGCCAAATGATTTCCCTCGTTTGTGGAGTATAACAACAAAGCAAAACTGAAGGAACAAAATAGTAGCAGACTCAGAGACTCCAAGAAGAAACTAGTGGTTACCAAAGGGGAGGAGTTGGGAGGGCGGGTGGGGAGGGGAGGAGAAGGGGATTGTGGGGTGTTATGTTTAGTACACATGGTGTGGGGGATCACTGACACTGAATTGGGGTATGAGTGGGGACTTGATAATATGAGTAAATGTAGTAACCACATTGTTTTTCATGTGAAACCTTCGTAAGAGTGTATATCAATAATACCTTAATAAAAAAAAGGCTATGGGTTCAAAATGAAACTCACAAAAGAAAGTGAAAATACAGTGTGCAGTGGAGTTGTTGTAATGCCAAAGAAAGGGTAACCTTGATAGTAAACAGCTGGTTTGTATTGATTTTAATAAGTAAAATAGAACACATGTATATATGTATTCTGCATACACATGTATCTTTGTTTCATTGTTTAAGCATAAGTGTGTATGTGTATATATATATGTAATATATTTATTGATTGATTACTGATGGCAAGATGGCAACATATGCCTAAAAGGGGAAGCAAATATAAATATTTTGAGTTTATTTTTTCTGCATATGTAGATCATATGTGCGTCTCTGTGTGTATACATGTCTGTAAGTAATCAATCTATAATAAAGAGTGAAGAGGACTAATAAATAAAAAAACTGAAGTAGGATGCCTTCCTTCACAGATGCACTTAAGAACCTGGAACCCTAGAATTTAAATTTAAACATTTTGATGCCTTTTTACATCTCTTCTGTCCCGTCCCAGTCGTTGAAATAAGATGTTGCCTTGAGACAGAAAAAGATACCATTTTAACATCAAAATGCCTAAACTTTCTATAAGGGATATATTACTTTTTGTTGATTAGATTAGTAACAGATTTCTTAGGCATTGTTGATATTTGTATTGACATTCATTACTAGCAAACAGGAACTTCCAGTGCTCTCTAAATAATTTCAAATATTTGAAATAAGTTCAAATTGCTACCAATGTAAACGTTGTTTATATGATCAAACACAGCATACATGATGAAAAATGAAATTACTTTCTAGCCTATATAAAATATAGAGGAACACCAGAAAAACAGATCTGGTTGCCCCTGATTTGGACTATCATTTGCATTCCCCACACTCCAGCCCAGCCCCAGCTCAAAACAGCATTTAAAATAAAGTGAACCATGACGTAAAGAGAACAGGATGGAAAGTAGTTTTGGATAATTTTTTTTTTCTTCAGAGATTCTTCAAAGCATCGGTCAGTTTTAATTCCCTCTTTGTTTTACTTTCTTAATAATTTTAAGAATTGGATAAGAATATAAATCTACCCTGTTGCAATTTGACAGTTCTAACAAGAAAAACTGTCATATTTGTGCACAAGGCAACACTTAAGAAACATTTGTTATGGAAAAAAAAACTGTAGAAAAATCTATATTTAGAAAATGTGTAATCCCTAAACTTTAAAGCTGAGAAAAGTACATTTCCCCCCCTAGGAATTAGTGAACAGCCTCTGTATAACGTATCCCAAAAGTTTGCTTTTATTTTCTAAAATAGACATTCTTGGGACTCAAACACAAGTCATTAAAGAAATCTTAGGTTAACAGTTTGAAAAACATGAAGCCATTCACCTTTCTGTTGTAGAAAGTCCCACCCCCACAGAACAAAAACAAAAATGCTTGGAGGAGGGAAAAGGGAAAAAGCCCCACTGAGTTTCCTAAGTGCCATCATTGCTGAAAAATCTAAAAGGGCGATAATATGAAGCACAAGAGAAGTGCAATAGGGCAGCTATTTGAAATTTGTTTTTCACACAATTAGTGCAAAGAGAATGACTCTTGCAGGAAAGGTCAGTCTACCCACATGTTAATCTCCAATCAAGAAGCACTTTGAGAATCCAAATGTGATTGCAAATCTCTCACATGCCATGATGAAGGGGTTTTTCAATTCAATCTATCCATTACTACCAGGATTTTACAATCATTATGGTCAGGGGTTGAAGTGCACACTAGGAATCTGGCTGGTGTTGAATTCCAGCACTTCCCTCAATACAAAGAATTAACATGAACACACACACACACTATATGCTATAGTAACATGACGTATCTGACCTACTCTCTCCCAGGTAATAAGATTCAGATATAACACTTCCTCCACAACCTCATTCCCCACTTCAACCCCAAAACTATTACTGGAGGTCTTCTCAGCATGCCAGAGCTTCTGGGTGTGCTTAATAAGGCACAGCAAGGGAAGAGCAAAATGCAATTAGCAGAGGCCATCCTTGTTTTTGTAAATTTACATCAGACCCTGAAGTTTTCCTTGTATCAACACCTGTGGTTGTGCCTTAAACTCCTTTTTTAAAAAGAGTTCAAGCACTTCATTTTAAATTATCAAATATATGGAGAAAAGCACATAAAATAAATACACACCTTAATGAAGTACTGAAATGAATAACAACATAACCCGCACTCATAGTGAGACATAATACAACAGACTCTCAGTCTGTCCCCTTCTTGAATATAAATACTCCCTCCCTGCAGCTCTAACCAGTATCCCTGAGATGCATTATACTTACTTCCTTCACTTTCTTTATAGTTTTATTATATAATTATGTATACCTAAAACATGACTGAACTATGCCTGTTTTTGATGATGTAATTCAATTCATATAGAATATAATCCATCATGTCTGGCTTCCTTTGCTCAAAATCATATCTTTAAGATTGCAAATATGCAAAAGAAGGTGGATCGATTTGTTCATTTTTTATTGTATCCTATTCCAATGTTTGAATATGCCACAACTGACTTATTAATGGGCATTTGGACTCATTTATATATGTATTATAATAATATTTTTTATGTATATTACTATCTATAGTCTATTACAATGCAGCTTTGAAAAGTCAGCCATATTCTGGTACATATAAGCCCGAATTTATGGCAGATATATGTGTAAGAGTGAAATTCTTGGATCACAGGGTTACATGCACATTTAGCTTTACTAGACACTGACAACAATTTTCCAAAGTTTCCATCCAACCAGAACTGCGTGGGGGTTTTTGTTACTTCACCTTCCAAACAATGCTTAGTTGCTTTTGGTTTTTTGGTCTTTTTGCTAGTCTGGCTGGTGCCCCTTTCCTGTTAGAATAGTTGGAGGGAGAAGCCTTCACTGGGCTTTCTGTACATCTTATAATCCACAGTCACTGACCCACCCTCAAGGTCGCCAAGATTTCCTCTAATTACAGCTCACCGAGGTGATCGACTATGGATGGTCCTGGACAACTGGAGCTGGGGCTCCAACCCCACCACCCCGCATAACTGAGGATGTAACGCTTGACTCCCAAAAAACTTTACTAATACCCTACTGTTGACCAGAAACCTTACTGATAACATAAACCGTCAATTAACACATATTTTGTATGTTATAGGTATTATATACTGTAGTCTTACAATAAAGTAAGCTAAAGAAAACGTTTTTTTGAAATTGTTGCAAATTTCCAAGAAAATGGCCAACATATTTATTGAAAAAAAATCTGCATGTAAGTGGAGCCATGAAGTTCAAACACATGTAGCTCAAGGAGGATCAACTGGATATTAGTTCTAAGGGAGCTATTTACCTTTGCAAAACCTGGAGAGAAGTCCAGAGAAAAGAGACTCGATTTATCTAAGACCCAGCAGGCCTGCAACTAAGACAAGAGAAGAGCAGAGCAGCTCTGTGTGACCTGTATGTCATACAAACAAACCGATTCTTAGCAAAGAAGCCATCTTGCTAACATGCTTGAGAAAGTTAATCACACAGAAAAATAAACCTGAGAAAAGCAGTGTGGAAACATGGGAATTAAAGAAAAAGCCTACCCTCCTTGATTTCTGTCTCCTACTCACACACACACATATGCACACACACTGTTTCACTTGCTACCTCACACTAACTAGTGAGTGGCTTCTTTCCCTTGAAATGCTGACAGGTTCCAGCTGAATACATTTTTTAAAAGAAAATTGAAAATTACTTGAATGAGTTAATATTTTTCCAAGAATGTATTTCTCTCATGACTGAGCTCCATATCTACAGAATTGTACCCAAAATAGGCATTTTCTTTACAAGGTTCCTTCTGAACAGGGTTCTGAATGAACTTCCCACATATGTTATTTAACTCTTTTGTTTCCCACTTAGGAAACTGACAAGAATGATGCATTTTCATATAAAGGCATAGAAGCTTGATATAGTCAGTGGATAACTTACTCCTGGGTGAGCATTTGCTTTGCAAGCTTTCAAAATCAGGACTACCACTTTCCCTACCTACATCTACTTAGACACTAGAATTAATAAAAAATTCAATGTATCCCTTATTTGGGAGATAACTTTCTACTGTGTATTCCATTTCTCTAGCAAGATCCTACAATGTGTAGGTCAGATCAATAGTTAACTGGGAGATGGAATATTAGTCATTGATTGTCCTGCCATGAACTCATTTACAAACACAATTAGGAGATTTTAGATGGTATTAAGGAAATGGGCCAGTAGTTCACAATTATGTTTATTTGAAGGAGGTTTTAAAAATGCAGACATCCTATAATTTCTGATTCAATAGGACTAGAATATCATTTATTTTTCAAAATTACCCTGGTGACTCTGAAACCTAGCCAATGTTAAAAACCAATGATAAAAGGAGGAAGAAGAAATGGAAAAATCAAATGCCAAAGGACCAATCTCTTAAGTTTGAAACTTTTCAAGGTTATTAACATCTAAGTTAGTATTTCAAATTCATGGTGTGATACTCTCAAAACACTCCTCCTACCTCTTCCCCCTCCAGGCACTATAATAAAGAAATGGGACCTCGAGTTTGCCAGTCTGTATCCTGTTTCTGTTCACAAGGGCTATATTTCAGTTGAGCTCACTTTCCCCTTTTTCACAATATGTAGGACTTCATTTCCACAATATGTAGGGTTATTAAATGCATTCCACTCCGTTCTGATTTAGGATAACTTTGTTCTACATATCCCCATCATATCCAAACTTGTGTGTTTTTTCAAATATAAAAGAACTGGAGAACCCATAATATTGCACATGTAATTGTAGATTAATGATACCAAAATAAATTTTAAATAATAATAATAATAATAAAATAAATTTAAAAAGAACTGGAGAACCAAATTGGTCAAATGTTAGTATTTTTTAAGGTCACAGTAATTTTGATGTACCTCTTTCTTTGAAGAAAAATGTTATGGTGTGCACTATTAAAAATGGGCCACTTCACAAAAGAAGCAAACAAAAATTAAGATTAAAAACCTGTGTATTTTAGCAGTCTTGCAGATTATCAAAATTTACTGGGATAATATGTACCAAGTAAAACCAAAGTCCAAGTAATATTTTGAAATTAAATAACCAAGACCTGTGACTTCTCCAAACATACACCGGCCAGGTTCAAACCCAGACCAAAATCACTGGATCTGCCCAATCCTGCTTCTCCCTGACTCCAGCCTACCCACTCTAACAGAGACAGACATTTCCAATGCTAAAGATACAATAATGAGAAAAAAAAATAAGCAACTGAATTCAAGCTATAAAATTTTGCATTTGCACTATAATTTTGCATTTTACCTTTTCAAGTAATAAATATGAATATTTTGCCTTCTAGACCAAATCACACGGTTTCTATTAAACCAGTACAAGCTAAAAATATGGTCTTTCTAAAAGACTATAAAGAACAAAGCATCAAATGATTGCTATGTGGCCAAGTTAGAATTTTATGATCAATTCTATAAAAATAATAATTAATCTTCTGAAATCTAAATGGCAGGCACTATGCAGGCTAATAGAACACAAGAAATTCAATGATATCAGATCATTAAGAAGCAATATGCTTTTCTTGAATAACAAAATGTTGTTTCCATCTCACTAAAAACAACAAAACTATTAGCTAAAGCATTATTTTGAATGGCCTATTAAAGCCAAGGAACTAATAAAAAAACATGAGGTTATTATCTTCAATGATTAAAAATCCCCACCCATTATAAATATATCCAGTAATCTGAAACTGCTTAAAAGAAAATCAGACATACACACTATTTCCCTAGGATGAAAGTTGATTTCTTTTACTGCCAAAGTACTTTCTCTTTTAATAAGTAATCTTTTTTCCTTTTTTTTTTTTGCAAATAGAGAAATAAACACAAACATTCAGAAATACAAACTAGTGCAATGATACCAGTTTTCAGAGTAAATAATAGCAATTTTAAAGAAACATGACATTTAGGTTATCACGAAAGTCATTCTCATTCTTTCCCTCTTCTTTACACATAAAATATACCAAAGTTAAACTATTGTAAGTAAAATAAGGTAAAAAACCCTGAAGATAAAAATTTGATTCTTAGAATTAGAATACGAACTGGGTTTTCCTTGTAAGGCCAGGTAAGTGTACTAAGTGCAAGTGTTCTCTCTGCAGGTCAGCAAATAGAAGGTTCTTTTCAGCTGCTGTTCAGATTCTTAAGGCCCCTCTCTGTGATACTTGAAAACAAACTTCCCGTAGCTCCTAAATGGAAACAGTAGTAATGTTTTAGGAAATGGGAGCATTTATAATATTATGAAATTTTTTGTCATCATTAGTGTGATTGTATAAATCAGTAGCTAAAAGCTATGATTTCTCTGAACCACACAATATAAACCCAAGTCTTACTATTGGCTTTTCACTTTGTGACCATCTAAAAAAAAATTGTGTGTGAGAGTATAGTAGACCTAAGTATCATGACATGCAGAAGTATAATATATTTTTTTACCTATTTAAATATATAACTGAGCTTCTAAAAGAATCTTTTTGATGGGTATCCCCAGAGGCTGAACATCTAGAAACCAAGCTCTGAAATTACAATACCTCAGGGCCATTAGCCCCATTCTTTCAGGCAGGCAGGAGACCAAGCCTACAGTTGATTCCAGAACAGATCCTCCTGTGAACAGATAGCAAAGAGTAAACTAGGAAGGGGAGAAAATCCACAGAGGAAGATGGTAGAAATTTGCCTATTCGCTTCTTGACTTGGGATAGATAGGAGAAAGTCCCCACTAAGATTTCATAATCACAAACCTCTGTTGATGTAGCATCTGGGCTACAGTTCATACTATTCTTGTGACCCTAAACGCCACCCTCCACCTGAGAATTATTTTTAAGTGGTGCTAAGCTGGCAATGACTAGAGAGACCTGCCATAAGCAAAAGTAAATCCGGATTCAGAGGCACCATTTTTATCTGAGGCCTGCCAGCACCCACAATCAAAAGTTAAATTCCCACAATTAAAAAGAAAATATACATTGTATCAGCCATGAAGTAGAGCATGGAGAAACAATAAACGACAAATCAGGTCCACAAACACTACAGACACTTGAAGGATCAGATACAGAATAGAATGTAAATTAATTATATTTAACATGTTTAAATAATAAGGGAATGCTGGGATTATTTCCAAAGAACAAGAGACTATCAAAATAAGGTGTAATTGAAAAATAATCACTTAGACCTTATAGAAATAAAATATATATAATTGAAATTAAAAATCTAATAAACTAGTTAAACAGCTGGAAAGACAAAGCTGAAGATAAAATCAGTTCACTGAAAGATAAACCTGGAGAAATTATACAGAATGAGGCTCTGAAGGATAAAGAGAGACAAAACATGAAAGAACAGGTAAAAGGAATGGGTGGAGAAAGAGACAATCTAGTATTCATTAACTGATATATGAGAAAGAAATAACAGGAAGAATGTGGGAAAGGCAACATTCAAAGAAATATAGACTATGGTTTGTTTGAGACTTGAGAAAAAATGCAAATCCTCAGACTCTCAATATATCCAAAACAGAATAAACAAATGGAACTCCAGCCCTGCACTTATTGCAAAAATTTGCTGAGCATCAAAGACAAAAGAAGACTTTAAAAGAAGCCAGGGGTTAAAGGCAAGTTAACAAAAATAAAAATTAGCTGACTTTTCAACAGTAATAACAGAAGTCAGGAAAGAGCCAAATAATATCAAAAAGTGGTAAGAAAAATAATTGTCAAGCCAGAATTCTATATACAGTAAAATTATAATTTAAGAACATTAGCAAAATAAAGGCATCAAACAAATTCTGAGTATGTATTATCAATAGAGGCTCACAAAAGACATACCTATATAAACAAAAATGAGCAAAAAAGAAAATTTGAGAGACAAGAGAGAGTGGTGAGAAACTCAAGAAGGAAAAAGAAAATAGTAAACATGGGTTAACCTGAAAAAACCCAAATGAATACATAAAACTATATTATCTATTTTGTAAAGTTTGTAAAAAGAATAATAAGTCACTGGAAAATCATAGCAAATAAGAGAATAGAAAAATAATGGGAGTTCAAGTATCACTACATTGTTGGGTGAGAGATTAAGATTAGTGAATTAAAAATACAGAATAAGCAGTAAAATCAAACAGGATACCAGAGTAAAAATCCAATGAATATTGGATACACAATCACATATTTGAAATAAATCCAAAGGCATCATTAATCACAATAAATTCAAAAGGACCAAACTCCATGTTAAAATTCAAGGTGTTTCAGACTAGAATTTCAAAAAATTAGATATATGTAGTTTACATTAGACAACATAAAATATAAACTGGGCTGTATTAATGTCATAAACTGCATACTTTAAGACAAAAAATATTCTAGAGGAAAAGGAAACATCACAGTATAAAAGATTCCATCCACCAAAAGATATAATAATTTAAGCTTATATGTACCTAAAACATAGTTTCAAAAATATATAAAGTGAAAACTAAGAGAATATGTTGGTAAATGTATAAATCTACCATTATAATAAGAGATTTTAAAACATCTTCCTCATTAATAAACAAAAGTGAAGACATGAATAAGAATATAGAATTCAAATAGTAGCCTCAATATTATTATAAAAATTATTCCCAATAATTAAAAAGCACACATATTCTTAAATCACATGTAGATAATTTGCAAAAATATAAAATGTTTTCATGAAAATATAGTAATTAATCATTACAAAAATCAGTAGAACAGAAACCTTAAAATGTTTTAATGTAGATGCTTTTTAAATTAAATTCAGTTTAAATGCTCATAGTCTTAGATAATAAAAATATGTTTCTAAGTATCCCAGGAATGCTAGTAAAATGATATTTATAGATAGAATGCATTCAATGTCTGTATTACAACAAGGAAAGACTAAAAAATGCTAAACAAAGCAGATAATTTAAGAAGTTTTAAAAAATAGAATGCAAATAAATTATATAGACTCAAGTAATAAAAATAGAGAACTTAATGAAATAGAAAAAAATACAATAGAGGATCATAGACACAAACTAACCTTTTAGAAAAGACCAATTAAATTGGCAAACCTTTGGCAAGCTTGATTAATGAAAGATGGCATACAAATAAACAATATGAGGAAAAGGATGTATAACCACAGATGCTGCAAATTTTAAAAAACAGTAAAAGAATATTCTCAACTTTATGCTACCAAAAAGTTGAAACAGTTTCATAGAAAGAAAAAAAAAACATAAACCTTGCCAAATGGATTCAAGAAGAAATAAACCACTTGAATGGTCTTATAATCATTAAAGAAATTTAGTGAATGGTTTAAAATATCCCCACAAATGAAACACCAGGCCAAGGAAAGCTCTATTCATTATCCAAGGACAGATAATTACAACCTTACAAACAATGTTTTAGAAAATATATAAATAAGAAACACTCCTACACTCGTTTTATGAGTTTTTGACATAAAACCAGGAAAGCAAAGTCTTAGGAAAATTAGAGGCAAAACTCACAAACACACAATATCTCTTAACAAAATATTAACAAAACAAATTCAACTAATTTAATGAATTCAAAAAATTAGTTAAAAAATACTAATTTTTACAACAAAAGCACAGGCAGAAAAGCAGAAATAGACAAATTGGACTACATCAAAATGAAAAACTTCATCAAAGAACACAGCAGTGAAAATGCATCCTACAGAATAGGAGAAAATATTTGCAAGTCAGATATCTGATAAAAGGTTAATATACAGAATATATAAAGAACTCTGACAGCTCAACAACAAAGCAAATAACTGGATTAAAAATGTTCAAAGAGCTTGAACAGGTATTTCTTCAAAGAAGAAAAACAAATGCCAACAAGCATATAAGAAGATGCTTGACATCACTGATCATTAGAGAAATGCAAATCAAATACCACAATGAGGTATCACCTCATCACCCTTAGGATTGCTGATATCAGTAAAACAGAAAATAACAAATGTGGGCAAGAATGTGGAGAAATAGGAACCCTTGTGCCCTGTTGGCAGGAATGCCAAATGGTGCAGCTGCTATGGAAATAGTATGGCTGTTGTTCAAAAAATTAAAAATAGAATTACTCTATGATCCAGCAATTCCACTTCTGGGTATTTACCCAAAAGATTTGAGAGTAGGATCTCAAGAGACATTTGCACAGCCATGTTCACAACAGTACAAGTCACAGTAGACAAGAGATGGAAGCACTCCTAATGTCCAATGTCACGTGAATGGGTCAACAAGATGCGGTACAATGGATTAATACATACAATGGATTATTATTCTGTCTTAAAAAGGAAGGAAATTTCGACCCATGCCACAACACGGATGAACCCTGAAGACATGCTTAGGGTAATATGCCAGCTGTAAAAGACAAATACCGTATGAGCCCACTTATATGACACACCTAGAATAGTCAAATTCATAGAATCAGAAGGCAGAGTGGCAGGTGCCGGGAGCTTGCAGAAAGGGCACATGTGGAGTTTTTAAGGGGTATCGAGTTTCAGTTTTGCAACATGAAAAAGTCCTGGAGCTCCATTTCACAGCAATGTGGACATACTTAACATTACTGAACTGAACAGTAAAAAATGGTTAAGAAAGTAAATTTTATGTGACTTTTTAACACAATAAACTTTTTTTAAATACCAGTTTTAACTCATCCTAGGAATATAAAGATGGTTCAGTTTTAGAAAATGTTTAATATAATGTACATTAACAAATTTAAGGAATTAGCTCAAAAGAAAAAAATTAATAAAAATAAAATTAATTCTTGACTGAATAAAAAGGCCTAAAGAACCTTCTCTTCAAGTTAAAAGTTTTCTTCTATACACACACAAAGCTTACAACTAACAATATATCTTATGGTGAAACATTAAAAGGATTCCTTTTGAAATAATGGATAAAGCATCGCTACCTGCTACCAGCACTCCTATAAAATGTTATTCTGAAGGGCCTAATTAGTAAAATACAAAGATGGAGTGGAGGAATGGGAAAAGGAGGAGGAGAGGGAAAGGGAGAGAAATGCACAGAGGGAGAGATGGAGGAAAGCAGAAGAGAAGAAAAAGAAAGGACAAGTTAAAGGCATAAGGAAAGGAAAAATAAAACTATTGTTTTCCTCATCTGATATGATGGTACATAAAATAACCCAAATGAATCTATAGATAAATTACCAAATTTAGTAAGAGAGTTCAGCAAAGTGCTTCATGTAGTTGTTACTTAAAAGTCAAATGCATTTCTTTCTGCACAATAGCAACAATAGAGCCTCTTAATTTTAAATATACCATTTGTGATAGCATCAAATATTAAGTACCCAGGGAGAAAGTCATGCAAGACCTTTTAGAGAAATTTATCAACTTTTGTTTAGAGACATTAAAAAAGATGTAAATAAATATATTTATCATGTTCATGGATTAGAAAGTTCAATATTGTAATATTGGGAGGATGTCAATTCTCCCAATATTGAGCTACAGAATCAGGGCAATTTCAACCAAAATTCAGAAGAGACTTTATATGAAATTTAACATGCTTATTCTAAAGTGAATGTGAAAAAGCAAAATAATATATAAAAATAGTCAAGACACACCTGAAGAAGAGTCAAGTTAGAGTTCAGTTCCGCCTCTAACTGAAGACTAAAAAGCCATTTTTAATTAAAATGGTGTATTTTTTGTTGTCTTAGGGCATATAAAGCCAAATAAACTAATAGAACACAATTGAGAGCCATGAAACAGAGCCAGGGAAATATGCACATCAATTATATGATAGAAGTGACATCACACAGCAATAGGAAGCAGGGACTAAAGTCATACTGAGATAACCAGTTGCTCCTACAAGGGAAAAGCATGGAATTGGATCTCTTCCCCACACCTTATTTTAAAAGAACAGATTGATTGAGGGCCTAACACTTCTAGAAAAAGAATGTGATAATGTCTCTTTGATAAAAGGGTTTGTTAAATAAGGCACATTTCTTAAATAAGACACAAAATGTGAAACCATAAAGAAAATGATTGATAAGTCTTTTAAAGCTAAGAGCTTCTGTTTATCAAAAGATACCTAAAAGAAGAAAATCTCAGCCACAAAGGAAGAATGATTATGTGTGGCATATATAATCATCACAGGACTAGTAGGAGAATGTTCCTAATGATTTAAGAAAAAAGAAGGGTAGTAAATGGAAAAGATGACAAAACATGGACAATAAACATAAGGAAAATGATCAACTTCATTAAAAATCAAGGAGAGGAAATTAAAGACCCAAATGAAGTAAAGTTTCACTACACTCAGGTTAACAAAATTCAAAATTCGGACAGTGCAGTGTGTTGAGAAGGACACAGAGCAATAGGCACCCTTACACCTGTGGTAGGAGTACACTCTTTCGGGAAAACGATTTCGGCTTTAGCCTGCAAAGCTGAAGAACGACACACACTTCAACAAACAATACTACTGCGCAAATACATGAAATCAGTGTAGGGGTTACTGTTTAGTTAATAAAAATTATAGATCAGACAGAACAGAAATTAATAATTCATCACAAGGCGAAGACACCCTAGAGATAATCTGGCACTTTTGCACAAGAAACAAGCATAATAGTGACCATAGCAGCATTATGTATAAGGGCAAAAATAAGTGGAAACAACCCAAATGTCCACCAGCAGAACTGTAAACAAAATGCATATAACAACAGAATAAACGCACTCAAGCCTTACCGTTCTTACCAGTATGGAGTGCCCCTGTTCCGGAGGCTTCTCCCTTTCCCTCTGGAGAATAAAATGTTATTTCTGGATATCTGCCTCTACACTATATTTATTCATAATTGACTTATTATATACAAACTGTGGTTTTATTTCAGAACTAGAAAAAACCTTAGAGCCCTATTTATTCTACCATTTTTCCACTTTCTCTCATCTGATTTCCCCCTTCCATTCCTGCGCCTCACCATATACACACACACTACTCTTACACTCTTTGCTTGACCCCCCGCCGCAAATTCAAGTCTTTTAAAATACCTGTGGAAATGTCCACTCTCTCTCTGTGATGCCAGCTTAATGCCCTCAAAACCCTAACTCTATATTAAGGACCAAGAAGTGATTGTTCAACACCTGAGCAAGAGCAGAGGATGATTAAGATACAAATTGCATATTCTGGTTTATTTTATCTAATTATATTCTTGGTAAATGAAGTTAATATTTAATAGGAATGTTTTTGCCCCAGTGCTTTGCCCAATAAAAACCAGAGCCCCCAGAATTTTATTGGCACTAATGCAGTCAGCTGTGACACAAAGAGCAAGGGGAAAGAAATTGTGCTCCATCCATAAATTAAATGTCTCCTCCACGACTTGAATGCTCAGGTAGAAAGAGCACTTGCTCAAAGAAACTGGCTCCTTTACAATGAAAAACAATCAACATGGCACTCTCCACAAATCCAAGGAGGCTGTAACATATGTAGAAGAGAGTACAGTAATTTTAACAGCTGTTGACGATACTGCCATAATAGAGCCACCTGTTTAAACCAACGCTGACCCTCTTGCACGGGCACCTATTACATAGTTCAGGTAAACCAAAGCAGGGATCACACACATACTCCGGAAAGAACCTTACGGGTCCGCCACCCCTCAGCTTGTGAAGGGGAGAGTAAAATGACTTACCAACGAGGTATACCACAGCCTGGCCCAGCCCCCAACGTCACAGGCTAGTTACTGGCGTAGCTCCCTTGTCTCCTAAACAGTGTTCTGGCATGTTATGATGCCTATTAAACAAAATATCACTTTTAGGCGTTTATCTTACAAAATGATTTACATATGATTTCTTGAACTATATATGTCCTTAATGCACATAACAATGTGATTGAGAAATCTGTTCTCCTGTAATATAAGGTTACTAATTGTCTCCCAACTAGCATGACGTGTGCATGGGCGAGTGGTTGACACAATACAGGACTTTATACAAAAGGTATATTTTCATCCATATATTTTAACAGGACCTGCCTTAATAAGCCTTCATCATCATCAAAATCATTGATTTTCATGTGTCTGTTTCTGCTTAGCTCTATACTCAGCAATAGGGAAAGTCAGAATTAAAACGTCTCTCCCTCAAAGGCTATGCAATTTAAGAAAGAATGGCAAATGCACATATTGGAGACACTGAGATCGAATTCAGACACTAAACATAAGCATATGAGTATGTTCAAGTACATCAGATGGGGATGAGTGAGCGGCAGTTTTAGGATTTCATTTTTAAACAGATAAGGTTTCATGAAAATCTCTACCTTTCTGTCTTAAAGCTTATTTCAGGAATTGGATTTGAAAAGGTGTCATAATAGCGAAGGAAAGGAACCTGTAGCAGTTTTCAGTGAAAGAAAATACTCCAGGCGAGCCCAAAGCATAGGTCCACTGCTGAAAGGGGCACGTCCACCAAGACAGCCAAGGCACAGGTTCCGGGAGCGAGTCTCAGAGCATCCGAGAAATAAATACGTTCCGTAACACACCACCGTCCCAGGAGCCCAGTCATCAGGCTGGTGGGGGCCGAGTGTTTCCCAATGCTCGTCTATTACTCAGGAAGGCTTCACTCGTTTGGAGTTCCTCAATATTTACATCAAGCCATGTCTTGGCAATGGGTTTCAACCCCAGGCAAGTTCGCTATGGATTCGATATGACCAAAGAAATTGACAGCAAAACTGCCCTTGGGGTGAAAGGGTTATACCCAACTTTATTTCCAGGTGGCAGGTCAGTCACTAAAATCCTGTTCACTCAGAGTGAGTCTGCATGCAGCAAGCCGGTCTCTGCCTCTGGGCCCCTCCGTCTACACAGCCGGTCCTCTGGGCCTCTGTCCTCGGTGCTGCCACCACTCCAGCCTCTGCTCTGCTCTCCTGCAGCCTTGCAGCCATGCCACCGTGTCGCACCCAGAGCACTGTGCGGAGCTCTTTATATAGAGTCAACAACTATGTATTGCCCACAGGTGTGCAGTGAGCTAGTCAACCAGGGCCAGGTGAGAATCCTGGCCACAGGAACTCTCATTTTATCCACAAGCCAACAATCTTTAGAAACGCATACTGAAGAAATACTTCAATGTAAGGCTGGTTCGTCGATCTTACTCAATGCCTAGCGTGGATGGTCAGTTGGTAGCTCTTGTTTTTCCTCTAAGCTGTTCCTCATACTGAGTTCTCTCCAAATGATACAATTCTAGGCTCCTTTTATGCTAATGGTTCTCCACCTGAGGTCCTGGCAACAGGGCATCAGCATGCCTGGCAGCTTGGAGAAACAGAAATTCTCAGGCCCCGCCCGATCTAGTGGGGTTAAGGCCGGTCCCCTGTGTCTCAACAAGCCCCTCAGGTGACTCTGCCACACGCTCAAGGTGAGAACCGCCGCTCTGCACCTGTCGGGTAATAGCACACACCTGCTTGTGCAAGTACCGGGGGGGGAGGGGAGATTTTGTAGCTTAATCTTGACCTTGAAAATGGCATATTTATGTTGGTCCACAAACGCTGTACGAATGGGATAATATTGTTAAACACTACCTACTAAAACGGCCAGTGTTGCAGGCCTCGCAGGTTGCGGGGTTTCACTAAGCTCCCGCCGACACACTGTCATGAGGCCGACAGACTTGGGCCTCCGGGGGTCTCATTCCCCCGGGGGTCGGGAGGACAGGACCCCGAGGGGCTGAGGCCTCGTCTCTGTGCGGAGGGTGGGCGGCCCAGGAGGAAGCCCTGGGACAAGTCTCCCGAAGCGTCAGGCCGGGCTGCTCCCGCCCCTCCGCCTGCGCCTCCGCCTCCGCTCCCGGGGCGGCCGCCCGCGCTCCCAAGCCGCCGAGATACCGAGCCGCGCCGAGAGCCCCCTGAGCCGCGGCAGCAAAGCACCCGGGAAGGTCTTCCTGCCGCGCGCCGTGCCGAGCCCGCCCCGGCTCCCCGGACACGGGGGCAACATCACTTTCCAGCAGCGCGCATTCAAAAGCCTAACCCTGGTAGCAACGCCGAGCCCCCTCCGTGACCAGCCCGCACCGCCGGGCCAGCCGCTCCTCCCTGCGACGAGACGGGGCGCGCGGGGCGGCGGGGCCGCCTGCTGCCGGAGCGCATCCCGCAGGCTCGGCTGCTCGCAGCGGGGAGACAAGTGCTCATCCCGTCAGCACAGTATGCACATGAATCTTGGAGTAATTAAAATGAAAAACACTGCGCCATGGGGTTTGTCTGTAAGAGAGGAGGGAAAGCTTCACCGCCCCATCAGCCTATTCTGGGGGAATAAAGAAAAGCCACGCATCCCTCTACCTGTCCATGCAACCTGAACACAAAGCGTGTCCGCAGTGAGGCTCCGGGAAACCACTCCTGGGAGAGGGCCTCTAGGGCGTCGTGAACCACGAGAACAGAGCTGGAGGGGATAAGATGCTGCTAGATTCCAAGAAGGTAATTCTCTTCCACCACTTCTCATTTTAACCTCATTTCTAATATAACTCAAAGGTGCTTTGATTTTCAAATGATTTTACTGTTGTCAGAATTAGCATTTTTCACTAGTCCTAGGAGACATTCCAGAGGAGAACGGTATTTTTATTTTCCTCTCTCCCCCCTATGGTTTGACAAAGCTTCTCATGCATCGCTGGACTGCGTTACAAAGTTAGGGGATTTTTCCCCTCTCTCTAAGGAAGAGCACTGAGGCTGCAAGTTGCCCTGGTAGCTGCTAGGAGACGGAATTCTTTAGGCTAGAACTGCCCGTTGCACAAATCACTGGCAGAAAGAGGCATGCAGGACAGCCCTGGAGTCCCCCAGAGGAACAAAGGGGTGCAATCGGGACCCTAGGCTTTACTGGAATAGAAGGTGACACTGTTTTTCCTAGTCATAAACTATCAGTGTTTGACAAGTCTCTAAATGCACCAGTAGCCATTTATCCTATTTATTTCATAATTACTTATTAAATGGCTACAAATATGGCCTCTTTAAGTTTTTGTGTTCCATTTTTTTTTTTAATTCAGGGCATTTGCCTCAGACAGACCCTGGGTTCCAGTTCTGGGCTTCTCATATTTATTACCTTGGTGGTCCTAGTCAAGCTACTTAGCCTCCCTAAATCCCAGTGTTCTCATCTACAGAATGGGTGTATTGTGCCCCTTTCAGAGGGCTATTGTGAGGACTGAGTAAGCAGGTGCCTGGCACACAGAAAGCGTTCTGTAAATCAAAGCTGTGACCATGTACATTACTGTCATCTTCACTGTCGTGTTTTTTTCTGAAGACTCTAAAAAGAACCTTTAAAAATATGTATTAAATGCAGCAAATGAAGGAGGCATTCAAAAATATTTATTGGTTGTCAGGTTCTATTCTAGGCACTGGAGATGAATAGATAAAGGACAGCAAAGTGCCTTGCTTTCATGGAGTTGATGTTCTAGTCAGGGAGATAACAGATCAAAAAAGTATTAAGTCTGATTGATGCAGAGAGCAATATATTCCATAAAGAAAATACGCCAGGGAAACGGGCCAGGGGCCAGGGTGGAGGGAAGGGATGGTCAAGATGAGATGGACACCTCTCAGGAGAAGCGCCAGTGATGGGGGTCATCCTGGAGAAACAAGCAGGGCCAGATCTTGTAGGGTCAGGAGCTTCAGATTTTTCTCAGAGCAATGAGAGATCATAAGAAAGTTTTAAGTGAGGGAATGACCTAATCTGATTTATTACTTAGAAAGGTCACTCTGGCCCCCACCTGGGGCATGGACAATGGGAGAGGTGGAGGAGGAGAGGGTAGACGTGGTCTTCAGCCCTGGTTGCACCTGGGAAACTTTTATAGAGCCAAGCACCACCTGTGTGCTTGGAGTAGCGCCCAGAAATTTTTTTTCTTGTTTTGTTTTGGTTTTGAACTCCCAGGTGATTCTAATGTACAGTAAGAGTTTGAAAAACACTAATTAGAAGCATCACAATTGCCTAGTGAAAGATGATATGACAGAGGTGGAGTCGCTGAGAGGTGGGCATAGTCAGGCTATGTCTTGGAGGAAGGAGCAAATCAACTTGCTTAAAGGACTGGAAGTGACGGGGGGGGGGGGGGGGGGACGCAGGAATGACACCGCAGTCGGGACAGTGGTATAGACGGCCATTCCATTCACCAGGATGGCAACCCTGAAGTGAGAGCAGGCCGGGGAATGGGAACCAGAGAGCTGAAGACTGGAATCAAGAATACTATGTTATGTATGTGACACTTATTTGACACATCTGAATATAATAATTAATTATTCGGTGGAGGCATCTAGCAGGTAGTTGACTTGAGAGACAGGAGAGCAGGACTCACTCACTGTCTTCCGTCTGTGGTGCCCGTGGGACGTTCTGAGTATGGAAACGCTCTGTGTCTGCACTGCCAGGGCACCACCACTCACCACACGCGGGTACTGAGCAGGTGAGATAAGGCTCGACTGGGGTGGTTGAGGAGCTAAATTTTTTTTTTCATTAATTTCAATTTGATTAGCTCTATATAGCAAGCAACTACCCCACTGGGCAAAGTAGGTATGTATTGATGATTCCCATATTTATACATCTGGTCTAGACCTCCTCATTCAGAATCTCTGACACTTTCTCAACACTCTCCCTGGCAACAGATCAAAGCCACTGTCCTCATCAGCCTAGATTATTGCAACAGCCTCCTATCTGGGCACATTGTTCCCCCCACACACACAATCATCCCTGTATATCTCAAAACAGCCGCCAAAATCTCTTCACACCTTGAGTCGGATCATGTGCTCTTTGCCCACAGCCTTCCAGTGGTTCCTCCTCTCAGTCCAGGAGGAGCCACAGGCCTCTCAACAGCACACAGCCTTCCACCATCTGAGCCCTTCTCCGCCTCTCCAGCTTCACTCCCCACTGCCCTGCCATCCTTCTCCGTCCCAGCCACAGCACCTATCCCCTCCTACTGTGCAGGGAAATCATCAGTTACCTTCTTTACTGTTTGCTCTCTCTTTACTGTAAGCTCAGGGTGGAGATTTATGACCTTTCGTTCACTATTGTGCCCTCTTGTATCCAGAACATCACGGTAGCCTGGCACATATTAGGTATCCAAGAAATACTTACTGAATGAACTGAATCAGCACAGACATAATATATGCTCACTTGGGTCACCTAGAGAGATTGTGCACAGAGAACAGAGAAGCTCCAGGATTGAGCCCTGGGCCACTCCAACATTTAGAGCTGCTCTGTCCATTATAGTAGCCACTAGCAGCCACATCTGGCTTTTGACCTCTTGAAATATGCTTCCAAATATGCTTCCATGTCATCCAAACTGAGATGACTATAACTGTAAAATACACACTTATAGAGAATGTAAGGCATCTCATTATTTTTGCTGATTACTTACTGAAATAATATTTTGGATATTTGGGTAAATAAAATATACTATTAAAATTGACTTCGCCTATTTCCTTTTGCATCTTTAATGTGGAAATTAAAAACTAGGAATTTTTAAATCACATGTGGCTCCTATTATATTTCTATCAGACACTGGTTTAGAGACTGAAAAGAAGAAAAGCCAGCAGAGAACACTATCCAGTAAGGGAGAAAATATCAGGCAAGTGTGGTGCATGGAAGACTGTTGAAGTAATCATTTCAGGTAGGAGGAAACAGTTCACTGGATTCTATGAGTAAGAGAAAGTTGGAGAACTGGCCAAGAGATTTGACAAGACGGAGGTGAGTCTTGACAAGAGTGGTTTCAGTTAAACGTGTGGACAGAAGCACACTCGGAAAAAGCTGAAGTCAGGCCAGAAAGTGAGACAGTAGAGACAACAAATGCAGACGAACTCTCTCAGGAATTTTGACTATGAGAATAGGATGATTACTGGCCATAAAGAGAAAAGAAATTAAAGATGAGAGATATTTGATAGCCGAAGGAAATGATCCAAAAGAGAGAGCCCCAAATTGAAAAACGTAGGCTTAATACACAGAATACAGGAACACAGCATTTTAAACCTGAAAGGGCTCTTGAAGTTCATCTTAGACAATCATGTAGCACTACAGATAAAAACTTCGAGGTCCACAGGGGAAGGACTTGTCAATGTCCTACAAGAGCTAGCTTGAACCAGAACCAGAAACATGATCTGTGAATGACACTTGCATAAGCTCATTTCTGCAGAGACAAACAGTCCCAAATCCTACTATGCTGGACCCAAAATATTTTCCCCCTTGTAAAACAGAAGGTTTACATGATTTCTGATAATCTATTAAGAGTTAAGGTAATAAAAATAATAGCATTTGTTGAATACTATGTGTCTGGTGCCTGGTGTTTTACATACACTAATACTAATCCATACAATAACCCCACGATTGGTTGGTATTATTATTATACTAGTTTTGCAAATTAGGAAAACAAGATTTCAAGGGTTTTAGCTATTCATACACATATCTCCTTGCATTCGAAGTCCATAGTCTTTTCCATAATTCTGTGGCCTATCATAATTCTTTTACCTGGAAATCATCCTTCAATAGGGCAAAATACCCAAATTTGCCAGTTGACATAAATGAGAACTAACATCCAATTTAATAAAATGGCACCCACCTTTAAGCCAAATATTTCTTCTCCAACGTATTTGTCACTATATCCAAAATCTTAAATTTTTAACCAGCGCACTCTTACTGTGCCAAGCAAGAACAGTGGCATGGTGGTGGAAGGGCTAGCTTTTCCGTTTCCTGGAGTAAAGCACACTGCGGTTTCCCAAAGAAAAATCCTATGGAGTGAGAACCACCTCATGTGCTACTGGTACAGATGCAGGCGGCCCCACTGGGTCAGCTTCAGCAATTCTAAAGGGAACTGGACGACACCGAGAAATGATTCACGTTCGAGGGGAAAACCTGTCTGTACTCTGTACCTAGGAAGTTCAGACTTGTGACCAAGTACAGCTGCTCAGTGGAAGAATAAAAGCCACCTCTCGGTAATCACTATTTTCCTGTATAAAGTATGAATTAACTGGAGTGCTCAGGCAATGGTGGGAATGAGAAGTTCTAGGAAATTTGATTTTCTGCTTAACCTGGGGTCAGCAAACCAAATACTTTGTATTCCAACTCCACTGAAAGTCCCAAAATGCGTAGCTCTTCTCTCCTTACTGTGTAGGGAATTGAATATATTTGATCTTTTTTTAATAATTCAGTATTTGTCAGTGTTTCAGAGCATCTTGTTCAATAATACTTCACAATATTTGCCTAGGACTTTAGGTATAGATATAGGGAGGGAATATAGAGAAGGAAATTTTACAAAGTTTCTATCTGTGAACGTCAAAGGAACATGTTTATTTATGACTTGCCTTTTTTTGCTAAAGGTTACTTAGAATGTTTTTATCTCTTGTACACTAAGATGATATAATACTGCTAATTCATAAAAAGCATGGTATATGTTAAGGGGTTTTGATTTAGGAGTTTTGTCATTTTTATTACTGCTGACGGGTTGGTGATGGTATCTATACCCCTAACTTAAAAAGTTATGAGCAAGGATACATGTTCATAAGATGATTTGTCTGGGGTGGTCGGTCTGTGGCCACAGAGGCACTTTCATATGTCAGTGGACTGAGATGAAGAACTCGGCGTCACAGAGAGAAGTCAAATACACGTGAGCCCTATCACACACCTCCTTCCCACTCGGTGCCCATACCAGGACCCAACCTTTTCCAAGTCCACGGCGAATCCTCTCATTACAGCTTCTCAGCTTGAAATGTACCCTTACCCCTGCTCTCTTACTATCCTGTTGCTTAGCAAGCTTCTGGAAAAAAGTAGTTCAGCTCCACTGTCTCTGATTCCTCCTAATCGTTCAGCCTCAGGACTTTCCAGCTTTATTTTTCCTACTTCCCCAGGGGTCTCTGACACAGTTGGATCTTTCCATATGGAAAGTCTCTTCCCCAAAATCCTACGTGTGACCTGTTCCTCCTTTCTGTCCCCCTGCCCCTCAGCCCACTCTTCTTGGTCTCCCTTACTAGAGTTCCGTATGCTCCAAAAGATTAGTGTCCCCAGAGTTTCCTCAGCCCTATCTTCTTCTTTCTCTGTTTCTCCCTTGAGTTATTCCAACCATTTCCCAGACTCCAGCCACCCCTGACACACTGACAACTCAGAAGTTCAGTATCTTTCCTGAACTCCAGATGCACATAGCTAGCAGCCTTCTCGGCAACTCCACAGCATATTCTGGAAGTGGCCTCAAAGCCAGTACATTCTAAACCAAAGTCATCAGCCAAGATTTTCCTGTATCAAGTGATGGGCCGACCAGTCACCCGTTGCTCAAGTCAGTCCTCCTGAATGCCGCTCCTCCCTCATTCCGTCAAACACATATAGCACATCTGCCCATTCCTCAGATCTGGTGTGTGACATTAGCTCAGATTCACAGCCTGCCCCTCTGGTTTTCCTCTTCCCAGTCGTTTATTGCTCCTATCCACCCTACACACTGTTTGTGGGGACATCTTTCCAAAACAGAAATTCCGACTATTATTGCTCCTCCTTTACAAACCACTTCCTCCACCTGTGGGGTCACCTGCCCCACCCCCACTCATGGAATAAAGTCCGGAGTGTTTTTCAAAGCATGCCATGTCATGTCCTTCACATCTGGCCTTAATTTGTTACCCTCCAATGCCTTTGCACACATTTCTACCAACCACTGACTCCTCCCTTCTGCTCAACGCACTCTTGACTGTCCTAGAACTCCTACTCAACCTTCAAGACGCCATGTCAATATCTTTTTCATAGCACTATTATGTGGAATTATACTGATTAATTTACACATCTCTTATTATATTGTGTTGTAATTATTAAACGATGTAGTTGCTTACTGATAAGGATCATGATATTATCACTGTTGCATCTACACCATCTAGCATAGTACTTAGTAGGTGTTCAACAAATGTACTGGAATTGAATGGTGTAGTGGTGACCTCAGTCCAGGTAAGACAACAACTCTAGTGTAATGAGTCTATCTTTATTGTCTATCCCTCTAGACAAAAGAGACACATTATTTCTGATTTCAGCCACAGGGTGTGTCTTCCTGATTTATGAGGAATGGAATGTCCCCCTGCTTTCTTCTTTCTACTCCAGGAGAATAAATTGCATTATTCAACTGTGGGACCAACAAGCTTTTTAAGGACAGACTTTGTTGATCTGTTCAAGTCTTCCCTGTCTTTCCTGTTGTTCTTCCTCTGAGTCTGTCAGCCCTTTTGCAAAAGTGAAAACACCACAGAGAATTTATGTAATAATATGGTGAATATTATCACATTAGCTACAGTTATAATAAAAGTAGCTACATAATCCGATTATACTTTGCCTCACAGCCACAGAAATAACGGTGCTTTATCGGAAAATTTTTATAACCAAATGGAAATTCACTAATGCAATAGGAAGTTATCAAACATAATATAATTCAGAAGTCCCAAACTGCTAGTGTCTCAGTAGGTGAAGGGAAAAAAATCAATTTTATTGTAATGAAACTTAACAGAGATGTGCGTATTTTTTTTAATGCTTAGCATATGTCCTTTTCCGCCTTGTAGAATTATTTCTTGTTTTGTCTCATTTGTTTTTACTTGGTTGCTTTTTTGTGAAAAGTCTGTTTGAATATCAGAAGGAAATAAAAATGACCAGTGATCAGGGGGTTGGTTTTTAATTAGAGGAAACCATCCACATTTTTAAAATACAGAATTACATTTTCAAACTGCTAAGGGAGTTTGAATAAGGTTTCCATAAATGTAACACACACAAGAAAACAGCAGTGTGCCTGTGACTGAAGAGTGACAGGCTTTCTACTCATGTGCACAAATTAATGAACAGGAAAATATACAGCATGTACATGGCCAGAGCTCAACTTCCACCCAAGCTTTTACCTCAATTTCCATCTAAAAACAATGAACACATGTGCAACATCTAGGTAGCTGCAATTTTTGCCTTTTCTAAACAATGGTTTCCCAACAGTCTTAATATCAAATTCAAAGAAAAAAATTGCTAGAATTCAAAAGAAGGATGAAGAGCTGCTTTTCCTTTCTCCAAAACATTTTTCCTTAGTCCAGGATGGGGGAAAGAGTGACTATGAGGAAGGACATGACGGAAATGCAGTTCAAAGACATATTCTCCATGTTACCCCTAAGTATATGTATGCATGTGTGTATACACATGTTAATAGGCAGCATATATGTTATTAGCCATATAGATGGATAAATATATATGCACATATTTATATATATGTACACACATATAGATAGATGATAGATAATAGATAACATGATATCTCACTCTGGAAGCTTTGGAAGGGAGATATTTGTTTAAATTATCTCTCCAAGGGCCTACTCTACTGAGGTGGTTACTTCTCCTTCAGACCTGAAATTCCAACCATCTGGGATCACGCGATGATTAGGTAACAATTGTCAGCCATGAAAATGCACTTAAGATAGACTGGAAATACTCATTTCAACCACTTAGACATATTTGGTATTTTGTCATTATGATCAGTGTTTCATATCCAGTTTTGTTTCCAACCAGAATATTCTCACTTTTCAGGTCAGAGTCCAGTTTGCACTTGGGGGCTACAGCTGTGCACATCAGCACCTCAGCTCCCCGTCCATGGATGGCATGTTCTCTCCTCCAACATCTAAACGAACAAAAGAAAGATATGATCTGGTAACAATACAACCAGATACAATTAATTATAATTTTTGAGATCATGCTTCCCAAATATAGTGCAAACCCACTTTTAGTATGTTTTTGGACATGGCAGGATAGAGATTGGCGGAGGTGTTAGGAGGATACAGGGGAAAATGGGGACCAATTTGGGTTGGGGACAGATGATGTTAATTCAAAATTGTATGTGTAGGAAAAAAATCACCTTGGTCTGCAGTTTGAGGACAAAGTTAAAGGAGTGAACAAACCCTACAGGAAGTGTCCTTGCATATGCGGAGACGGAAAGCCAGTTTCCCGTCTTCAGACCAGTACCTGCATCCCAGCAGTGAGCACTGATCCAGGTTCCGTACAGTGTCCAGTGTCTCCAACAGTGTTCTGACCCCTCAGGTTCTCCTCCTTAACTAGTGTTATTAACTAGTAACACTAGTTACTGTTGCTTTAGTCACTAAAATGTATTTCTGTCCCAATTTGGGCTTTTGCTGCCCTCCTTTACATGCATATTTGATGATCTGTTCCTTAGAGCATTGTGGCCCAACATGGCGGAGAGGGTCAGGTGACAGCTCATGAAAATGATATGTTCTTATTCAAGTGACACTGGGCTTAAATATCCCAATTTGGTGAAGAACAGAGATCTGCAATGAATCACTTCCCCTTCAATAATACTGGCTTTTTGTGTATTTCCATATGAGTAAAAGTAAATTGAAAACCATAAAACTCCTAGAAAAAAACAAAGGGGTTAATAAGCTCCTTGACATAGGTCTTGTCAATGATTCTTTGGATTCAACACCAAAAGCAAAGGCAACAGAAACAAAAATAAACAAGTGGGGCTACATCAAACTAAAAAGCTTCTGCACAGCAAAGGAAACCATCAAAAAATGAAAAGGAAGAAAATATTTGTAAATCATGTATCTCATAAGGGGTTGGTTAATATCCAAAATACATAAAGAACTCAAACAACTCAATAGCAAAAAATGGGCTGAGAATCTGAATAGACATTTTTCCAAAGAAGACATACAAATGGCCAACAGCTGTATGAAAAGATGTTTAACATTACCAATCATCAGGGAACTGGAAATCAAAACCACCATGTTATATCACCTGATACCTGTTAGAATGCTTGTTATCAAAAACAGAAGAAATAACAAGTATTGGCAAGGATGTGGAGAAAAGGGAATCCTTGTGCACTATTTCTGGTAAATTGGTACAGCCACTATGGAAAATAGTACAGAGATTCCTCAAAAACCAAAAAGAGAGCTAGTATATGATCTGGCAATTCCACTTCTGGGATCATTCTGAGAAGATTCTTAACCAGCAAATCAGAGTAATTTTGGGTTCTACTTAAAGATGTTAAGAGTGATTACTGAATCATAATGCTAGGAAATTCCCTCAGCATCAAATGCTTTGCTGAGGTCGAACAGACTTTTATTTTTTTTACCTGAAAGAAAGAAAAATGCCAGGAGGCATTCATGCCAGCGTCTGAGACCTCTTCTTTCATCATTCCTACCTTCATGGAGCCCCATGGCTCCTGCTTGGTTGACACAGAGCAGATCTGTTGAAGATCTATTCAAAAATCAGACTTGTCTACAATGTCAGATCACCGCAGGCTTCATATATTTCCACGGCCTTCCTACTGTACTTTGTATCAAGGACAACTGTGGCTTTCTATTGAAGGGAATCCTAAAGATTTCTGGTTTTTTTTATTTGGAGATGAGAAAATAGAAGTCAAAGGTCAGAGAAGGCTTTGTGAAGTTGGCAAAGGAGTGGGGGATATCGGTGCGTATTCTGTTGACATAACCTTCACCACCGTATTCCCCATCGCACAATTGCTACTCACAAAGTGAGCTCTTCCACTCTGACTCCAGTCTTGTCTCTTTAAGCTTCACATGAAAATTAGGGGAATTATATTGGTTACTTTACAAAAGACTTGGGCAGATTCACTTCCATCGTTTTCCATGAATTTTGAGAATGAGCCCTCCTAAACCCTGAAGCAGGGTCCCTGTTTTATGAGACCAGTCGTGAGATTGTCCCACTTATTAGCAAATGCAAGGAGGCTCCCAATTCTTCCTCACTCTTTTGAATGGCGTTAGAGGACTGTGCTTTTAGGAAGGGTTTGAAGCATACTTAACAGTAGCTAATGAGTCCAGAGCTGGACTTTCTTTCAGACAATGCTGTCAGCAGTGCCTCTACGTGTGCTTGCTTCCCCTCACTACCAACACTCCCTTGGCATTTCCAGAGTTCTCACTGCTGCTGCTGAGTTTTCCAGTCTCAGGAGACACCATGTTGTTCCTCCATGTCTTGCTTCACTGATGCCAGGCGTGTTGAAGACTTCAGAGCGAACTCGACTGTCAAATCCAGAGTCTCTGTGGATCAGGAAGGGCAGAAGCATGGCGCAGTCAGACAAATCCCCACAGCAACTATCTGCTCCTGCTAAGAAGGGTAGGACTATCCTTGCTCAGATGGGGGGAATCACCAGGAGTCATCACCACCATTCTTTGCTTCAACTAACATTTATTATCTACTATGATTGAGGGACATACAAATAAGACACACAGCCTGTTTTTAAGAAAAAAGTCTAACATTTATTAAATGACTACCATGTACTATATTTTATATACATTATTCCAACTAATACAACAGCATTTTGAGCTTGGAAATAATATGTTTGACAGATGAAGAAACTAGTGCTTGAAAACTTTAAGTAACTTCCTCAAAAGCCTATGATTGGTAACTAGTGGAAACAGAACTGTCTGACTCCATGATATATCATTGTAATGTGGATGAAAAGATAGTTACTTGGAGAATGAGAATTCAAGACAATATGATGTGGAACAAGAAGAGAAAAATGAAAAATGTCATCAGATTTCAGAGGAAAGAGGTAAAAATCTGATCCCACAAAAAAGTGAGACCCATTCCTACCTGTTTGGTTGGCATAGAGCAGAAACATCTTAGAAATACACTGGAATACAGGGTTGCATTTAGGTCAAAGTTTGTGAATAAGATTGTTCTCATTTCTATACATGGATCCTGTCACACACTGATGTGTCAGTTCTCCAAATGTTCAGGAGATCAGCTGGGGCCTAGTGAGGCGTGCCAGTGAGAGCCCTCCTTAACCCCGGGCGGTTTTCTGTTGTCAGGAACCACTCCTGTCTTCCCCCTCTGGAAAACATACCTACAAATCTGAAGGATGGATACTCATTTTCTATTCCAGATGAGGCAGTTATTGATAATTAAGCAGCAAACAATCTGTTGGCTATGTGAAAAAATATGCAAACTATCAAATGGACTGAAATGAAAGCATTTTTCCACATTCAGTAGGAAACTTTAATTACCTTACATCTTTAGTACCTAGTTCTCATGTCTGAGCCCAAAATAATATAGTAATGAAAACACATTTATATAGTACCTCTCAAGACAATACAGTACATTTCCTCCCCAATTGCTCTGAGATAGGTAGGAATTGTATCCCGCATATTACGGAAGAGAAAAATGGTTCAGAGGAAGTATAGTTTAAAAGTCACACTATCTTTCCAGGATCCCAGAGTTCGCGAGTGCAAAGCTAGAACTACAGCCCTAATCACTCAGTCGCAAGTTGCATGCTCTTTTCTCCATGTCCTTGCCAACATCTTTTTCTTTTTGACTTTTTAAAATATGGACATCCTCACAGGTGTGAGGTGATATTTCACTGTGGTTTTGAATTGCATTTCTCTGATGATGAGTGATGTTGAGCATCTTTTCAAATACCTATTGGTCGTTTGTATGGCTTCTTTGGAAATATGTTTATTGAAATCCTTTGCACATTTTTTAATCAGGTTGTTTGCTTTTTGTTACTGAGCTGTAGGAGTTCTTTATATACTTAGGATATTAGCCCTATGGCATATATGGTTTGCAAACAGCTTCTCCAAGTCCATAGGTTGCCTTTTCATTTTGTTTACTGTTCCCTTTGCTGTGAAGAAGTTTTTTAGTTTGATATAGTACTGCTTGTTTATTTTTATATTTGCTGCCTGATATTTTGTCATATCCAAAAAAATCATTGCCAAGGCCAACGTAAAGGGTTTTTTTCACTCTTTTCTTCTAGGAGCTTAAGGTTTCAGGTCTCTTTAGTTCAAGTTTTTAATCCATTTTGAGTTGATTTTGTGTCTGGTTTAAGATAAGGGTTTGATTTCATTCTTTTGCATGTGAATATCCATTTTTCCCAACACCATTTGTTGAAGAAACAATCCTTTCCCCATTGTGTATTCTTGTCAAAAATTAAATGACCATATATGCTTGGATTTATCTCTGTTCTGTTCCATTGGTCTATCTATCTGTTTTTATGCAAATACCACACTGTTTTAATTACTACTGCTTTGTAATATAATTTGAAATCAGGAAGTATGATGCCTCCAGCTTTGTTCTTCTTGCTCAAGATTTCTTTGCTTCTTCATGATCTTTCATGCTTCCATATGAATTTTAGAACTTTTTTTTTCCTATTTCTGTGAAAAATGCCCCTGGACTTCTGATAGGGATTGTGTTGACTCTGTATATCGTGTTTGGTTTATATGGACATTTTAACAATATTAATTCTTCTAATCCATGAACAAAGGATATCTTCCCATTTACTTGTCTTTTTTAATTTCATCAATGTTTTAAAGTTTTCAGTGAACAGATCTTTAACCTTCTTGGTTAAGTTTATTCCTAAGTATTTTATTCTTTTTGCTGTTATTATAAATGTGACTGCTTTCTGGATTTCTTTCTCAAATACGTCATTTTGTATAAAGAAATGTGACTGATCTTCATTGATTTTTGTATTCTACAATATTACCTAATTTTTAAATTAGTTCTAACAGTTTTTTATGTGTGGAATCTTTAGGTCTTTATATATATACAGGACCATGTCATCTTTAAATGGAGATTATTTAACTTCTTCCTTTCCAATTTGGATGCATTGTATTTCTTTTTCTTCTCTGATTGCTCTTGCAAGTACTTCCAGTACTATGTTGAATAGAAGTGATGAGGGTGAGCATCTTTGCCTTGTACTGGATCTTAGAGGAAAAGCTTTAAATTTTCCCCATAGATACTGATGTTAGCTGTGGGCTTTTTGTAACTGGCCTTTTTTATGTTGAGGACATTTCTTTTATATCTATTTTGTTGAGAGATTTGCTACGAATGGCTGCTGACCTTTGTCAAAAGCTTTTTCCTGCATCTATTAAGATGATCATGTGCTTTTTATCTTTCATTCTGTTATGACCAGTTTTTAAATTTCCTACCTTTTTTGTTCAATCAGCACCTCAAAAACCATTGGACGGCATTAATGAACATTATACAATGAAAATTAATTGTAAAAACTTAATCCTATTTAAAATATAGATATTTCTCCATGTGAATACATACATACTGTGCACATGAGAATTTTATTGACGTCTCTCCCCCACTACACTCTGGGAGAACATTTACATCTCAAGATATTGGGCATCTGTATCTTCAGTTCAACTAATGATATGTAATGTATTGGGTTTAGTAATGTATTACCAGGCCATAAGCTTCTCAACTGGGGATAGTCTAGGGAAGTATTTAAAATAGCCATGTTTATACAAAGCTGCAGAAAAGAAAAAATTAAGAGGAAGAAAATTCAAAGAAACATAGTCTTTTCAATCAGTCTTCCTTCAGCTACAGGATTCTGCAAGGGCCCCACAACCCTGGTCTCAACTATCTAATCCTGGGCGTTAGCAGATTCAGAAGGGAGACAGAAGCTTAGATTATTATAAGATAACTGAATACCATATTTAGCACTTTCTGTTTGTCAGGGATGTAGAATCTCTTTACATAAACATAGCCTCCCATGTAACAAATAAGATAAAACTCAATGTGTGGGGCATATCTTCAGTATAATAATATTTCATGGAAATTGGGTATAGACAGAAATCCCCCTGAATGCAATTCATTAGTGTCTTCCTTAAGAATGACTTCTGATGAGACATTTAGGATCTGGGAAACACAAAGTACAGTATGAATGTATTGGGTTGTTCAAACCGCTCCAACATTTGACAGCTTTTAATAATTAACGATCTGACCATTTACTCTAAAAGTTTGTGACTTGTCACTCTCCTTACCATTTGTCATGGTTAAAAAAAAAAGGAAAATCTAAAACCAAACAGATAAAACTTATTTTTTCACTTAATTCATAGAAAAACTTTAAAAAGTATTGTTTTAGGAAACTAACTAAAACAAATAGTCAAGAAGACTCAAAATATTGTACGCCACTTTCTAACTTTTGTACTTCTGTTTATCTATCTGTAAAATAGGACTAACAATGTACCACACTGCAGAGGAATATAAATTTAATACGCCTTTTAAGACTCTGCTTTATAATCCTCAGAGGAAAAGAAACTGTAAATATGAAGTAATCTTATCTCTGCGCTTCATTATCTGAGCTAATATTAACTGTAGAAAAGTTATGTCAAATAACATAACATGGATTTTGGAATAAAACTGCAGTTTGATTTTGTTGATTTACCATTTATATTGGCAAGTGAGGATAAATAAGCATGAAGGAAAAATAGATGGCAAGCACTCTGATTATATTATGTCACCACAATTCCAACCTCAAAATAATATCTAATAATAACATAGCACAGTTCCTGGTTCTGCCAACTTCTAAAATAAAAACCAACTCAGATTGAGCATGCCAGCTGAAAATACAGTAATACTTTAAAACATAAAAAAGACTCAAATCCACTTCTAAAAATCACAGTGCAATTCTGGTAAATGGCCAGTAGCATCATTTTTTGCTACTTAACAGCACATCATTAGGGAGAATAAAAATGTCAAGAATCTCATACTGCTATTGCTTCCCTTTTCCTGAATGGTCAAGTGACTCTCATATAAGAAGAGGTTAGTTACTCTGTAACCCAGACAAACGAGCTTAGCAATGAACTGGAAAGGCTCCGCGACTGGTCCCAAACACTAGCAGAACGGGGATTGGGCCCACATCTCGCAACCCCCAAGGTAATGTTTCATTCCTCTTGCACATTTATTTTGAACAAGTTTCACATCTTGTAGCCCAAAGATAAGTATCAAATTTTCCCAAGCTGATCTGTAAAGCTCACTCAGAAGCTCACCCCAGCACACAAGTTAAGCCTTTGTGTCTGTAGAGGGCCATGTAATTTTAATGCTTTACAAACGTTCTCTCATTCCCCATCTTCAAAGGAGGGAAGTATCTTATTTATATCTTTTCCTGGTGCTGATACAGTTCCAGGAATTTGTAAGTATTCCAAAAAATAGTGATTATTATTGTTACTTAGTTAGGACCCTAATTCATTAATCTTATTATAAACCAGATTTTACCTCAGCTTTGAATAACAACTTCTGTAGCTCACTTAAGTCCTTTTCTTTTGTCCCCTTTTGGCACTTTTTTCCATCCATAGCTTATCCATATCCATAATTCTCTTGGCACCCTCAAAAGTTGTCTAAACTGCTGCAGCTTTTTCCTCCACTAGGGATTTAGCAAACCAAGCAAGGGTGTTTACCCTGTGGCTACTTTCTGCTAACTCAGCAAAGACTTCAGATCAAATTTCTGTGTTCCTGATTGTTTACTGAGTACCCAGGTTGTTTCCATTTCTACTGTCAGAAGTAGAGAAAATAGAGAGATAGTGGTCATATATGGGGTGGATTTCCCACCCATACACCCAGGATATCTCCAGAATTTTCCTTCACCCAACCACTCTCTCCCTTAGTTCCTGGTCCATTGAAGCCAGATAGCCTATTGCTCTTACGGTGCATGGATCTTTCAGTTTTTTATGAATCACTAGCCTTGGGGGGCCTTTAATAATAATCCTAACCATCTTCTAGCTTAAGAACCGACTTCTGAGTCTAAGGAAGGAATAGTAAATAAAATAATTTTTAAGTGTGTTTTTTTAAACTATCATCATGAAGAAGTTATTGAAGACTGCATGTGAAATGGTGTTAAGAAGTATGTTAAGATGGTCGACATGATCAAAGACTAGATTGTCCTCAGGAGTTCAGGATGATGAAGAACACTGGACCGACTGCTAAGAGATATGGTTTCAAGCATAAGTAACAAATTCACTAAGCCTAATTTCTCACCTTCTACCTCCAGGGACTGGTGTGAAGAACTGAGTGAGGTAATGCAGGTGAAACTAATTGATAAATGCTAAAACTTTCTCATGTAAGAATTTTATACTTTCGTAACCACACGTGTTTACACTGAAAGAGATATAGATGGAAGTAAAAAAAAAAAAAAGGGAAGTAGAGAAATGCTACAGGTACACCAATAAATCGATGCAAGATTCCCTTTGACACAATTCTTCTGCAATATACTCTACTGTCTAAGAAATATTGCTTTCAGGAAATTTCTAATCTTTAACCTAAAACTCTCATGATGAAATAATATCCCAGGCATCATAATTTGCTTGAACACTAAAGAGGCCACTTCATGGTTCCTCCAATAAGCCCCAAATTATAACCCTAATTAATACTTGCAATGAAGAGCAGACATTGCTTGGTGTGTGATGACCAAGGATTGCAACCCTTAATTGGTCATTTTGCCACAGTCAGCAGTATTTGTTGCCCTCTGCCATCCAAATTACTCGGCTCAAAAACCATCATCCCATTTGGCTTTAATGTCTATATAGTCAGAACAATCCGACCTAATACTTGCTTGGGACTTGCTCTGTTTTGAAGGTCAGCATGTCCCCCAGGCCAGAGAGGTTCAAGATCTACTGGGAAGACATCATCTCAGACTTTATCACAGAAATTGTGATTAGAGACTTAAATGTGAAGTTCATTTACTCAGGAATGGGGATGAAATAGGAGCTCCTAGGTTTTCTAAAGCAAGTTCACAAGCCTTCAAGCTTTGGCCTTGGGAACAATCTATCTTTGACTTTATTTTTTTTTTCTTAAGGTGTTCTGGAAAGCAGAGCCCAAGGGAGTATAATAAAAATGAGTCATATGGGGGGGTTGGGGACCCCCACTAGGGGACTGGTATTTAGAGATAAATAGACTGTGAGAGGGTGACTGAAATTGCATTTTCCCTGGCCAAGTTCTTTTTCAGTGGAGTAGGAATGCAAACTAAAGTGCGGTACAATGGCTGCAAAGGATTGTAGGGGAAAACAGGACAGGAGACAAACTCGCGTGTGCTGTTTTTCCCATTGCAGATTAATAAAAGCAGCAATAATCTTATTTTAAAAATTACTGTTAATTGCTGCTAGCGACGTAGCACTACTGTTAGTACCATTAAGCACTATGCGTTACTGAAGAGATTTGTTTCACCTTCTGCCGCTTGGAAATTTGATATCATTCCTGGTTTCTGCCTCAGCCCCCGATTATAATCCCCTGGAAATGGGAAAGCGACAAGAGCCATTTAAAGTTTCACAGCGCAGAGCGAGGGGAGAAGTGCAGGCAGAGGAGGCTTGGGAAAGGGAGTGAGCGCGGCAGATGATCCCAGAGTGTTTGTTTCTTTCTTCTCTCTCCCTCCTTTTCTGTGCGGGTTATTTTGTTTGGCTTTTGTTTTTTCTTATTTTATGGTTAAAGGGTGTGTTCTTTCAGGTCTCCTGCTCGGACTAATGGAATTGCTCTAAATAACATTTTGATCTTGTAAGGTCACCCAGAGTGCTATACCTTTCCTTTAATGATTCAGGTCTGAACCAGGCATTTCCCAGAATTGAGATGGTAATGAAGTCATTAGTTTCTTCCTACTTGAAGCCCTGGCTGGAAAGCAGAATTCTATGGGCAAAGTCTGAGTGGGCTTTTTTCATAAATCTCACACCCAGCTGAGCTGTAACACCTGTTACATTTTCCCAGGAGCTTGAGCCCTAAGACCATTTCCAATCTATTTGCTCTTCTTCTTCCACAGGACACTGACAAAGGCAGGGGTCCCTGTTTTCTAAGGCACTGCTAATTGAAAATCTCTGGCTGGTGCAAATGTGAACTCAAACCCACAAGAGTTCCAAATAAGGCCCCAATGATTATTTCCTCCTCTTTTTAAAAATAGCCTTTATAATGCAGGTTATACAAGATTAATTTGTTTGAGGGAAAAATAGTCATTGAACTTCTTGCCCCCAATAAACTTTTACTTTCCATGCAGTCTTTTTTAAAAAAATAAATAAATAAGGAAGAAAGAAAGAAAGAAAGAAAAGAGAGAGGGGAAAATAATAAAACCCAGAGAGCAGCTAACCCTACAAGCCCTGTGTCCGTGAGAATTGCAGAGTGGGGGGAAGGGTAGCATTATGGTGTATTCACTTTTGTTGTGTGCCTTTAAAATCTTCTCTATTTATTAATTTTGAACACAAGAATTGAGAAGGAAGTTGAGTTATATGACTGAGCAAATGTGAAGTTTAAAAAACTGTTTGCAAAAACTGAATAATTAAATGAGGAGGACATTTTCCCATAGGATCCTTGAAAGGAAAAAGAAAATGCATTCATCTATAGAAAGATGACATTTCTGGCCCTCATGACAGTCTGTGGGAAAAACCCTGAAAAACAAGAACGGACTGAGGAGATCCAGCTACCAGGTCTCAGATGGCATTTGACAGAAAAAGATATATTAGAAATGAAGTTGATGTAAACACATTTAAAGTTATACATTCTCTGGAAGGTAGAACACCCTAAGAACTTGGGTCTTAAACACAGCACTCGGGGCCCGTAGCCCACAAGTCCTAACAGAGCTTGTGACCGCCGTGCCACGTGGCCCCCCAGCTGCACGCTCCTCGCCCGCATCTCCTTGAGGAGTAACCTGCCTTGGGTGTGTCCGGGGTTTCCCTTGTGTTGGTGGTTTGCTGGGTTATTGCTTCAGGGTTTAGTTGTTTTTAAAAAGTGTGACACATGTGGTCAGTATCATTATGTGACCTAGGTATCTTCCTCTGCCTCCTTCCTAAGGCACATTCTCATTCACTGTATTTGTCCTAGTCTAACAACTGAGCATGTGCCCTATTACAAGTTCTCAGTTATGAAGGGAGCTATGCATTAGTAAGAAGAGGGCTGTCATTTCATTGCAAGAGCTAAACAAGCATAAGGAGTAAGTTTTGAAGTAAATGTTTGATGAAGTGTGCTCTTACAGCTAAATTCTTTTAGCTCTACTGTGAAACCTGTATGTAGTTCTAAATACAACCGGAAAAGTGCTGAAACCACTCAGAACCTTCAGTTATTCAAATAGTTCCTACACCATATATGAATCCATTAGAGATGGATTTAGTTGCCTATTTGTTGAAGAGGAAGAGGTTCACAATATATCACTAGTGAAAAGCTTTTAAGTTGACCCATATGTAAACCACCATTTTTTGGGTAGGTCAAAAATGGTCAGATATCTGCAATTTTGTATTTCAACTTAAATACCATGCAGGACAATATGAAACTGCTCTGATGTTGTTTAATATATACTCTGAAAAATTGGCAGTTTTGTCTGGAAGAGGGCTATGAGTACCTTTCAATTCATTTCTCTTTTTGGTTTACCTATATTTTTTTTTACTTTTTCTGAGGTAATTTCTGAGTCCCCCCTAGAGCTCCGGGCTGAAGCTGAAATACTGGAGAAAACGTTAGCCGGTCCCTTTGGCTGTTCATCTGCATCCCCGTTCTCAGTTTACTTGTACTGTTCAAGGGGAGGAGAGGGTCCCCACTCATATTTCATTTGTTCTGACTTTGTCTATATAAGCTATAGAGCCAAACAATTTAATAATTTAAGAATCAAATTGCATTAGTGAATAAATTTATAATTGACCTTGATTACTTTTTTCTCACTTAAATCTACTATACAAACGATGTGTCACAATTTTATTCAGAGCATTTTATGTTCCCCTCCACTGCACTGAAAATTAAAGATATGCTCCCACAGAGGAAAAGGCCAGCAAAACAAAGACTCTCCATAGGCTGAAACTAAATTTCTAGAAAAAATACGATTAAGGTGGTGGCCTCTTATTTGTTAAGAAAGACCAGCAATTCTGATTCTACCAGACATACCTTCTCTTGTTTCTAGAAATTTGGGTTATTTCTAGACTCTTCTCTCTCCTTTCCACCATCCACTCCTTTTAACTCCCTGCTTGTCAAGGGAATGATTTTTGGACTCTGCATTGATTACTGCCAGTTCTTACTTCTTACTTCCTTATCTGGTTATTCATGTCCAAGAGAACTAGACTTGACCACCCTGTTTCAACAACAGGTTCTGCCGCCTATTGCTGTATTTTTTAATAATAGTACCTTACTTGATCAATTTCCTATGTTATATGTGTTAGTGATGAATATCTGCATTCATAATCTTCCTCAGAGACCAGAATTTATTTTAAAAGAAACTATTAAATTATCTAGATTATGCAGAAAACATACTGATCTGTATTTTAATTAGGGAAAGCTGAGCAACAATTATCTAAACCCCACACCATGAAGGGAGGTAACATGAAGCACTGGAAAGAAGCTGCTGGCAAGTTAAGATTAAGCCCAGGTTCCAGGACTAACTGTGACTTCGAGCATATCACCTAAGTTCTGTGTGTCTTAAGTCATCATCTGTAAGATAAAAGACTTTCAAGAGACAGAACATAGGTCTCTCTGTGTGTACTCTTGTTTGGCTCTCAATCCATGAATCCATAAATCCCTTTGGATTCCTATGTGGCTCTGATGCACATCAATTTTCTGCAATGACCCATAGCCAAGAGCAGCAGGTCGAGCAGTCCTGGGATTCCCGCAGCTCTGGGTCTCAGCTGCATCCCCAGCTGCCTGGGCGCAGAAATGTCCTTTTTCCTTCTTTACTATTTCTCCGTGGCTCTTCTGCTGCTTTTGAGGCACAGGGAGAACCCTGCTCCTGACAGACTCCTCAGTGGGTACAGGTAACCCTGCTGTGCACACAGAGAACACTCCCGAGAAACCGGGGGTAGATTTGACATTCATTGTGTCCACAGATGTCCTGTAGCATATTCAGCCTCATTCTTCCCATTCTTACCCAAATTGCACCCCAGTGAAATAGGAATGGAAAAAGACTACGAATATTGTCCAGAATCAAATGGGAAAATGTTCTCAGCTTCAGGTAACAAAAGTGAAAAGGCAAGATGACGTCTGAATTCTCCTGGAGAAAAACTAAAATGTGCTTTATGAGTTGCTACAGTGCCCCAGGAAGGCATCTCCCTGCTTTTTTTAAATAAAAGCTCCCCCTTCCCTACACAGCCCTTTAATACTTGTGAAAAAATTCCAAATTCCTCATTTGTTTAGCCTGAAAATCCCCTGCACATTCCCACAAACTACTTCCTTTTCTCTCTTTTTAGCAAGACTCTCCTCTCTCTCTTTAATGAAGAGAAGTTCAGAGGGTTTTTCCCATGAATAGATGGCAGGCACCTGGGAGTTATGAATTTTAAAGTGATCATTTTCTTTCAGCCATGCTGGACAATGGGCATCTCCTTTTGACTCACTTTCACAGCTTTGAGAGGCTCTCAGATCAGCCACATTCCAACCGGACTGGAGTCAGATCAGAGCTGTGCTGGACCGCATCAAGGTCTCACACAGAAAGACAAGGAGCAGATGGCCGGCACCGCGCCCTCCTCCCCCTTTCAGCGCGCAAAGGCAGGCGATGTGGGAAAGCGTCCGCCCGGCATTGCCTACTGATGCCTGAATAGAACCACCGCATGCCACCAGCCTGTAGGTATGAACCTCTGTTAACAGATGGTGAGATCATTATGAGCAATTAATTCCTTTAATGTATCAGTGGGAACATGTTGGAAAGGATGATGCAAGCACTGAGTGAATAGTGAGCTGCCCACTCCTGGGGGAGCGGGCAGGAGCTACCTTGGGGGGCAGTGGGAATATCTTCCCAGGCTCAGCCTTCTGGCTCTTCTCCGTACAAGAACGGGAACTCACTGCTCAGAACTGAGGTGTGGTTCCCATTAACTAATTGTGAATCCTACCCTTCCTTCATGATTAATGCCAGATTTGGCTCTAGGTCATTTTTATACACAAGAACCATCCAAAAATAGAGAGATAAACAAAAACAATTTTTGTCAGTAATCTGAGCTGCATGGGGAATTCTTTCACAGAAATCAGCAGAGTCGGGTCATGGGTCACTTTTGCTAAACACAGCTAGAGTTGTGACAGTTCTAAATTTAGAATAAATGTTTTGTTCGACAAAGATAAATAAATGAGAAAGCTATGTACAATGCACATCGCAGGGTTTGAGTCTGAAAACTGAATGTTCGGATATACATTACAAATGGGTAGGTTTAAAAGAGGATGCTTTTAAAAATATGAATTCACATATATAGTGAATTTGAGCCAATGATACATGTAGCCAATTATCCCCCCAGTACAAGATGGAAAATTTTTTAAATTTCAGTAACTATGAAACTGACTGCCAGTGGCCAAATAGGAAAAATATCCTCTTATTCAGATATTGCTCTGATTAATGACAATGAGATAATGACATTTAAACATGTCTTCCTACTTTAAAATAACTGTAGGAGTTGTAGAAGTGTTTTTCTTTCACACACAAAAAGAAAAATCTTAGGGCACAGTACAGATCATTGGGTAGCCCTTAGATTTTAGGAAGAGGAAATACTGGCAACTATTCACTTAATTCATATTTAAATAACACTTTGGCTTCTAATTAAGACACTCAAGCAGTCTCTGTCCTCGAAATTTACATAACTGTACAATAGCTTTTGCCTAAATGAGCGGCACATGGCAGTTAACCTTGAAATGTATTATCTTAATTGAATAAATCTGGCTTTAATTCAATAAATTAAAAACATAGAAATAATATTGCACACGACTTCTAAAAACAGACTTGCCATCCCCCCCTAAATACAGCATGGTACTGTTTACAGTGCTGGAATGCTCAGACATTTTCCAGTATGATTTTAGAACTCTAAAAGCATTCCCATACACATTTGCTATTTTTCCATCATTGTTTCCAAACCAAATCAATGTCACTTTCTGGAAATCATTGATAAGAATATCTGAGCCCTGAATCAAAACACACAGCATGCTTATTTGAGATGGCTTCCCCTCTGGGCTTTCAGTTCCACCACCTCCAAGGGAAATCTGGTCTTCCCTCTTTTCCCAATTCTGTATCTCCAGTTCTATATTACTGCGTGTCCTGTGACCTACAGGCAGATTTCTTACGTAGGAAAGACACAGTCCCGCCATTTTTCCATTTAAATCTGGTTTACATGGACTGCAAGTCCCTTCAGCATAAGGGAACCGACCAAAGATGCTGAATTCTCCCCTCCCAAAGTCTGCTGCATTAACCAGCACAATCGTGTGTCAGTGATTATACAGTTAAGGAGAAGAAATCATGCAATATGTTTTTATTTGCATGAAAAAAGTTAATGAGGCACCTGTGCCTTATATCAGTTTACTGGGGGAAAAAACAAGAGAACACAGGTGTTCTAAGAACATCATGGTAGATTTTACACATTAACTTAAAAACCCTAAAACCTAAAATCATTTATCAGAATCCAGCAGTGCACATTGCTGTGGCATCACCCATACACACGCAGACATAAATAAAAATCATTGTGAAGAATTCCTGGTTTCTTGGCGAGCAAGGAGAAGAAAAGGGGTGATCCTTTCTCTCCCGGTTCTCACACTGCTCACTATTGTACCATCTGCAATATACAATGTACACGCTCAGCCACAGCCCATGCGGCTGGAAGAGAGGCATTCACACTGTGAA
Source organism: Phataginus tricuspis (assembly GCA_029783875.1). NCBI lineage: Eukaryota > Metazoa > Chordata > Mammalia > Pholidota > Manidae > Phataginus > Phataginus tricuspis. The sequence goes on from JAQQAC010015287.1 coordinate 17,150,057, forward strand.
TTACCATTTTTCCCAGCATCTAGCTCTAGTCAAAGACAGCACAATAATAAACTAGAAGCTCCTTTGTCGGTTAAACATTGTTCTTCATATAGTACATGAAAAGCAAATTGTCTTTGTGTAGAGGAAGAGTGGCCCGTACAGCCAAGGGGGCAGGGGAGGGTTTGCCCCTCTCGCCAGCCGCCTCCCAGACAGAGGACCACTCAGCTACCTCTCCCCACTCGCCCACCCAGCGGTGCCTCCCAGATCATTCACCTGCAGGCGTGCTGGTGAGAAAGCCCTGGTTCAGCGGAGGGAAACGCTGGATTAGAGACCCACAGGAGGCTCTTACACTGAACATCCTGAAGCTTACGCCACAGATTTCCTTTCTTTTTTTTTTTTAATCACCTTGGGAGAAGTGAAGCTTATTGGAGATGCTCTTTTTTCCTGGGGCTAAATATACTCCACAAGTCACTGTGGGTTACTTGGGCTCTTAAGAGCCAAGTGAGAAGAAAGCATACAAACAAACAAACATTTGGGACAGCTGACAGGGGTGTGTGTTTGTGTTTTATCTATGATACACATGTAAATACATGGCAAGTACACAGTAACAGTTGCCATGAAAATGAAGAAAATGTATAAGCTAAACCACAATTACCCATTCAAGGAAAGAGCTCTTGTAATTTAAATCAGTTACTTCCAAAAAATTAAGGATTTTCCGAGGGTGTTTTTTCTTTTGGATGTAATAAATTCCAATAGATCTTGCAACCCAGTAAGCTTGCTTGCAAAAACTTTATTAAATTAAAAGATAACTGTCTCCTCATATGGAGGCCAATGGCCAAGCCCAGGTCCTTATTTCAAATCTGGAAGAAGATGACCGCTTACTGCCACCTGATAGGACCCTTATAGACCAGTTTCCAGTCTGTTGCCAGAGCGGTCGGCGGAGAGGTGGAAGGGTACTCTGTTAAACATGACATGCGGAACCCAAATCTCATCTGTTAACTCAGCTCTACTGGATAAAATAAATAGCCTTAATATCGGTCCAAAAGTAATGCAATTTGTGTGCTCACAGTTAAAAAGCAGTTGAGATCTCAACAGAGACCGGTAAAAGTCACTGGGGGAAGAATGTTCGAAGATCAACTTCAGACATAAAACAGCTCTTTCTGTTTTATGATCTTGTGTGTGATTGCTGGTTTTTCTCACTTTTATATGGAAATAATACCTGGCTCACTGAATTGTCATCAGACTTTATGGAAATCACACCATAAAATAACTACAGTAGCTCTCTGCATAGAGTAGACTCTCAATAAATGAATAAATGCCAGTTGTCTTTTCAGATGTAGAGATTAACATCTGATTTTAATTTAGGGGAAAAAATACTTAGTTGCCAACTAGTAAACTTGCATTTGTTCTCTCCTTAAGAGAGACACACTTTATTCTTAATGTGCAATACTGGGAACAGCAACTTGAAGCTAATTGTGACGATTCTTCTCAACTCTGAAATTCTATTATTCCTCAACATTCCCAAATATTTGAAGCTCATATACTCAACCCAGAAATCGTCTATTATCCTAGAGCTTGAAACTATAGTCAATCCAGAGAGAAACCCGCCTATGTATTTTTACCATGTACCACAGGACTTAGGGCTAGTTTTGACTTAGGCGGGCTTGTTCTGTGTAACAAGACACTGACATCACCAGAAGACAGAGAGGAATAAACTCAGTCCATGCCCATGAGAAAGTGGTCAAAATACATGAGTCACATCAGAAACATCTGTGTTCAATACCAAGGGAAGAACTTCCCAGGCTAAGGGGCAATGTGTGAGTCATGTGATTGGCTCTCCAACTCAAACTGTTATCATTCGTCCTAATGCTACTAAAATGTAAAAGGATAACCAGTGGCTTCTCTTTTTGAATAATACTGCTTTCTTTGAAGGTTTGCATGCTGGTTTCCAAATTATTACAACAAATATATTTTTCCTTTTAGTTTTCAGCTTGAATGCTCCCTTCTTACTTTGGATGACAGCACTGGCCCCTAAACTCACAGAACAAAGCGCACTGATGGTCCCCCTAGTCGTGCTTTTCCTCCCTTGCTGGAAAATCTGTTGAACTTCCTGATGCAGCTCCTCACGTTACGACCCTCACTTTCCGATAATACCCCCTCCTTTCTCCACAGGCTCTTTCTCTGTCATTTCAAACATGCACAGGCCCCCTCAGTTTAGAGCAGTGGTTCACAGTGGGGGCGATTTTGTCTCCAGGGGACATTTGGCAATGTCTGAATTTTGGTTGTCACGACTGGGTGGAGGGGACAATACTGCCATCTAGTAGGCAGAGGCCAGGGGTGCCATGGAATGTGCCACAGTGCACAGGGCGGCCCCCTCACCAGCCCCAAACACACAACCACCTAGCCCCAATGTCCATGGTTGCGAGATTGAGGAACCTGGTCTACAGGCAGGAAAACCAAAAAACTAAGTTTTATATCATTTTGTGTTGAGCTACTCCCTTAGCCACCCTTTCCTTCATTGCTAAACTTCTCCCCTCTGTCCGTCTCCAATTATCCCCTTACTTCTTAATCATTTGCAGTTTGTTTTCCCTCTAGACAAGCCTTGCAACTGTTCTGTTTAGGGTCACTAAAATTAATTGTCAAATCTAACAATCCAATGGACATTCTCCTGACCGTTATTTTGACATCTCTTTTGTGACTGAATTGTTCACCACTTTCTCCTCATAACCCTCTCATCCTTTGATGCCACGGACACCATCCTCTTCAAGTCTTCCTCATCGGTGCCATCTTCATCACACCTGCTAACAATTCACGCCTCAGTTCCTTCTGTTCTCCACTTAAACATCCTCCATCAGAGGTTTTCCTGCCAAACTGCCCAAAGCAGCAAGATCTGATTTTTCTATCCTCTTCACTTGCTTTGTTTTCTTCATAGTGTTCATAACTACTTGGTATTACACTATATATTTTCTTGAATGTGTTTCTGGTCCCTCCTCACCCCTCCCCATCTTCCCCAAGTATATAAGCTTTGATAGAGCAGGGACCATGGCTGTTTTGTTCACTTCCATGTGATTGGCACCTGTCACTTAGCTACATGCACATATTTGTAGAATGAGTGAGTAATGGAAGAATAGATGAGTGAACAAATGAATGAATGGATAGCGAAACACCTATGAAGTGCTTTCCACCTGCCAGCGCTATGTTTAGCACAATGTCCATACTGGTAGAATCTTTTCTTAAAACTCATTTCTTTGTCTCCTAAGACATTGCCCTAAACTGATATTCTTATTTCCGTGACCATTTCTCGGCCTCCTTGGATGCTTCCTCCTGCTGCGTGGCTGTTACCAAGATTCCCTCCTCGATTCCATGCCAGCCCCTTGCTCTATGCCTTCCTTGATAGCATTTTTCAGGGTCCCATTTGAGTGATCTAATAAGATCCTGTGTGTCACACTCCACATTTGTAGAGCCATCCGTATCATGGGCTGTTCTTGCAGGCCAAACATGTCCTAGGTCAAGGCTATTACTGGTGAATGTTTCCGCAAAATATTACACTTGCAAAGAGGCAGGAAGGAACCTGGAATATTTGGGGAAATGCAAAAAGGCCTGTGTAGCTGGAACGAGGAGACTGAAGGATGCAACAGTGATGAAATGTGACTGTGAAGAAAGTTTCATGGGCGGCCCCTTTGTGAACATGTAATTGTCCAAGATGCATGGACAAAGAAATTAAAGATGGACTGAGGTCTCCATCACGGAGGTCCAGCGATTTAGTAATCACAAGCACTCTGAATACAGGCATCTCTCATTTGACTGCGTTTCAGAAATAACTGTGAGTTTTAGAAAATGAAGGTTTGTGGCAACAAGTCTATCTTTGCCATTTTCCCAACAGTATTTGCTCACTGTGTGTGTCTGTGTCACATTCTGGTCACTCTCACATTTCAAACTATTACTACACTTGTTACAGTGATCTGTGACCAGTGATCTTTGATGTTACTATTGTGATTATTTGAGGGTGCCATGAACCACGCCCACAGAGGATGGCAAACGTGATCAGAAATCTGAGTTTCTGACCGCTCCTCTGACTGGCCGCGGGCCCAGGTAACACTACACTCCTCCTCCTCCCTGAAGGCCCAAGAGCGGGAACCCTGGCCCCTCGCGCTAGCGCCCGGGAGCCTCCCCACGCGCCTCCTCCCCTGCTCCCTGCCACCACCTGGGGAACTGAGCCTTCATCACAGTGTCTTCACCTGCAGTGTTTCAGATGAAGTGTTTCTTGACAGAATTGTGTCTGGTACATTGGGCAACTCTCCCTTTCTGTGTGTCTGAGTCAGGTGTCTTATGTGTTGTGTGAGCATGATTTTTCTTCTGTCTTTAAATTTTTTTTTAATTCTGCAGCTTTGTTTTTATGTTTTCCTCTGTTACTGACGTACCCATTAACAGTGTCTTGTATCTGCACTGTGGTGTGTGGGTGTTTGCCATGGAGGGAAAACTTTTATTTTTAACTATGTAAATTTAGAAATGCCTAAAAATACCAACCAGTAACTTAAAAAATAAGTTTTTAAAAATAATAAAATAAAGAAAAGGTGGTTGTAAAATTTAAACCCCTCTAAATTAATATTTGAATTTAGAGTTAATCTAATAAAATATAAAATTTGAGTGGGATGTTGTTGTTTGGGTTTTTTTCCCAATTATTTTTTAAAAACCCATCAAAATTTATTCAGGTAAATATTAAATTATTTGTACAGACTTCTGATACACCTCAGGTATTCCAAAGTGGCATACAAAAATGCTCATGCCATGCAAAAATGGTTTTTATTTCTTAAATGTCTGTATCCATGCCGTATTTCAATGATGGTTAAAGCAACAGCTGACCTTTTATTTAAATCCAAATACAATATTTATATGATCTATTTCTAGAGGGTCTGGTGATGTGAAAATAATGTATTCATAAGAATTACATTAAATGAATCTCTATTTGAAAAGCACTATCTTGGAATTATAATGCTACATCTACTTGAGTAGAGCAATTGTAGCATCAATTAAGTAGCAGCAGCTAAACCAAGAGGTAAGTGAAAATTAACGACAGGAAACACAGGCAGACGTTGAGCTGCGGTTGTGGGCGCTTCGGACCCCGGCTGCTGTGCGCCGAGTCAAACCTGCAGGTGGCCGTAGATCCCTGGGCCTTCCCAGGGTGAGCCTCCTCCTTCCGGGGTCCCCAGGCGCTCCGGCCTGAGCAGCAGCTGCAGAAGGGCCAGTGGGGAAAGGCTGGACGTTGGACGGGACGTTGGCCAGCATTTGCCCATTGTGACTACTTTCTTCCCTTCGCTCCTGGAGGTCCCTCGGCCAGCACGGTTGCAGCTCTGCTGAGCTCTCCTGGCCGGGAAGGGGCCTCCTTTCCCAGGTACAGCAGCGCTTCTCTCCCGGGCTTTCCCCGGGTCTTTGGCCATCTTCCTGTCGAGCTGGCGAATGTGTAAAGCGAAGTTCGTCTTTCTACACATGTGGGGAAGTTTCTTCTCCATTTCTGAGCAGTGCGTTTCTCCTCCAACAATTTTCTCTGAAGTTGCACAAAGTGCTTGATGTAATTCAGGCAGAATTTGAAATTGCAGCTGAAGCCGCTGTATTTCCTGCTGGAAAAGCTCATATTGCAGAGACGTGTCCTCCATTCACAGACTCCTTACCATCCTCTAAGCTCACCCTTCATTTGCTTTTCTTCCCCAGGTGTCCAGCTATTTCCTGATTTTTCTCTTCAGGACTCTGTGAAGGGACACACTGAAGTGGACATGGTCACAACAGCCTTCAGATCAGCTTCCCACCGCTGGTCTCCACTTTCTGCTTCTCTCCTGCTTGACTTGCCAGTTCACTCAACCCAAGAGATCCCTGAGGAGACCAGGCAGGGGGACAGTCCGCAGCAGGTTACTGGAGTGACTTTCTCTCTCGGAACAGCTTTGCGGAGCATTCACCTGCTCTGGGCTGTCTTCCTCTGCCTCCTTTTCCCTGACTCTCTGCTTCCATCTTGTAATTTCTTGGTTGATCAGTTCTGGACTTTCTGGAAAATGAGTGTTTTCACTCAAGTCATCCATTATTTTCTTCTAAAGTTGTTCTCCCTCCTTCTCGATGCTTTTAAGATGCATTTCTCATCAGTTGCTTGGGAAAGTTTCAGAGGCTGGTCTTCTGTGCTTTTCCCAGAAAGTTGACAGTGTCCTGAAGTGACAGCGCTGACAAGCACAAGGTCTGTAATGCGGGCGACCGGCCTCCCCTGAGGCAGCCTGCAGGCATCATTGGCTGGCACCACTGGTGCAGCGTCCTCACTGCGCTTCCCACGGATGTAACTGCGGGTAGAACACCCTTTCCTAGTGCCTCCACACTTGTTGTGTCATCTCTTTACTGTCAAACTCAGCCCAGTACATACAAGGATCTCGCAGGGAAATGCACGGGGACCGGAGATGTGCCTCAGGCTTTCTGAAACCACCAGCAGATTCCCCCACCGGCACTCCAGGATCAGCTGGAAAGTGGATCCAGTGGCAGGCAGCAGGCCCTCCATGGCTGCGCAGGGCTCCGCAGCTCAGCCTCCGAGTGCCACTGGCCCGGGGGACCCAGTTGACTGCTCAGAACCCTGCAATGTTCCGTTGCAAAGGTGAACAGGTGCCTGACAGTCAGGGCAGGTCATTGGGCTGGGGAAAGGGGAAAGTCAATCAAGTTTTAGAAAATAGTTCTCCTTAACTTTGCTCTGAAATAGAAAGTGATCTCACCTATACAGGTGCTGGGGAAGTGGAAAGGGCAGAGCACAGTTTAGACACGAGGCCCACCTGGACCTACAGCAAGCCTGGGGGACCAAAACAAGGCAGGCCGTGTCCGTTATGTGCACAGGGCACTGGTGGGCCTGTCCCCATTCTCCCGAGGGGAGGCTTCCTTCTGCTGCAGGGAAGGCTGGTGCGGCTGTCGTGGCCCAGGCACCTCCCTCCTCTCGGCTTCCTCTCTCCTTGTGTCTGGTTACCGTGGGCACCCAGGGGCCCAGGGCTGAAGGGTCTCCCCAGAGGCACTACTAGGACACCTGGATCCCAGTCCTAACCACTCAGAGATCAGTCGGAACTGCCAGGGCCTTACGATTCCATGGATCTTCAGGGGACAGCATGTCCCTGTTCAAGCCAAGTGTTCCTGAAAGGGGGTGACAGCGCCAGGCATGACACAGTGACCCATCCCCCAGGTGGCCCTCCATCATTAGCCCATGCTTCCCAAGGTGGCCCTGGGAGGGCCTCCTGTCCACCCAGTCATCTTCACAAGTGGGCACCTGGGGCGGGCCGGGTCCTTCTTTCCAGTGTGCCACTTTCATTTCATGAAACCACATCTTGTCCCCTAGGATCTCTCTGGCAGACCCAGGCTCAGAGCCTCTTTGTTCAGCTCCTGGGCGTCTGTCATGAGCAACGTGTCCCCAGCCCCTTTGCCGGGGAGAGAAACAGGAGAAATGACTGCCCAGGCCCGTCTGGGAGCCCAAGGGGTGCAAGGGCTCAGGTGGCGGGCCGTGGGCGGGGAGCACAGGGGCTCCGCGCAGGCCTGAACGCGAGGCGAGGTGGTGGCCAGATGCCCACAGTGGGCGCTGTTCCTTTCCTTTGTTTTTAATGAGATCATTTGCAAGAGCAGTTTCCGGTTTAAGAGAAACCGGGCAGGAAGCACCGGGCGCTGGCGCGGCAGGCCTGGGTCGCCTGTCCTAGGGGGCGCCTGCTCCCCACCTCCCTGGGGGTCCCCAACGGTCAGTTTCATGTTCCTGTTTTCTTGAGAAAGCAAGCTCTTGGTCACTGTCTTCTGAAACAGTGATCTATATTTACGATTAACCAGAACACGAAGATGTTTTCCAAAATTCACTCCAAAAGTACTGAGAGTTCCCATGGACCTTAGGCAGCAGAGACGAGCACAAGCTTCGGAGCAGCTCCACAACTAAAAGAGACGCCACTGGCCTTCTTGTTTTTCACCGGCCATGCTTTCTGCCTCCAAGGTTTTTCCTTCCTCTGGTTCATTGTCTCCCATCCAGGCTCTTTGCTTTTTAAAGAAATCTCTTCAGTGGTGGGCAGCCATCAGAAGTAATCACATGTAAAGTGAGTTATCAAGGGAGATTTGAGAGAAGAGTGATTTCTGACTGGGGGCAGCAGCGAAGACCAGGCAGGAGCCGAGAGGCGACGGTCCTGCGCGAACACGCGCCTGCCGTGCAGAGGTCAGGCGGTCCTGCGCGGACACGCGCCTGCCGTGCAGAGGTCAGGCGGTCCTGCACGGGCACGTGCCTGCTGCACGGAGTTCACGCACAGGCCTCGCATCGGAGCTTCAGGGCTGTTCTCAGATGCCATGCACTTTTCACATTTTTATGCAGACATGGACCCAACAAATACTGAATAAATGAAATATGACTTCCATGATAACAGTGAGGTAATGACATAACCTTTGAGAAAAATGAGGTATTGTAAAGAAGAATCAATTTAAGTACTTTGGAAACTGTAAGGCATAAGAAAACATAATATATTGTCATTATTAATAAATAATCACTTCTACTTTTATTTGGCTTCACCCATTTAGATATGCTGTATGTTTTAAATAGGGATTATGTGGGAGCTGCTTTAAGTATGAATGAGAAGCCAGTTCTCGAGAGAAACCAAAAGGAAAAAAATTACTTTCTCTGAACTTGTTTCAGGACGTTTATATTTGGACTTTCTTACTTTAAATTACTGTTTCCTTTCTAATTATCTTCTATTTTAATATACTTGAACATTGAGATATATTAGTATTATGTCTAGAAAGATTCTGTATTTGCCCTTTTATATAATGAATTAAATTGATGAGTTAAACAGCCAGCAATCATGGGTATTTCTATCACTGGAGTGTATTTTAGCACATTTTCAACTAAGAGGGAGAAAAGAGGTATTAGAGACCCCTTTGGAAATTATTAATAGTATAAGAGCATATATTTAGATAAAGGAAGTTTGATATTAATTTTTGAAGAAAAAAGCCAAAATCTTGCAATATTTTCTGAAGGACAGCATAAATAAGGGGAATGCAGACTATTAGTTATTGGACTAGTCTATGTACTGTGCAGTTTAAGACTGATCCTTACAGAAATCACTTGGTTTGCAAAATTGTCAAGGGACTAAATGACTTAATCAACCTTTCCCATTTTTATCTGCAGTCAATCTGAGCTTATTATTATCAGACCACTCAAGTGATGGCCCCTGATTGACCAGACAGTCCCCCGGGAACACCATGAGCAGTCTCCCTCCTGGGAGGGTGTATTCACAGACATTGCAATGTTCTTTTTTCACCTTCAACCTTTATAGGTAGAAACTTAAAAGCCATTTCAAACACTATCTCATTATCCCTTCACTTTTGAACTAGGAGTTGATTACCCTTAATTTACAAGGGGACACTATGAGAAGTAACCTGATTTCTCTACTGTTCCATACAAAGCACACTGGGAGGGGCTAAGCACAGAATTGAAAGCTTCAGGTCATAATTCAGCATCTTCTTCAGCATTTACATAATATTACTACTACGACCCTTTCTACCTATGAGAAATAACAAGATATTACCAACAGACAAAAATCCTTTTGGGCACATTTAAAATCCTATTTCTTAAATCAAAGGTAGCCATTTTTGGAAGAGAAAACAATCCAGGCATTCAAATATAGCAGTGTTTTTATTTTATGTACTTATTTTTCTAGTTAGGGAGCTGCTTTGTTTTGTAAGCCCAAATGAATGAGTACATTCCTCAAAGAGACAAACTAAGGGAACCCTGATTGTTTTGTTGACTTTGCTAAAAGCAATGGTGTAAAGCATTAGTAATTAAAACCTACTTAAAATTAATTTAATTTCAGGAGCTCCACAAATCCATAAAATCAGACACAAACAAAATTAACAGTTACTGATGCATTTTTGAAACCAATGGTTTCAAAGTGAAAAGACAGACACGGAAGGAAGGAGAGCACATGAGAAAGAAAAGAGAATAGAGAGCGAGCGAGTGAGAAAAGAAAAGGCACTCAGCATCAGCCTGAGACGCCTGCCTCTTGGGCTCCAGTCCACTGCTCCAGAGTCGGGCTTACTTCACTGAGCCACATTTCAAATTGCTGAGGATTCATTTTGTTTCTCCCCAGAGTGGAGTCAAACTGCACCGAGACCCTTGCAAATGTTTCTTTGGGCAATCATTAAAGTTGTATACATTTTTCAAAACAAATGGGGATTCCCATTGACCACAATCCTAACTTCACAGAAATTAAGCAATCAAGCTTTGCCTTGATGATAGCTTCAACTATTGCTCACAACTTTAAGACACAGACTTCTAGATTATCAAGTGTTGGTATTTGGGGGAAATGGTGAACCTAACTAAACACTGGCCTGAAAAGAGAAAGTATGGAAACTGATTCATCCGGATTTGGAAAAAAATGTCATCTACTGTAAAAAACTTCAGGTGTATATGTGAATGTAAGAGCTGGAGGTGGGATAGGAGTATAGGAGAGCAAAGACATGAAGATGCAGGTAAGAGGGTCCTTTCTCTACATATTCCTTTCCTTTACAAAATAATACCCTTCTGATCAAGTGAATCACCTGGTACTGAAAATAAAATTGCTTAAAGAACAACTTAGACCATTTACAGAACCATATTCTTGAAAAAGACTTTAAAATAACCCAATCCTACCTCTGATTACCTGCAGTAAATTCAGCCATGCCTCCTGGACAGCGACCTTCATTACCTCTCGCCATCTCATCTGTGTTTGAGAGAGATGAGTCTATTGTTGGCACTGATTAATTCCTGGAAAGTCCTTCTAAATCCTAATTCTGTGCTCTTGAGCAACACAGGATACAATATTGTGCTCCACCATCTGCAAGCAGCAGCATGGTGGTAAAACCTGGAGCTTGGGGTTAGATAGACATAGTTTCATGCCCAGGGCTTATAGGAGTAGCTGTGTGGATATGGGTAGCTTACTCAACCTCTCTAAGCTTCAGTTTCCTTACCTGTAAAATGCAGTAATAAATATTTCCCACCTCATAGGCTTTTTGTAAGAATCATTGAAACTTAGAACAATGCCTAGCATATAATAAATGCTTAAATAAATTAACTGTTATCATAGTGTTAAAGGCACAGGCTTTGGAGTCAGGTGGTCCTAGGTTCAAATCCCAACTCTACTGCTAAGTAGCTGTCCTTACCCTAATTAATTTCTCTGAAATTAATTTTTCAGTTTTCTCATCTTTGACATGTCTGCCTCACAGGAATTTTATAATGATTAAAAGAAAAAAAACATTAAACTTCTTAGTATAATGTCTGGCCCTAACTTTTTTCATCATTATCATTGTCATCACCGTGACTTCATCAGTGCCCTCTTTAAAACACAGTGCTGAGAACGAATAAAACATTCTTAAACCAGTCAGAAGTGACAGAAAGAATAGTGTGAAGACTGCCTCCCTTGACCTAAACATGACATGTTTATTAATGTTTTACTTTTTTCTCTTTCAGGCACTTAGAAATGAAAGAGCATGAAAGAGAAAATATATGCTCAGGGATCCACTGGTTATATCCCACCCATTCAGAAAAAGTCAATTAAAAAAGGTATACCAAATAAGAATGTTACCAGTGAAGGTAGGTCACAGGACTGCTCCCATTAGAGAAAGTCATACTTGGTTCATTTACCCACTCCATTGATTGTTCTACATACACTTGCTGAGTGCCTACAGACCACATCAGACAGAGAAGGGCCCTGCCTTTCTGGGTCTCATGGTTCAGTGGCATCTGGGATCCTAAGACCTGCTCAGTTGAATCCTATTTCTTAGATGGTTTTTAAATGGCTTCTATGTGACTTGTTCTCATTCATTATGTTCCCCAGAAAGGTAAAATGATCTACTTCAAAAATCCACATGTCAAGTTAAGAGGATGAACTACCTCCGTCCAGAGGGCAGCACCTAAAGGAAGGTACACTCCAGTCCCACCACAAGCGGCCACTGTACAGATCACAGGATGTTTGTTCACCTACAGAGTAAGGACACTACACTGAATCCCTGTTAGCTGTCCAGTCTAGAAGTTTGTAATTGCATTATTTTAAGAATTTTATGTAGCACAAACTGTCCAAGGCAATATGTGTCACTAGGACAATATCTCTGGGACCAGTCATAGAGGGAACCTACAGTGAGGGTTCTTTTTTAACTCTCAAATATTCAAGAGCAAATTCCTAACGTCCCAAGATACATGCTACCAGTGTTAAAAAAACTCTTACAGCACACACTGTTGCTTTTCCTACCAACTATCTCCTCTACACACTCTTACTTCTGAAAGCTACAGAAACCCATTGTGTTCATGTATTTAATTGCCAAGTGCTTCAGAGCAAGCCAGGCCCCTACCTGGTCCAAGGTTAAGTTAAATGTTCATTGGCCTTAGCTGGTCATTACTCTAACTGCTTTACCAGTGACTGGTTTAGGAATTGGCAACTGACTGCAGTTCTGGACAATTAGGTGAGATATGTAACATGAGGGGAAATCTACTAAGTGGTTTCTGGAAAACATTTCTTTGCTGGCAAAGGGCATACATGAGAGGAAATCTCCTTTTTCCTACCCTTCACTCAGTTGTAAGAGGTGAAGGCTGGGGCTTCTGCAGCCATCTTGTGGCCACAGGAGGCTAATCTGAGTATGAAACTAAGCACACTTGGCAAAGCAGAAAAATGGAAAACACCCAGACCCTTCTTGCCATTGCTGAGCTGCTGAGTCAACCAGCCCTAGAACCACTTACCTCGGGACTAGCTACTTGTTATCTGAGATGTAAAGAGAAGCCCTTGTTTTAGACCGTGCTTGTTAAACTATAATGTGCATACAAATAGCCTATATCTTGTGAAAATGCTGATTCTGATTCAGAAGGCCTGGTAGGGCACTACTGACTCCACAGTTCCCGTTAAACTACTAAGGGATGGGATGTGCCGGTTCTGAGTTCAGGCTTTGAGTAAGAAGTGTTTAAGCCATTTTCAATGGGCTTTCCAGTATTGATGGTTGAAATCATCCTAAATGATACAATCCTCAATTTGACATTCTCTCTCATCACCTCTTATCTGTGTCGATGAAATTCAATTGAGGACTTGAAATTTTTCACTTTAATTTCAGTTGATGTTAACTTGCAGTTCATGCTTTGACTCAATTCTAACACATTTCAATACCCCACACCACCAGCACCTTCTTGTTCTTTTCCACCTTAACTAAGGCATTCATGGGCTGGCACCTGGGTATGACCTGTACCCTATGGGCACAGGGTGCATGAGCTATGCTCTGCTGTGGAGAGCTTGCCAGCACACCTGGCTCAAAGGTGAGGCAGCTGCATGCACGTCAGTTCCTTCCCTGCCATCTTCAGCTCTAAAGAGAAATGCTTGAGCGCTTTTGCAAATCAAAACCTTTTCATCCTGAATTTGGTGATTCACCCTGAAAGGTGTCTTCTTGGAAAGTCTCTAATGCACTATTGTGTAAGATGGATAAAATTGGCCTGTCTCATTGACAACACTCTTCTCAGGGCTCAGGCTGGGCTGGGGGAGATGAAAAAGTCACAGTAAAAAGGATTCTTTACAAATGACCTCCTCCCAGTGGGTGCAGCTATGCCACTGTACCTGTGTGGCTGGTCTCTGCACCCTCCATGGTATTACTGCCCGCTTTGTTCATTACATAGCCTCTGGATGAGAATTAGGTTTCAGCAGGTATGAAGATGGTGCTTGTTTTTAACAAGGCAAATTGACAAAGCTTCCATACTAAAAAGAGTGTGGGGGAGGCACACATCCAAAGGCCATGCCAAATGTGCTTTTCCCCAAAGCAGGGAGAGACATAGGGAATCTCAGGCACACCTCCCAGACACAAAGAACATGTGTTTGCCCTCCAAATGCAAGGGAGTGAACTCAGCTCATTATCCCAGGAGCTAGTCACCAATTCTATCCAGTTAAAAAAAAATTCTTACAGACCCATTCAAGTAGTGAAGTATTATCTTTTGTATTTAGGGTCAACTAACATTTCTTTTAGTGCCAGAGAACTCTACACTATGAACTTTCAGTACATTATTTTGTTTAGCTTTTCAACAACTCTGTTGGGTAGATATTTGAATTAGTAAAAGTCCAGAATCTGAAATGTGCGTATTGAGCCCAAGAGAATGTTACAAACTGAAAAGGTAAAACTGCCTTGGGAAACTATGTTAAATAGAGTTAGAGCCATCTTAGGCATTCAGTACTATTTTTCCGCCACACAGCTGAAACAGACCGTTCCTTGGCTCCTGCCTCAGTAGTGAAGTCAGGGTCTTTGAAGAGACGGGGCCTGATGGTCAGAGGCTTCCCTGGTACCTTGCGGCCCTGAACTTAAACCCTCAAAGGCACTACGGGACGGGCTGTCTGGGTCAGAGCTCACAAGCCACCACTCAGAAGCCATGGTGGCCCCTGGTTGTGTTTTACATGGCTTTCAGCTTTGTTCATTTGCGTTCACTGCTGGTATTTAAAAATGTAGATATTTAATGTAAAAATCTGGACTTTCCAGTTCTTCAGAGAAGTCAGAAGATCTGTCTACACTGCATTGTGGGACAGGAACTCTTGGCTGCTGAGTAGTGGGTGCCCCTTTGCTCAGGGCGATTGGTCTCCAGCTGGCACACTGAAGCTCTCCCTGCTGCCTCTCCAATGTGGGTGCCAAAGGCACCACCAAATGTGGTCCATGCTGCCCCAGGGCTCCTCGATCTTGGAACAACTGGCATTTCGAGTCTGATAATTCTAAGTTGTGGGAGGCTGTCCTATAAGTCATAGGATGTTTAGCAGCACCCCTGGCCTCTACTCACTGGATGCCAGCTACTCACCCTCCACTCTGGTCAGGACAACCAAAAATGTCCCCAGACACAGCCATTGAGAACCATGGCTTTACACACGCCCGGGCCTCTTCATTCATTTACGGGACTAGCCAAGCCCCCGTCTCCCTGGAGTTCAGATCTACTACTTCATGCAGACCGTCCCTCATACCGTTAATGATGCAATCCCTACACATACAGGTGACTGTCTTCAACTTAAGGTTCTGTGTTCTCTTTCAAATGAGGGTCAGTCTGGTGAGGTAATATATTAAGTAAGACATTTATAGCTTGGAGTTCCCAGATCCTTTCTTAAGGGCAAATTTTCATAGGAAAGAAGGTAAGGGGAGCATGTACCACTATCTCCTGAAGAAAGGCGGATGAGATAAAGTGATTTTAAGTAGGAAAGGGAACAGAGAAAGACCAGAAAATGGGCTACATGGCCGTCTTAAGTGCCAGCCCAACAGGCATCCACCTGAAACAAAACTTTCTGAGGCTCACCTGTGCTCACGTTGCACTCTACTACTTTGAACGACTTGGAAAATAGATTGACACAGGCCCTCCCCGCTGCCCATCTTGCTTAATGATGCACCTCATCATATTCTGATGAAATCCAGACACAGTGATATTCTTGTTTTAACTAGTTATTCTGGCAAGGGGTCTTTCTCCAGGACTCAATTTCTCACGTTGGCAACATAGCTAAGCAAAACATACCCACTCACCAGCTGCCCTCATGGCCCACCCTGATTACATGGGATGTTGCTGTTCCTTTCAAAGCAGCTGTGGAGGACAAAGGGCTGCTGCAAGGAGGGTGGCCCTCTGCAGGGGCAATGGCTCTGAGCAGCCCCTTAGCAGGACTGTCAGGATCTGGAGAAGGGCTTTTGCAGTGCTGGCTCAGATAGGATCATTGGAAGAACTCCGAAGTTAGACAAACCCAACTCCACAAATTGGTGCTGACTGAGGGACCACAAGGCCCTCACATACCAGGATCTATGGAGCGTGGCTGACACAGTGCCCAGAGGGAACGGACAGGCCTACAAGGGTATACCGGAGATCAAGAAGGTGAAAATTAATACACTCAAAGAGCCATAAACAGGAAAATCATTTTTAAAAGTAGAAGGAATTGAAAAGAATAAAAGCATATATTAATTAAAAAATAATGAAATAGATAATTCTGGCAGGTCTAATTAAAAAGAGATCAAAGTCACAAATAAATAACATTTGCCATGAAAAGGGACATATAACTATAGTCACAGATGAGACTTTTGTAAATTCTAAGATATGAAGACCCTCTCTGCTCTGCACCAGTCAAACCTACCTGAAACCATTTGCTTATTTCTGCACAAAAACGACAAGTGATTCTCCCATAATAATCTATGCGTATCCCTATTATACCACCTACCACAGTATATATGCTTTCATTTGCTTCAACCACCAGCCCCAGAGCTCTTTTACTGAAGGGACTGTATCTTATTTATTTTGGTACCCTAGCTCAAGGCAGGCCTGGCATATAGTTAGTGCACAATAAATATTTGATAAGTGAATGAATTCAGAGCAGAGTGCCGGATGATGAAAGGGCAGACAGTTCTGCGACGAGGAACGCCTGAAGAAAACAGAGATATCTGATCCTTGAAAGAGACGATTATAGACACACCATAACTGCCTTCAAAAGTGTGAGGGCTGCCTTGGGGAAGAAGGATTACATTTCTCTGTATAAACCCACAGAATAGAACTTACACCTATGGACACAGTGGGGACAAATAAGGTTCGAGTGGCAGAAGAGCCAATTGGATTATTTGCCTTCTTTCCCAGAAAATTTTTATTGAAATTATTTCAAGGTAAGAAGTACGTCTTTCTTCTTTTAAACGGTTTGTGATGTCTTTGCCCTCCTCCCCTTGGGCGCCCCCTCAGCCCCACATCAGCTGTGGAAGCACAGTGCTGCAATATGGCGGGGGATCCAGACGCTTTGGCCAGCTTCGGATTAGAACCGTGCACATACTACTTACTTCCCATGTCGCTATCGGATTTCCAATTTCAGAAATAAACCCTGTCAGGTTGGTATGAAGCCTGAATGTAACAAGGCTACTGTTCCGGGGAGCTGCCTGCCAGACGCTGCTAATGCCAACAGTCTGCTCTTCACTCTCAATTGCAGTTTAAAATCAATAGGGCTTTTTCCTAAATATCAGGGCCACCTGTTTAAATCTTCTTGCCCTCTATGCCCAGCATGAATATATTTCTCTAAAAGTTTGAATTAATGACTTTCTTCATCAGACTTTGTTAATTGCAGAGATTAGACTTCATAACCTAATCACAGCTCACCAGATATCTGCAAGGGCTTTGTTCTTCGTGCAAACTCTTGAAATGCCCACCTAAAGTTTTATCTTCTATGAATACCACTTTCAAACAAGAGATGGAATTACTAAAATTGTATCTGATACTTATAATTACTTAGGTGTCTACCTGCGGTGAATTGGTTTCACAACAGAGGACATGCAAATTATTTTAAATCCAGGTGGAGGAGTATTCTCAGAGGTGTTTATTGAAAATCCTGCAGCACAGCAAACCTAGCAGCTCAAAGAATTAGTAACAGCTAAAAAATTTTTAGTTTCTCAAATTCAAGATACTGCTATGTGTGTTTGCCTATATACGTATATACTATGAGTATATATGAATAGGTAACACACACTCTTATCCCTGAGTCCTATGCATTATTACGTAGACCTTTACTCAAAACCCTTTCTCCAACCCACAGCTTCCCCCTCACCTATGATGGTGCCTGGTTTCTCTGAGTCTGCAACCTTTCCTGTTCAGTTTCTGTAGAACTGTCCTTTAAATCTGTTCTATTTTTTAAGAACTATACCTTGAACATGAAACAGGCCCCACAGACTATGTGGGAAGCACGTCCAGGATAGATAAGGGTCTCAGTGGGACAAACACGAATAGAAAGTTGGGTAGGTTCCTACAGCCTGGATGGGGAAGTGGTGGTGGGAGTGGTGGGGGCAGAGCAGGGAAGCAGGGAGAAGGGGCGTGAAATACCAGACCCACTGATGTCCACAGGGCCTTGGAAAAGTAATGTTATTGATACATCAATCTCCTTATTTACCTGAAGATTATTACTTTCATCAAAGAGCACCTTAGAAATGCCTTCATTAAACCTGGCATTGTGAAAATTTGTGATTTCCCCAAAGTGCTTTTGTTGGTGAAATGGGAAATAATGGATTCTGGGATTCACAGACCTGGCGCTGAACCCTAATGCCGGTGCCTCCCAAGTGTAGCTGTCAGCAAACTATTTAACCTTGCTGAGCTTTGCTTTTCTCTCCTGAAAAGAACAGAGGTAACAATTATCTAATCTCAGACCGTGGCTGCAAAGATACAATGAAAGTTGAAGTTACATAACATAGTGCCTAACACATCCTTGACACACAATGAGTATTACTTTCCTACCTTGCTTTTGATATAAAAATTTCTTATGGAGATATGTAAGGGAACCAAATATTACACTGAGAATGATAGAGGGCCAACACAGATTTCTTATCCTCCATGGACAATGGAAAATAAATAGGAATATACGACTTTCCTTATGACACTTTTCCTTATTACACATTTATATGTGGGGCTAATGATAATGCATGAGTGGCTCTCTCATTTACACACTGTCCACATGTAAACTTGAATCAAGCAAATAGAAGTGATTTATTTGGGTTTCTATGAGCTTGTCTTCAAAGCTGTCTCTAACTGGATGTTTCTAAGCGCTCATCTCTAGCACTCCATAGTTACCCATTTTATGATCTCAAGGTGCACTCCAGACGTATCCCATTTCAGGTTGCCAAGCAATGACTATATGGGCCATGCTGGGGCCTATAAGCATGTCTTCAGGGCTGCTATGCTGGGCGCATCCCACATCCTCCCTTCCAGCAACCATGTTTTCCTTTTTTTAACATTAGTTATAATGAATGTCAGAGATGCTAAAGAAACTACTCAAGAACCTATATGTGTATACATGATTGGTCGAAGGTTTAGAGTCACGTAGAGGACTGAAGCACCAGAGTGCAGTTTGATTGGAAGAATAAATGCCTATGGACGTGTCGTGAGGGCACTATGCATATTCAACACCAAGGAAAATGGTAAGGAAGGTAACAAACTTTGAGCAGTATGTGACTGAGCACAGGTATTTGATAGTAACAGCAAGGGATATCAGTGAGTGACCACTCTGGGTAGCAGAGCTTAGAGGAGGAGAAGGGGATCTGCGAGATAAAGATGAGGCAAAGCCATTACATCACAGGATACTATTCATGTTATTGCACAGGAAAAGCCTTAATGATTCTCAAAGTCAGAAGTAATACCGTGACACATACTTCTTATGCACAGTGAATTCTGGTTTTGCGTCTTGCTTTTGGACTATAAAAACCTCTTATGAGACATGATGGGTTAAAGTGCAAGGAGTAAATAGGATGGAAATAGGGAAATAGTTGACTCTCACTGGAAAACATGAGTAAGTTCATTCAGCTCTTGTCTAACCCCATCTGCTCCACAGAAAATAAATGTCCTTGGTACAGCTACTAAGCTTCTTCAAAGGAAATTGCGGAAGGGAGAGGAAAGCTTTCCAGATGCTCCAGAGCTTCAGAAGGCAGTAAGGAATCGTGTATCCTGCTCGCCAGGGCAACAGGACATAGAGAGAACTCTAACGGAGCTCCAGGAGAGCCTCCACCCAGGATGGCCCAGGAAGCTGTGTGCAAATCACAGTCTCTGTTTTTAACTTTTGGCAGCAGGGGTAGACCGGAGTTTGCCAGTGTTTGCCAGCAAAATCATGGCCATCTTTCAATACATTCCTGGATCCAAGCCTGGCCTTAATAGTGTGGGGTAAGTGATCCCTACCACTTGTAATGATGGTTCCAGCACTGGAAATTCCTATCTCTGGATTCAGATTTGGTTCTATCTGCAAAAGTTCACAATAAAACCAGTGCTATGTGGAGGGCTCCCTACCGCTGGCATCAACTGACATTCAGAGGAGATGGCCAGCCCCTGGCACTTTACCTGGGAGTATAAATTAACCCAAGTCTCAGAGCTGAGCACCAGAAGAACAAAGGCCCCAAAGGAAACGAGGGAGGACGATGGAGACAAGTATGCCCCTCCTTCACAGGACTGCTTAGAGACGACTGTTCTGTAGACCTCGTCTGTCTTCACCAATAAAACATAGATTTGCTTCCCTTCTAGCAGCTAAGCTTACCTGCAGGTATTTCCTGCAGATATCTTGCTCAACAATGATTCGCTAACAAACTATCCAATAATCCTGTTGTTACCACTCACTTCACTCTGGAAAACTGGTCCACAAAGAAACAGCGGCCTCAAACTGCATGGATCATCAGCTGCAGGAGTAACAGTGCGACTCCCAACCCACTGAGCAAGAACCTCCCCGGGGTAAGGGAAGAGTGTCGGGACAACTTTCCAGTTCTGGTCCTGGCCCTGCTTTTCCACTAGACTTCTCGGCACACTGGTTTACAGAAAAATTCTGTTCCCATTGTGTGTATGCATACAAGTAGTCTTTTTTTCCTTCATAATAACATCCATGCCTACATCAATGCAAAGTAGCTGCACACACTTTGTTTCACTCCTGGGGTTTGCCCTTAGAAACGGCCATCTACTAACAGTGCTTGGATGATTTTCTTTTTAATGGACTGGCACAGACGGTCTTTATTTGACTCCCTGGAGTTGACAGTATTTTCTTTGGTCAAGGACCAAATGGAAAACTAAGCTTGGTTTTGGAGACATAGGACCTCTATTTTGAGAAGAAATCAGACATCAAGGGACATAACCGGAGCTCTTAGGCAAACCTGAGTCTGACAAGCCTTTTCTTAAATGCTCAATTTCATCCCCAAACAAACATCTCTACAGTGCAAGTCAGTCCAAAATGTGTGATGTGCCTCTTCCTTCCAGCATCCCCTGTACTTGATGAGGCAAAAGAAAAAAGACTAAGCATGTAGCTGCCTCTTAGAGGAATTCATGAAAAATCAGAAGGAAAGGAAGATGGCACAGGGAAAGTTGTAGGAATTAGGATTCTTCTGTCAGAAAGGAGCAGCCCAGGCAGTGAGTTCATCTTTGAGTAAGAAATAAATAGCTGCAAGATGCCATCTAATTTTGTGTAATAAGGGCTGAACACAGATTACTCTATCTGAATTTCAGTCACTATAACAAAATTATGCAATGAGGGAACCTAGAAGTTAAATCAGAACTCATCATCTCTCTCTTTCACCAAAGTGCCAATATATTAGGTATCAGACCCTCAAAAGAATATGAAACAGATTCCCACATGCAGTTTATAAAAAAAATCTCTGAAAATTGGCTGTGTAACTCTGGAACCCTCTCAGTTGGTTTGAAAATATAAAAGAATGGACATAGGAGAGAAATAGTAAAGAGACTGTGTGAGGGACAGTAGCTGCCAGGCCCTGAGCCCATCCACCCAGAAAGGGCTGGAGGGGAAGCAAGTCTCCTCTGCTGTCTCAGCCTGGCTTCCTTGGGACAATTTTCATATCAGGAAATGGGTTCCATCAGGCCGGAGACACAGAGGATTTGTTCCTGCCTCCCCCGAGAAAGCTGAGATGATCCAGGGAACAAGGATTGAGGTCATACTGGGACTGGCCTGCGTCCTCTACTAAGGGACATGTTAAGTCATTCCTGTGGACCACATGAGCTCAGGAGGTTGGCAATGGGTCCTGCACACTAGGATGGAGTGTGGGGTGCCCGAGGAGCAAGATACTGGAGA
This sequence comes from Phataginus tricuspis, assembly GCA_029783875.1. NCBI lineage: Eukaryota > Metazoa > Chordata > Mammalia > Pholidota > Manidae > Phataginus > Phataginus tricuspis. Next base: position 17,171,599 of record JAQQAC010015287.1, read on the forward strand.
TTAAAGCCACCAGAACAGTACCCTGACTTCTATTTGGTCATGAAGATTCAAAGGAAAGACATCGTGGCCATAAAACTGAAACAACATTGAAATATTTAAGTAAGACTTTAAAAAAAGAAGGAGATAACTTGATTGGTCTTAGATCTGTTCAGAGTAACGCAAGATGAGAAAAAAGTCAGTTATAAACTTTAATGTAATGTGCCACACTACTGATTGAAAGAGAAATGAAGAGTTTTGATGCAAAACTCAGCTGTCAGACAGGTAGAAAATATGATATAGCTCTTGAGAAAGGAGAATGCTCCTGGAACAGATGGGTGCACCTCTGAGCTTTATAAAGCATTAACTAGCTGTTTAAATAAGTGCTCAGCAGATGTTTTCAATGTAGTTTTGGAGGTGAAATGGAAAAAAACAAAGTCCAAGGCACAAGGGGAACTGATATCATAAATAAGAGATATTCTTGAATTCAGACTGCAACTTATTGTCAAAAGTTTTTCTTCTTTTTAAGGACTAGCCACAGTACTTTTAAAACTGGCGCACATTATAAAAATCTGCAATTAAAATAATGTGTATTGCAGTATTAGCCTTTAAAAGAAATAGACATAAAGAAAAGGATAGTTTCTGTGGAAGCTGCACAATATTTCCAGCTATTCATCTCAGACCACCTGCACCACTACGTGTCACAGGTGTGTTCTCATGGTGCCCTGCTTACAGTGGAGCTGTTCATGAGGGAGGGGACAAATCACAAAGGCAGAAAGGAAAAGATGCTCGTACATCTGTGGTGAGTGTACTGATACTCAATACTGTGTTAAATATGTATATTGTGTGTGTGTGTGTGTGTGTAAAGAATTCAGGATATTGCACAGAAAACAAAGGGGGCAGTGAGTTTTCCTATAAGATGGCTCACATACATACATACTTAAGTGGAGTAGTAAGCATTTATCAGGTACCTCTCGGTGCCAGAGACTAGGTGGTACAGAGGGGAGGTAAATAATACCCAGTCCCTGCCCTCAAGGACCTGACCCTCCTTGAAGGCTGCTGTTCTTACTGCCACTGCCACCTGTTAGCTGTCTTGGCCCACAGGTGCTACTCACACCCACATCAGTAGCTACCAGCATGTAAGGGCAGTAAAGGGGGATTAAAGGTGGAGAGCTAGAGAAATGAAGCAAGGTATCTATGCAGACTCAGACTCCACATAAGAGAGAGGCTGGAGTGGAAAACGTAGAAGGCCACCACTCTGCTGGGGTGGAGAACCATCTACCTGACCACTCATCCCATTCACTTCATAGCATCATTTAGAGTGGAAGGAGAGGACAAATGCGGAAAAATATGTATTGAGAAATGATGTTGAACAATCTCAGACTGAAAAACATAGAACTGTATGGAAGAAAGAAATGATTAGCCTACTAAATTGTCCTTTTTGACAGAATTCACATAATTTAAGGGGTCATTTCATCTAGCATAGTCGTTCAAGCATGAGTGTTTGCCCATAAATAACCCAGGATTAAACCCAAGGCTTTGCCACTCACTAGATGTAACTTCCAAGGTTCATTTTCCTCATCTGCAAACTGGGAATAAAAACAGCACCCCTAGAGGGCTGCTCTACGAATTAGAGGAGATAATGCACACAAAGTACATTTATTACAGGGCACCATACTTACAAAACTCCGCATGTGTCTCTATTATGATCGCCACCATCAGGAGCCTGCTTACACGGATGGGATTTTTTCACTTTTTGTCAGGGCCTATACACCCTTCTGATCTCCCAGGGCATCCTGTTTTCATGCACTGCATAACCTATCACTGCTGTGCTCAGAAGGCACTGGTAAGCAGCTATCCTGCGGCAGACATTGCTGGGGGTACAACGGCAGGTAAGACGGCTCTGGCTCCTGCCCTCGTAGAGCTCAAAGTCTGGGAGAATTACTCGGTTGGTGATGTTATTGGCAATGTTCTTGGCATCAGAAAATTTCAGAAGAATGCCCTCCAAGACTCACGGTGGGACAAATAACTTACAAAATGGATAAGAAAGTCTTCCCTATAGGAAAACTAGAAGGGAAAAAAAACGAACCTAAAAAACCTGAGCCTGAGGCAGGATGGTACATTGACCTGAATCTGATGCGGGGTCTGCTGGGTTAACTGAGCTCTGGTGACCACGGACCTTGCTACCCCACGTGCACTCAGTGTCTCTGATGCTTCCACAGCTCTTCACCCTCACGGGCACTATACTAGGTGCTTTCTCGTCATCTCCAGCAGGTGCCACTCCCAGAGAGCCCTTGGAGAGCTGCTGACATCTGGGCTGGTCCCCTCTAACCATCCTCCAGCCTCCCCTGAGAGAGTCTTCCAGAGCATTTCTAGTCATCTCACTCCCCAGTGTAAAGCTCTGGCACACTTTCCCTCTGCCCATAGGGTAAATGTCTGTGGCATTCCAAAACTGTCATGAACCAGACTCTTCCTATATTCAGGTCTTGCCATTTCCTCTGCTGCAATTTTTATCCTGTTTTTGTCACTTAAGGGCTTTACAGGACCATGTTATCTCCCACCTCTCTGGTCTTTCACACACTGGCCCAATCTGTCTAGGGCTCCTCTAGTACTACCATGGCTCCTCAGACCATGACTGTAGGAATCTTAATCGTTTATCACATTTTCTGTTGTTTTTGGGTCCATCTCTCTACTGGAATGCAAGCTTTCTGTGAACAAGTTTAGTATTTTACATTATGGTATCCCCACATCTGTAATATTGCATAACTCAAAACAGATGCTCAACAAAAAAGTTATCTGTATTTTTTCACATGCATTATCTTATTTGATATTCACAGAAACTGTGCCTTTGAGAAATTATGTGAGAGCTGGTTTGGGACTTTGGTCGCATTGTCAGATAATAAAACCAAAATTAAAAAATATTCAGAAGTGACAGTCCAGGGTCATATACATAGAAACAGTATAAGTTGCTACTTAAATTCTTGTAATGTCTTCACATTCTTCTTCCTACTAGTCCATGTTATTGAAAGACATCAAACTGAATAATAAAAGTCAATAATACAGCAAGAAAGCAGAAGGGATTTTCAGATGTAACCCCAAAAATGAATCTAGATCATGACTCTCTATCTGTTAGTCACCATTCAAAAAATTTAATCTCATGGAAGGAATTTCTACATGGTTTTCTACCCTCAAACCAAGTCAAAAATTTCTCATTATTTATGATCTAGTTACTATTTAAAACCTTTATTCTTTGGCTGTTTGTAATCCTCAACTTTAACTTTCCAAAATGTCATCAAGTATTAAATTTAGTTATAGAACAAACCTATATTCCAGGTAGGACACTGCCCATAGGCTTCCTGTTCAGGGATGCCTGGGTGATCCAAACAGGGAAACAGTATTGCCTGAAGCCACATCAGCCCTCAGTGGTGTCACTGGTCACGGGTAGAGAGGCAGATTCACCAGCAGCGATGTGGGAGTTAATGAATGGCCGACCAGATGGTGCCTGTCAGAAGGTGTTGACTCTTTAGACAACAGGGACTGTTTCCTGGGAGTAAATGAGAGTTACAGCAGAGACGGATTGCATCTCAATCACAGAGAAGCAGACAGACTCACGGCTAATGAAAATAATCACAGAACCAGGCATATTTTCCCTCTTTTGATTTTGCTTGTTTTACGTGGTAGATATGGAGTAGGGGCTGGCTGAAAATAGAGTACTCCTATCAAGTTATGCTTTGGAGTAATTATGAAAAGCTATATATTCATATACTTAATTAGGAAATATCAAATAGAACAAGGGAAAACTCTGTGAAAAAAATGGTAAATTAGCCTGGAATTAATCAGAGCATTTCGGTTACTATGGCATGAACTGCTTGAAAAGAAAGAAAAGTTGAAATACAATGATCAGCAGATGATATTGAAAAGACATGCAAACTGATGGTGTCCACTACGGACATGCAGGTACTTCTGACATTCTGACATAACACACTGAAATAAACCACTTTTACCAACCGAACCATTTCCGTTTGTTTTGTTCAGATGATGGTGTTTGCCTCTTACGTGCTCACTGACCTGTTTGATGGGTAAACACTGTCCCTCACTGCTTTTCACAGATATAAGTGCAGACAACGTCACTGGCTTTTTGTTGTTACTGAGAACATCACACTGCATGTCTATCTGCCTGCTGTGTTATGTTCGGTATTGCACGAATAAGCTAAGTGGACCCCATCACCACACTGCGGGCAGGCCGTGGTCTGAGAGGGGTCAGCCGATCGAACGAACCACCTTGGGTCCTTGTGTCAGCTATGCGACTTAGACAAGTTGCTTGACTTGCCCTTGTCTCCTTTCCTGTTGCAGTGGACGTTCTATGAAATGAATAAAAAGAACTTGGCAGAGTGGCTGGCGTGAAGTTGACTCTCATCTTAATTGTTTCTCTTTCCTGACTACAAAGAGCACTCTGTTGAGTTAATTTCATTCTTATTTTTCCATTCCCCTTGATTGCAAACTCTGTGTTTATCTTTAACCTTGTGTCCATCCTGAACAGCCTTCTAGAACTCCAGAAATGAATCTAGAAATTTGCCTTACTTGTTACCGAATAAGAGGCAATGACTGTATGAGTACAATATAGAGATATTGAATATCTGACTATTATTTTTTGCTACTACTACTACAGTCAAGCCCCTCAGCAGGGGTCAATGTAATGTTTTTTTTCTATTATAATTTCCTCTATGTTGGGGTTTGAGGATTTCCTGGAGGCAGAGATTTCTTGCAGAGAGTTTAAACAATGCAGTCAGCTGAAACAGGTGAAGTTCCATCTTCCTAGCACTGATCAAAATATGTGTCACTTTGTTCTCTTTCAAATGTGACTTTTTGTGTTTGTTGGTTGTGAGACGTGCACCAGATTACATGCATATACACATTTCTCATTACATGGGGTTAGGCATTCATTCAGCTTCCACCTGCTCCTGCAGGAGAGACAGAAGCAACTATCAGGCTGGAGAGCCTTTTTTTTTTTTTGGTCAGGATAACAATGGCATATTTTTATTTCCAATAGGCTTAATAATGAAATAGGAAGAATAACAGAATGAGGAAGATTTTGACAATTCATACATGTGTATTCTAAAAGGAAAGGAAGGTAAAGAGGACAGTGAACTCAGAAGAGAGCACTAAAAATGTTGAGCACATCCTGGAACGGCGTGATTAGCGTGGCTCCAAATACAGAGGTAATAGTGACGTTGTTTAGAAGATTTAGCTCAGCCAACCTGCAATAACACGTGCAGCGACCACCAGTTGACCACCATTTAACCATCGACTTTAAAAATGGTGATATCTCAGAAAAGCCCTCAGCTTTTAAAACGTACCTAAATTTCAACTCAAGACAGTCTAGCTTGAGGCAACTACCCTCCATGTTAATTCTGAGCAACTAGAATTCTGCTGAAACTATTATTTAGTTGAGTAAATGCTTTGTGCAGACAATAAACTATGAATATGAAAAAGCAACAATGTTTCCACATATTTCTTCCTTGCCACCTTTCTCAATATCATCCCTCACAATACCTCATTAGTGGAAGTCATGAACAGCATTAAGACCCCGGTATACCGCACTCCTGATTGCTTTCACACTAGGAGTAATGCAAGCGTAACTGCAGGTCAGTTGGCCTCTGAACTTGAACCCACTGGTACCATTCATAGAACTAGAAGTTCACTCAAAACGTGTGCAAACCACGTATGTCCAGTTGTTTCAGAATGCTTATTTGCAGGGTGTAGGTGGGGAGACCATCACAAACACTGATATTCCACATTAATTTGCAAGATGTACACATGTGAAATAGAAGTGGAATTTAACATTTCCTCTTTTAAGTTAACATTTAACTTTCTAAGGATCCATGATTTTCACATTTCAAGTTCAAAACTAGGATGAGCTCAGTCTTGAAACCAAGTTTCACTTGAAACCAAGTAGGGAAACAGCTTTTCTCCATTGGGCTAAAGAAGACAGAATTGATACAATGCTCTGGATGATCTAGGCCAAAATCCACTTTAGCTTCGTATATTTGTGCCAAACAGCATTTCGGTCTCTGTCCCGAGGAAAGAACTGAACACCAATAGATGGAATCCAAACCCAGGTGTGCATGACCTACAGAGTGCACCTGGCTGCCATCCAGGGCTTCCTTGTCTATCGAGTCACTTGGCCTTCCTGATGGCCCACACCCATCTCATCTCTGTGGGGAGAGTGCCAACACCTTCCAGAGGGTGCAACCACCTCAGTGGCATCTGACTGACTCCCCGGGTGAGGCCCAGGGAAACATCTTGCAGCTCCCCGGACTTCACTCTGGTTTCTGGCTGCCTGGCCTAGGACTCCTTTCAAGGTGACTGGTTCTCACTCAAATCCAACAGGTCCCTGACCTTTACAGACAGACCACAAAACAATAGTACGGCATAACCATGTAATATTCCATGTGTCTTCCACACCAGAGTTACACCAAACGCAGTAACAGAGTGTGTCTGCTATAGGCAATAGTGTCATTCCTTCCTGAGGAAGGTACTCAGGACACAAAGGCAAGGAAGGAGGTAGGAACTGCTGTAACCTCTCAGGTGAAAGAGTGAACAGGCTGGAGGTGATGAGAACCAATCTCCTTCCCTTCTCCAGTAAGACCTGCTCTCTTCTAGAGGCTAAGGCAGGTCCTTCCTCCTCATGGAGCTTTTCCTGATGTCTCCATGTAGTCCAAATCTACCCATCTTCTAATCTCATGATGTTTTGTTTCTACCTTTACTACTGTCCTAAAATGTTGCTGCTTCGCGGCATAACTGGTTATTTATGGTCTTCCACCCCAACTAAAGAGAATGCACCTTAAGAGCAAGGACAGTGACTTATCTCCATTGCCTGCAGGCCAGGAGGCACATGAGCCAGTAACAGTAGCCATAATTTTACCAGCAATGGCCACTGCTTGGTCAGTACTTACCTTTCAGTGTCCACCAGGGCAGCCCTTGTGATAAGGACTCTTAGCCCTTTGTTGTAGACATAGGAACTGAAGTTTTAAAGAGCTAAACAATGTTCCCCAATATATGGCTCCAATCCCACAGCTGACTAATTCCCAGAGGATGTGGTTCTTTTCCAGTGACCACTAAACGTTCACTGAGAGAATAATGATGGCAAAACTTCACCTGTTGCCCACTTTTGCTCTGTAAACAGCCCAAAGTAAATCAGACAGAAGGTTTTTGTTGTGTTTAATATCCAATATGGCCCTGCCTAAGTAAGTCCAATTTCACAGACTTGTATTTCTAAAATGCATCAGTAGTTAAAACATAAAAATGCTTGTATATTAAAAATATAAAAATAAACATAATATAGGACTAAGTAAAGGTGGCCAAAGGTATCAACTTCCAATTATAAAATAAATAAGTCCTGAGGATGTAATGTAGAGCATGGAGGCTATGGTTAACTATACTGTATTACATACTTGAAAATCACGAAGAGAAGAGATCTTAAAGTTCTCATCACACACACACCAAATATTTGTAACTGTGTGTGTGATGAATGTTAACTAAATTTAGTGTGGTGATCATTTCACAATATATACAAATATCAAATTGCCACGTTGTACACCTAAAATCAATACAATGTTTTATGTTAATTATATCTCAATAAAAAATATGTATCTGAAGACATACCTTTTTATTTTTATGTCTGCCATGATTTCAGTGGCCCCACATGTACCACAGATAACCTTTTTCTCTCTCAGCAAGCCAGCTGACACACTAGCAGTCTATGATGGCCTTGGTCAGCTTTGATAGATACTCTGTAGATGCTCACACCCTAGGGGAAGGGATAAAACAGCATTTTCAAAGATCTATATTATTATGTGGTAAGCAATGTGCATTCAGTATTGTCATGTTTTAATAGAATGCAAAGTCTGTAAGTTAACTAAATAGTCTTCAGTTAATTTCTGTGGGGGAAAAAATTCTTCATTCCTTGATTAATCAAGCTTCATGGCATTGTGCACAAAATATGCTTGCCAGAGGTCAGTGCTGTGAATATTAAATGACTTCTGTACTAGAACACTTAGATTTATCCTAAGGTTAAGATAAAAAGACAGCCCATGCTCCACTGAAGTAGAGATGGGCCTTTTCCCTGGTGATAATGTTAATCAGACATGGACAGATGAACAATGACGGATATGAAGTTACCATTATTGATTGGGGGAAATTAGAAATAAAGGAAAAATAATAAAGATAAGAGAATAGGGTATTAAAGATGGCAGCATGAGAGGTGAGACAGAGGCTTCCTCCTAAAACCGCATATAATAGGAAAATATAATTAATATGATTAATCCTGAAAGAGCAACAGGAAAGAGGGCTGCATCAAACTGCATACACCTGGAGAAAAGAAGAAATCTCATGGAACAGGGAAATGTACCAAAGCTGTAGCCCAGCTGGATCCAAGCCCTTCCCCAACCCCAGCTCACCAGAGGGAGGAAGAGAAACGGAGCAGGGAGGGAGTGGAGGCCTGGAACTGCTGAACACCTAACTACGGAGATCTGCTCTGGGAGCACAAACCTACATTTCATGGTGCTTGCATGGTGCTCTTGTGATAAGGGGTTTGGAAAGCTAAGACAGGCAGAATACCTGGAGAGACTGAGATTCCAGCCACTTGTGGAAAGCAGGGATACATATCTGCCTGCACTGGGACAAAAGAAAGGCGGGTAGTCTGAGAGACTTCCTAACGGCAGAAGGGCTGCTAAAGGGCAAGGACTGCACAGAGCTTACTGCTCAGGAGAAAGGACAGGTAGACAAAATTGTCTGGGTGCACTCTGCCCAGCAAGTTGGAACCTTTCTTGATCTTCAGGTGCTCCAGCTCCCTGGCTGGCTACATAGCTCCAAGGACCGCCTCCGTGATACGCAGCCTACTGCACCTTTCTCCCAGCCAGCCCCACCTGGCTTGTACCCCGGCAAATGCTACTCTGGCATTAGGCCAGCCAGAGGGAAGCCACATCCACAGCAACTACAAACGCAAAGCATAGAGGCTTATACCTGTGTGCTCGGCCCACTGGTTCTGGCAGTGGAGACAGACATAGCAGCTGGGAAGCAGGAAACAGCTCTTTCCTCCCCCCAGGCACCAATACCGCTCCTCTGCTACCTCCAACATTGCTTCAGAGAGCAGCTCCAGAGAGTAGAGTTTCTGGGCACTAGAGGGTGCCATATACAAATATGAAATGCCAAAGAAAACTGGTTCCAAGTAAAATTATGAATACAACCCCTGAGAAAGATTCAAATGAAATCAACCTCATGAATCTTCCTGAAAGGGATTTCAAAATAAAAATCATTAACATGCTCGTGGACATACAGAAAAAGATTCAAGAACTCAGGAATGGATTCCACTTGAAGATCCAATCATTAAAGACAACAATGGAGGGGATTTAAAGCAGATTAGATATGGTGGAGGAGACGATAAATGAAATAGAAATTAGAGAAGAGGAATACAAAGAAGCTGAGGCACAGAGAGAAAAAAGGATCTCTAAGAATGAAAGAATATTGAGAGAACGGTGTGACCAATCCAAATGGAACAATATTCGCATTATAGGGGTACCAGAAGAAGAAGAGAAAGAGAAAGGGATAGAAAGTGTTTGTGAGGAGGTAACTGCTGAAAACTTCCCCAATCTGGGGAAGGAGATAGTCTCTCAGGCCATGGAGGTGCACAGATCTCCCAACACAAGGGACCTAAGGAAGACAACATCAAGACATATAGTAATTAAAATGGCAATGATCAAGGATAAGGACAGACTATTAAAAGCAGACAGAGAGAGAAATAAGATCACATACAAAGGAAAGCCCATCAGGCTATCATCAGACTTCTCAACAGAAAACTTACAGGCCAGAAGAGACTGGCATGATGTATTTAATGCAATGAAGCAGAAGGGCCTTGAACCAAGAATACTTGATCAAGCAAGGTTATAATTTAAATTTGAAGGAGGGATTAAACAATTTCCAGATAAGCAAAATCTAAGAGAATATACCTCCCACAAACCATCTCTACAGTATATTTTGGAGGGACTGGTATAGATGAAAGTGTTCCTAAGGCTTAATAGCTGTCACAAGAGGTAATAAAACCACAGTAAAGAAAGTACAACAGCTAAACACTAAGCAAATGTGAAATTAAATCAACTATCCCCAAAGTCAATCAAGGGATAGACAAAGAGTACAGAATATGATACCTAATATATAAAGAATGGGGGAGGAATAAAAAGGAGGAGAGAAAAAGAATCTTTAAACTATGTTTCTAATAGCATATTAAGTGAGTTAAGTTAGACTCTTAGATAGTAAGGAAGTTAACCTTGAACCTTTGGTAACAACGAATCTAAAGCCTACAATGGCAATAAGTACATACCTATTGATAATCACCCTAAATGTAAATGGTCTGAATGCACAAATCAAAAGACATAGAGTCACTGAATAGATAAAAAAACAATACTCATCTATATGCTGCCTACAAGAGACTCACTTTAAAACCAAAGATATACACAGACTAAAAGTGAAGGGATGGAAAAAGATATTTCATGCAACTAATAAGGAGAAAAAAGCAGGAGTTGCAGTACTTGTATCAGACAAACTAGACTTTAAAACAAAGAAAGTCACAAGAGACAAAGTAGGACATTACATAATGATTAAGGGGTCAATCCAACAAAAGCATATAACTATTACTATTATAAATATCTATGCACCCAACACAGGATCACCTACATATGTGCAACAAATACTAACAGAATTAAAAGGGGAAATAGAATGCAATGCATTCATTCTAGGAGACTTCAACACTCCACTCACTCCAAAGGACAGATCAACCAGACAGAAAATAAGTAAGGAGACAGAGGCACTGAACAACACAGTACAACAGATGGACCTAACAGACATCTACAGAACTCTACACCCAAAAACAGCAGAATACACATTCTTCTCAAGTGCACGTGGAACATTTTCAAGAATAGACCATATCCTAGGCCACAAAAAGAGCCTCAGTAAATTAAAAAAAATTGACATTGTACCAACCAGTTTCTCAGACCATGAAGGTAAACTAGACATAAATTACACAAAGAAAATGAAAAATCCCACAAACATAAGGAGGTTTCACAACATGCTCCTAAAGAACCAATGGATCAATGACCAAATAAAAACAGAGATCAAGCAATATATGGAGACACATGACAACAATAATTCAACACCACAAAATCTGTGGGATGAAGCGAAGGCCATGCTAAGGGGAAAGTATATTGCAATAAAGGCCTACCTCAGGAAAGAACAATCCCATATGGACACTCTAAACTCACAATAAACGAAACTAGAAAAAGAACAAATGAGGCCCAAAGTCAGTAGAAGGAGGGATATAATAAAGATTAGAGCAGAAAAGATAAAATTGAGGAGAATAAAACAATAGAAAGAATCAATGAAAGCAAGAGCTGGTTCTTTGAGATAATAAACAAAATAGATAAACCCCTAGCTAGACTTATCAAGAAAAAAAAAGAGTCTACACACGTAAACAGAATCATCAACGAGAAAGGAAAAATCACTACAGACACCACAGAAATACAAAGAATTATTAGAGAATACTATGAAAAATTATATGCCAACAAACTGGATAACCTAGAAGAAATGGACAACTTTCTAGAAAAATACAACCTTCCAAGGCTGACCCAGAAAGAAACAGAAAATCTCAACAGACCAATTACCAGCAACAAAATTAAATCAGTAATCAAAAACCTACCTAAGAACAAAACTGCTGTACCAGATGACATCACTACTGAATTTTATCAAACATTTAGTGAAGACCCAATACCCATCCTCCTTAAAGTTTTCCAAAGAGTAGATGAAGAGGGAATACTTCCAAACTCATTCAATCACACCAGCATCACTCTAATACCAAAACCAAGCAAAGACACCACAAGAAAAGAAAATTACAGACCAATATCCCTGATGAACATAGATGCAAAAATACTCAACAAAATATTAGCAAACTGATTCAAAAACACATCAAAAAGATCATCCATAATGACAGAGTAGGATTTATTCTGGAGATGTAAGGATGGTACAACATTCGAAAATCCATCAACATCATCCACCACATCAACAAAAAGAAGGACAAAAGCACATGATCATCTCCATAGATGCTGAAAAAGCATTCGAAAAAATTCAATATCCATTCATGATAAAAACTCTCAACAAAATGGGGATAGAGGGCAAGTACCTCAACATAATAAAGGCCATATATGACAAACCCACAGCCAACATTATACTTAACAGCGAGAAACTGAAAGCTTTTCCTTTAAGATTGGGAACAAGACAAGGATGCTCACTCTCTCCACTCCTATTCAGCATAGTACTGGAGGTCCTAGCCACGGCAATCAGACAATACAAAGAAGTAAAAGGCATCCAGATTGGCAAGGAAGAAGTCAAACTGTCCCTGTTTGCAGATGACATGATACTGTACATAAAAAACCCTAAAGATTCCACTCCCACACTACTAGATCTAATATCTGAATTCAGCAAAGTTGCAGGATACAAAATTAATACACAGGAATCTGTTGCATTCCTATATACTAACAATGAACTAGCAGAAAGGGAAATCTAGAAAACAATTCCATTCACTGTTGCATCAAAAAGAATAAAATACCTAGGAATAAACCTAACCAAGGAAGTGAAAGGCCTATACTCTGAAACTACAAGACACTCATGAGAGAAATTAAAGAAGATACCAATAAATGGAAACACATCCCATGCTCATGGATAGGAAGAATTAATATTGTCAAAATGGCCATCCTGCCTAAAGCAATCTACAGATTCAATGCAATTCCTATCAAAATACAAACAGCATTTTTCAATGACCTAGAGAAAATCGTTCTAAAATTCATATGGAACCACAAAAGACCCTGAATAGCCAAAGCAATCCTGAGAAGGAAGAATAAATCTGGGGGGATTACACTCCCCAACTTCAAGCTCTACTACAAAGGCACGGTAATCAAGACAGTTTGGTACTGGCACAAGAACAGACCCACAGACCAATGGATCAGACTAGAGAGCCCTGATATAAACCCAACCATATATAGTCAATTAATATATGATAAATGAGCCATGGACATACAATGGGGAAATGACAGCCTCTTCAACAACTGGTGTTGGCAAAACGGAACAGCTATATGCAAGAGAATGAAACTGGATTATTGCTTAACCCCATACATAAAAGTAATCTCAAAATGGATCAAAGACCTGAATATAAGTCATGAAAACATAAACTCTTAGAAGACAACATAGGCAAAAACCTCTTCGACATAAATATGAGCAACTTCTTCATGAACCTATCTCCCCAGGCAAGGGAAACAAAAGCAAAAATGAACACATGGGATTACATCAAACTAAAAAGTGCCTGTATGGCAAAGGACACCATCAACAGAATAAGGCATCCTAGAGTATGGGAGAATATATTTGTAAATAACATATCTGACAAGGGGTTAACATCCTAAATATATAAAGAACTCACATGCCTCAACACTCAAAAACCAAATAACCTGATTAAAAAATGGGCAGAGGATATGAAGAGAGAGTTCTCCAAAGAAGAAATTCAGATGGCCAACAGGCACATGAAAAGATGCTCCACATTACTAATCATCAGGGAAATGCAAATTAAAACCACAATGAGGAGACTTCCAGGAATATGGCGACGTGAACGGACCAGCAGAAAAATTCCTCCCAACATTATATTTATTCACGAAAATACAGCAAATACAACTATCCCTAAAAGAGAGACCAGAATACACAGGAAAGTGCACAGCATATAGCTACACCTGTGAGAACTTGGCAGCCGGTGAGGCGGAAGGGATACGGAGCAGCAACCCGGTGGGACCGAGCGCTCCCCCCCCCCAGAGCTCCGGCGGCCAGACACTCCGGACAGAGGACTCAGCATCCAGCGAGGCGGGACGGAAATGCGATCCAGCGAGACCAGAGCGCCCCTCCAACCCAGCACTCCGGCGGGAGTCCCGGCAAGGCGTTCATGAGAAGACAGAAGAATATGATACAGACAAAGCTTCAGACAAATACCACCCCAGAGAAAGAAGCTGAAGGAATGGACATGCACAGTCTTCCAGAAAAAGAATTCAGAATAAAAGTCATAGCCATGCTGACGGATCTACAGAAAAATGTGCAAGAGCTGAGGGAGGAAGTGAGGGAAGTGAGGAAAGACAATGCAGAAATGAGACAAGCCATCGACGGGCTCAACAGCAGATTGAATCAGGTTCAAGACACAATCAAGGAATTACAAGACAGGGAACAGGAATACAAAGAAGCTGAGGCAGAGAGAGATAAAAGGATCTCTAAGAATGAAAGAATATTAAGAGAACTGTGTGACCAATCGAAACGGAGCAATATTCGCATTATAGGAGTACCAGAAGAAGAAGAGAGAGAAAAAGGGATAGAAACTGTCTTTGAAGAAATAATTGCTGAAAACTTCCCCACGTTGGGGAAGGAAATAGTCTCACAGTCCACGGAAACCCACAGATCTCCCAACACAAGGGACCCAAAGAAGACAACACCAAGACACATAATAATCAAGATGGCAAAGATCAAAGACAAGGACAGAGTATTAAAGGCAGCTAGAGAGAGAAAAAAGATCACCTACAAAGGAAAACCCATCAGACTGTCATCAGACTTCTCAACAGAAACCTTACAGGCCAGAAGAGAATGGCATGATATATTTAACGTAATGAAACAGAAGGGCCTCGAACCAAGAATATTGTATCCAGCACGATTATCATTTAAATATGACGGAGGGATTAAACAATTTCAAGACAAAAGAAAGTTGAGAGAGTTTGCCTCCCATAAACCACCACTACAGGATATCTTAAACGGACTGCTCTAAAGGGAAACACCCCTAAGGCTAAAAAGATGTCACCAGAGAAAATAAAAGCATAGCAAAGAAAGCAGACCATCCAAATACTAACTAAAGGCAAAGAATAAAACACCTAATATATAAAGAAAGGAGGAGGAAGAATAGGAAGGGAGAGATAAAGAAACATAAGACGGTGTTCACAATAACTTAACAAGAAAGTTAAGTTAGATTCTCAGATAGTAAAGAAGCAACCCTTGAACCTTTGGTAACCACGAATCTAAAGCCTGCAATGGCAATAAGTACATATCTATCAATAATCACCATAAATGTAAATGGACTGAATGCACCAATCAAAAGACACAGAGTAACAGAGTGGATAAAAAAGCAAGACCCATCTATATGCTGCTTACAAGAGACTCATCTCAAACCCAAAGATATACACAGACTAAAAGTGAAGGGATGGAAAAAAATATTTCAAGCAAACAACAAAGAGAAAAAAGCAGGTGTTGCAGTACTTGTATCAGATAAAATAGACTTCAAAA
>JAQQAC010015287.1:17189566-17317350 GCA_029783875.1 Phataginus tricuspis
TGCATCCCATGCTCTTGGCTAGGAAGAATAAATATTGTCAAAATGGCAATACTACCTAAAGCAATCTACAGATTCAACGCAATCCCTATCAAACTACCAACAGCTTTCTTCAATGAACTGGAACAAATAATTCTAAAATTCATATGGAACCAGAAAAGACCCCGAATAGCCAAAACAATCCTGAGAAGGAGGAATCAAACAGGGGGAATTACGCTCCCTGACTTCAAGCTCTACTACAAAGCCACAGTAATCCACACAATTTGGTACTGGCACAAAAACAGACCCACAGACCAGTGGAACAGAATAGAAAATCCAAACATTAACCCAAACACCTATAGTCAATTAATATTTGATAAAGGAGCCCTGGATATACAATGGGGAGATGACAGCCTCTTCAGCAGCTGGTGTTGGAAAAACTGGACAGCTACATGTAAGAGAATGAAACTGGACTACTGTCTAACCCCATACACAAAGGTAAACTCAAGGTGAATCAAAGACCTGAATGTAAATCATGAAACCATAAAACTCTTAGAAAAAAACATAGGCAAAAATCTCTTGGACATAAACATGAGCGACTTCTTCATGAACATATCCCCCCCGGGCAAGGGAAACAAAAGCAAAAATGAACAAATGGGACTATATCAAGTTGAAAAGCTTCTGTACAGCAAAGTACACCATTAGTAGAACAAAAAGACATCCTACAATATGGGAAAATATATTCATAAATGATGTATTGATAAGGGGTTGACAACCAAAATATACAAAGAACTCATGCACCTTAACAAACAAAAAGCAAATAACCCAATTAAGAAATGGGCACAGGACATGAATAGACACTTCTCCAAAGAAGAAATTCAGATGGCCAACAGGCACATGAAAAAATGCTCCACATCACTAATCATCAGAGAAATGCAGATTAAAACCACAATGAGATATCACCTCACACCAGTGAGGATGGCCAACATCCAAAACACAAACAACAACAAATGTTGGTGAGGATGTGGAGAGAGGGGAACTCTCCTACACTGCTGGTGGGAATGCAAATTAGTTCAACCATTGTGGAAAGCAGTATGGAGGTTCCTCAAAAAACTCAAAATAGAAATACCATATGACCCAGGAATCCCACTCCTAGGAATTTACCCCAAGAATGCAGCAGCCCAGTTTGAGAAAGACAGATGCACCCCTATGTTTATTGCAGCACTATTTACAATAGCCAAGAAATGGAAGCAACCTAATTGCCCATCAGTAGATGAATGGATTAAGAAGATGTGGTACATATACACAATGGAATATTACGCAGCCATAGGAAAAAAACAAATCCTACCATTTGCAACAACATGGATGGAGCTGGAGGGTATTATGCTCAGTGAAATAAGCCAGGCCGAAAAAGACAAGTACCAAATGATCTCACTCATATGTGGAGTATAAGAACAAAGAAAAAAAAAAATGAAGGAACAAAACAGCAGCAGACTCACAGAACCCAAGAATGGACTAACAGTTACCAAAGGGAAAGAGACTGGGGAGATGGGTGGGAAGGGAGGGATAAGAGGGTAAAAGGGGCATTACGATTGGCAGACATAGGGTGGGGGGGCACGGGGGGACTGTACAGCTCAGAGAAGACAAGTAGTGATTCTCATCTCACTACACTGGTGGACAGTGACTGTAATAGGGTTGGTGGGGGGGACCTGAAGAAGGGGGTAGTTTAATCATCACAATATTGCTCATGTAATTGTAGGTTAATGATACTAAAATAAAATAAATTGTAAAAAATAAAAAATAAAAAAAAATAAAACCACAATGAGGTATCACCTCACACCAGTAAGGATGGCCAACATCAAAAAGACTAAGAACAACAAATACTGTTGAGGATGCAGAGAAAGGGGAACCCTCCTACACTGCTGGTGGGAATGTAAGCTAGTTCAACCATTGTGGAAAGCAATATGGAGGTTCCTCAAAAAACTAAAATTAGAAATACCATTTAGACCTGGAAATCCCACTCCTTGGAATTTACCCAAAGAATACAAGTTCTCAGACTCAAAAAGACTTATGCACCCCTATGTTTATTGCAGCACTATTTACAATAGCCAAGATATGGAAGCAACCTAAGTGTCCATCAGTAGATGAATGGATAAAGAAGAGGTGGTACATATACACAATGGATACTATTCAGCCATAAGAAGGAAACAAATCCTACCATTTGCAACAACATGAATGGAGCTGGAGGATATTATGCTCAGTGAAATAAGCCAGGTGGAGAAAGACAAGTGCCAAATGATTTCCCTCAGTTGTGGGGTATAACAACAAAGCAAAACTGAAGGAACAAAATAGCAGCAAACTCACAGAATCCAAGAAGGGACTAGTGGTTACCAAAGGGGAGGGTTGTGGGAAGGCAGGTGGGAGGGAGGGAGAAGGGGATTGAGGGGTAGTATGTTTAGCACACATGGTGTGGGGGATCACAGGGAAAACAGTGTAGCACAGAGAAGGCAAACAGTGAATCTGTGGCATCTTACTACACTGATGGACAGTGACTGCATTGGGGTATGGGTGTGGACTTGATAATATGGGTAAATGTAGTAACCACATGGTTTTTCATGTGAAACCTTCATAAGAGTGTGTATCACTAATACCTTAATAAAAAATTTAAATAAATAAAGATAAGAAAGTCGTGCAAACACACATGGGCACATGCATGGGCAACGAGAATAGGAAAAGAAAAGAAAGGAGATGTTACGTTCCCGATATTGTACAGGGCAGTTGGTATCAGAAAATCACCAAAACTATGGGCTAACAATGCTATTAATTTTCGTCAATGGTATAAGACAAAAAAAAATGTCTTTTGTTCATTTGGTTAACCAACCAATCAGATTTGTTTGTTCTAACTATTTGGGTTATTATTACCTGTGTGAGGCTGTTGAGCAAAACAAGGAAATGTTAAAAGATGATTCTCTCCCCCAAGCTTCTTACAGCCTCCTTCATCGCTCACTTCCTGAATGCTCACCCCATGCAGGCTCTGTCCCCACGCCTCTCTGGCCCACTAGACCAAGAAAGCCTTGAGCGTAGGAGCCAACAACCAGGTGGGAGAACTGCTGGGATGCAGCATTATCAGTGCACATCAGAAGGATGGCCTTTGGGAGGCTTGCTAGTGGAGATACAGACTGAGACACTCTTGATTAATGAGTAAACAATATGTATCCGAGGCAACAAGGGGCAAGAGACAGAAACCCACCCGACTGGAACGGTGGTGTCTTTAAGGAAAAGGAAGTTGAGGCAGGTAGAAAGGAGGACACAGGCTGTGCATAAAGGGTGCCAGATGCTGTGATCTGGAGCTTGGACTCTGGTCCCTCAGTGATGGGGAAATACTGAGGAACAAAATGCATGCACAGAAAAGTGTACAGCAGAGCAGAAGAGCAAATACAGAGAACTGACAGTTAAAAGCTAAAAGTTCAGAGGACTTGTACTGAAGTCTGAAAAAGCAGAAATGCGAAGGTCGCTTGGGGCAGACACAACCACACCTAACTCTCCTTTCTCCTTTCTCTTGCTCACTTCTCTCTATAAAGACAAAAACCAGGATACTGGCTTTTCAGCCTCTTTAGAGCTGGGGCTGGCCATCTGCCCAGTACACCTGGGAACCTGATCAGGCCAAGAGCTTAGGAGATTGTCTGCTGGGGCTTCTCACACACACAAGCCCAAAGCAACTGTACTAGCTACTCGCCTCAAAGATTTTCCTTTCCTAATTAAAGGAAAAACTCACTAAGCAAGCTTCCTCTCACTCTACAACTGCTCCAGTTTTCTGACTTTGCAAAGCACAATTTATTTCCTGATGTAAGTAAACAAAACTTCACTTTGCTGCCTCATCAGGTTCCACAGAGTGAGGAAAAACAAAAAGCTAAAAGCAGGTAGGTACATGAGGGCTACAGTAAAGTCCTGTGGGTTTTGTCAGAAAGCCATACCATCTCACTTCACAGAATGAGCACTAGATAGAAGGCTGGATTCTGGTACTTGCTTTGCTTCAATTTGTAATCAGGTTGATTAACTACAAAATGAGGGCACCAGGTGGAAGCCAGGACCTGAGACCAGATTCACTCCTGGGGTTGAACACACATTGGGCACAAAGATGCCAGGGGTACAGGCCCGGGAGAAATCTAGGTGGGCTGCAGCGTTCTCCTCCTACTGGACTTCATGCCTCCCTTTGCATAGGATGGCATCTGCTCCTGGGTGGCTCACAGAGCTCCCCCGGCTCATATCTTCCTAGGGATGACACGGACTATTGGCTGGGTGAGACGGGCCCCAGGAGCTACCAGAAATTCATTGCCATAACCGGTTCCAATTTAGACAGACGAACAGCAAGTGTGATCTCTCCAGTTTGCTAAGGTTTGCTAGATCTAAAGCCATGGAACCCTGCCTTTCTAATTTGGGTCTGATCCCAGAGACAGGAAGGCTGTTTGCTCGCTCTGGTGGGGCAGGTGGTGAAGCTGTGTAGAAGGTATGACTCCTCATCAGGAAACAAGGCAGGATCTACCAGGCCTGATGCCATTTGGTAAAATTAAGACTTTGCATCTCCAAGTTCACTCACTCCTGATTGTTCCGCAACTACTCTGAGATCCAAAGCAGAGATCTGCCAAAAAGTAGAGCAACAAGAAACAGAGGATTGTCTTTATTTAAATGTTAATGAAAGACCCTTGGAAGTAGCCTTGACCCCTCTTCCTCCAAAATGGATTCCAGTGTGTATCAGACCCCAGAGAGATATTGAGTAAGACAGAGCTTAATTAAAAGCAAAAACTATTACCCTAATTAGCTCTAGACCAATTCATTTTATATACTATCTAAGAAGACCCACAAGCCCTGTGTTAAGGACAGAGAGTAACTGAGTCATGCTAAACTAATACCACCCGAACGTGAAAATCCTTTTTGTAATCCCCTCCTGGTATTGTTTCATACTGTATCATTTACTTTTTGTATGGTTGCTAATTGTCAACAGAGTTCTCTGCTGGGGTTTTGAATCCCCTAATGCATCTCTTAGAGATTTTTAGTTCCACAGCTTCTGAAATGACAAGAGAACTGAAACAGAGAGAAATACAGTATCAAACCCCTGCTGGCGTGATTCTATATAGTTTCCTACGAATGGGAACACTGTTTCCATTTGCATACCAACATCAGCCTGGCAAGGGGCACCAACTGCTTTCTGAGGGCTGCTCTGCTCTGCTTTTCCGAGTCAGGCACGCCCGTGGTGCATACTGATGAGCTGGTATCCTCTCTCCCACACACGCACAGGGATTTGTACTAATCATTGTGCGTCAATCTGCCTGGGAAACAGGTATTTTTTATTAGAAGATTTGAGAGCAGGTGTAAAGCTTTCTAGTAACAAAACAAATGACAAATCAATACAAGATTTTATTTAGAACTAATGTATGTTTAGTAAGTTAATTTTGACAAGTATATACTATGCTACCATCCCTGATTCTGATTAATACATTGATCAGACAGCGAGAGGCTGGAATGTGGAATGTGGTAGCTCAAGTATCCTATTTCAAGAGCTTGGATTTTGATAATGACAAAATAATAATTTGAGTGCCTTGTAATTGTCAATGCCTAATCCACAACTACACATGTGCCCGAAAATATGCATTCTAAAGAGAGCACAGGATCAAATATCAACAAACCAGTAACTCCTACCCACTGGAAAAGAATCTAACAAGAGAGAAGTACTAAGGAAGATGGATTCAAAAAATGAATATAAATCCTGGAACAAGATGACTATAATGAGGAGCACAGGGATCAGTTTAGGGAGGACTGTGTCCACAGCTGGCACCAAGAAGGCCAGGACCCCATAGCGCTGGCCTCCAGACTCCAGGCTGATAATGAGCTATTCATACGATGGAGTTAGGGCTACAAGAACTGCAGTTCCTTCTACATCATGTGCAAGAAAGAATCCTCTGACTTCTGATTGCATCAGTGATGAACAGAATATGGATCCTGCTTCTGCTCAAAAAGATCCAACCTTTTTTAACGTGACACACCAGGATCCTGGCCTGACAGGTCCCACTGTTTTTAGGATCCAGGACTGAGCATCAAAAGTATATCCGAATTCCTAAATGTTTTAAGAATTATCTGAAATATGCGAGGGCCTCTAACTTGATGGGCACCAGTATTCATACAAACAATCTAGAGCTGCCCCGCACAGGAGTATGAAGGAAGAGAGGGTCAGCCTGAAAGAGACACGCCCCACCGCATGTTATGAATGTGTATTACACACTGAGAGTTCCTCATCTATTCTGGGCAAAAATCTTCTCTTGGCAAAACTCAAAAACTAATTCCAAAACTCATATGGAAATACAAAGGACCTAAAATAGCCAAAACAACAAAGTTAGAAGACCAACAGGGCCTGATTTCAACTTACTAAAAAGCTACAGTAATTAAAGTGTGCTACTGTATTATGATAGAAAATTAAATCAATAGATGGAGCAGAGAATCCAGAAATAGACTCACATACACATAGACAATTGTTTGGAGATATTTTTTTTTTTCCTTTTTTACAAATATCCTAGGGCAATTCAAGGGAGAAATGAGGAGCTTTTCAATAGCTGGTCCAAGAAAAATGCAAAAGAGTGGCACTTAACACTTGACTCATACCACATCCAAAAATTAACTCATAAATGGATAATAAATCCAAATAGAAAACTTTAAATTATCCATCTCTTTGGAGAATATACATCAGAAAATCTTACTCCCTTGGGTTAGGCAAATTTTTTTTTAACTAGGACCCAAAAAGAAAAGAAATGGTTGAATAAGCTTTATCAAGATTTAAAAATTTGCTGAAATTTTGTTATTCAAAGGTACTGTCAAGAAAATGAGAAAGCAAGCTACAGTTCAGGAGAAAATACTTGGAAATCATGTTATCTTAAGAAGGACCTGTATGCAGACTATGTTAAAAATTCTTATAACTCTAAGAAAGGCAAAGAATCCAATTAAAAAGGCAAAAGAACTGTAAAAAGACATAAGGATGACAAATAAGCACATCAAATATTTCAGTATCATTACTCACTAGAAAAAAATGTTCATTAAAACCACTAGATACTACAGAATGGCTAAAAAAATAATATATAAAAACAGAAGATGCCAAGTGTTGGTGAAGACGTGTAACGATGAGCTTCTTATTCATTGCTTGTGGGATGCAAATAGAACTGCTGCTTGGGAAAATACATTGGCCAATATTCACATAGTATATAGTGCAGCACTTCCACTCCTAAGTACTTCTCCAAGAGAATGAAAATATGTGTCCATGCAAAGACTGGCGCTCAAGTTCAGAACTGCTTTATTCGTACTCATCCTTGTCAAATGCTGGAAAAAACTCAGACACCCATCAGCTGATGAAGGAATAAGCGAATAGTGGTATATGCATACACTGAGATATCCATAGGGTGACATATATTTATCACACAGAGGACTGAATACGATGTATGCAAGAGCATAGATGTTCTCAAGAGATCCTGTTAAGTGAGAGAAGCCAGACACATGAAATTATATGATTCCATTTATACGAAGTTCTAGAAAAGCCAGACTATGGTGACAAGAAGCAGATCAGGGTTGCCAGAGGTCAGGATCCCTGAAAGAGGAGGTTGATGGCAAAGAGGCACAAGGCAATTTTCAAGGAGAATAGAAATGTTCTACGTCATGATCCTGCTGGGATTACAGAATGGTACCTATTCGTCAAAACGCATCAGATTATATACTTAAAACTGAATTTTACTGTATATAAATTATATGGCCATAAAGCTGACCCCACCCCCCAAAAAGGAAGGCTGCAATCAGTCCTTTGTGTATCATTTTGGACAAGCAAGTGTCTTCGTTGCCACAATTTATACTCAGGAAACTTCCTAAAAAGCTCGATTTAAAAACAGTGAAATTAACAAAGCAGTGTATCAGCATGCAACATGAGTTATAAGAAATACATCTTTGGTCATTCAGATGACCAGATACATATTTTCCAGGTATTTGGTCTTCACCTACAGTTCCTGAAGACACTGCAGTCTTAAAGGTGAAACGGGCATCTTGTCATGTTAATGAGACTTCTGGACCCCCCCCACCCAAAGGCGGGGCTGGAGGCCAGATCAGCCAATGGCCAAGAATTTAATCAATCACGATTATGCAATGAAGCCCACACAAAACTCAGAAGAACATTTTGGTCCGTTTTGCATCCTGCTTCTCTGTCAGAGAGAGCTGTCATGCTTAGAAACCTGGAACTTTCCACAAGCCACCCAGACGGTCCCCAAGCTCCATGAGGATAGAAGCTCCTTTATTCGGGACCTTGCCCTATGTGTCTCTTCTTCTGGCTGTTAACTTGTATCCTTTACCGTAGCCTATATCAAACTGGTAAACATAAGTGTTTCCTGAGTTCTGTGAGCCACTCTAGCAAATTAATCAAAGCCAAAGGGGAGGTCATGGGACCCTCCAATCTGTAGCCGGTAGGTCAGAAGCACAGATAACTAACTGCCTGGGGCTTGGGACCAGCGTCTTGTAGGACGGAGCCATTAACCTGAGGAATCTGGTGCTGTCTCCCAGCACATAGCATCAGAATTGAGTTCTGAAACACCCTGCTGGTGTTGAGAATTGCTTGGTGTTGTGGGTGGGAAGACCCCCAACCCCCACCCCCACCACACACACACACTGGAACCAGGTCTGGGAGCCCGAACAGAGTTATAGTAATATTACTGCTGGATATAATGCTGTTACACTACTGTAATATACTATTGTACATACAAAAAAGGAAAACAACCCCACAGCCCCAACACAGAAAAAGTCACCTTGCCATATACCATGCTAAAATTCTTCTCTTACAAAAGTTGTTTCTTTTTTTATAATCTGAATAATCTAAAATTATTACTCACACAGAGGTGTTTAAGGTCTATTACATATGCAGTTTGTGGAGTTGTTCTGTAAGAAGGATTGTGGAGCTACTGGTCCCAGCTGACATCCAATCCCAGGAAAAGTGCTATCAAGACTGAACTTACTAAGCCTCTTCAAAACAGAGATCACAGTGATGCTACAAAACAAGCCACTCTGGTGCTTTGCTTTGATTTTATAAAACAAATTGATCAATGCAATTTTGTCAAAAGGTTATGGACATATGCAGATAAAATGAAGAAATAGCAAGTTTGACTGTTTGAAG
The DNA here is from genome assembly GCA_029783875.1 of Phataginus tricuspis. NCBI lineage: Eukaryota > Metazoa > Chordata > Mammalia > Pholidota > Manidae > Phataginus > Phataginus tricuspis. Next base: position 17,198,733 of record JAQQAC010015287.1, read on the forward strand.
CATGTAACAGAGTGGACACACATTTTCTAGCCATGGATTTTTAATCTATGATGGGCCTCATGTCTCTTGATACCAGGAAATGAAATGGGAATACAGTCTGTTGGCTGGCAAGTCTAGAGTTCAGGACTCTGTATGTGTCAGCATGACTATGGTTAGTTATGACTATGCAAAGTTGAATAACAGATGGAAAGTACCAAAATGGAAGGTATTTGAAGTATATAAAGTAATAGGTACATGCCTCAATGATTTTTTAATATGCATAGGAAATCAAAAGACATACATAAAAATGTGAAAGGCATTGTCTGTGAAAGGCTTGATTTTTTAAAATTATTTTCTATAATTTCCAAGTTTTTATGAGAGTGTACTACTTTCATAGTACTGTATTTAAGTATACATAAAGGAATGCAAAAAATTGCCTTTCCAGGGAAGGGGGCTGCTGGCAAATTTGTCATGAGAGGTAATTTGTTCCACTCTATTAAGTTTGCTGTTTAGTTCATGTTTTTCTTACTACTTAAGAACTTTTCAAAAATGTTTCCTCCCTTGCAAGTAATGACCTCCAAACAGCTCAGCTTCCACAAAATGCAAGTCATTTGAGCCAGACAACAATGGCTGGGTGTTCTATCTGGACAGGTAATTCAACCACTTGATATCAGCAGTGTTCAGGAATAGGACCTTTCCCATCATAAACGGTTTCTTCAAATGCTACATGCAGTTTTACAGAAAGATAGTTTCCTCTGACAACAGCTTATTAGTGTATTTTTAATATGAGTTAAAGGTACAAAACCATAGAAGTCATTTTCTTGAAAGTAATTGCAGAACAAGACATTATCTGTTATCAAAACATGAAATATGTTGGAAAAAACTTACAAAGAAAACTGATGCTGTGGGAAATTTTAAGTACATTTCATATTGACAATCCAAAATATGAGAAAAATGCCTGGTGCATGTCTTGGGGAATGTTCATGCAAGATAACAGACTTTGAATATAAACAATTACCTAGGAAACATTCTGAATTACTTAAAGGGATATCAGTTCTCTTTAAAATGTATGGATTTATGAAGTAACTACCAGTAAATACCTGAGGGAGTACGATTACTGAGCTGCACTACAAAGCTATGCATTTCTCCAAAGACGCTATATCTTACTTTTACTGGCAAAAATACAAAATGGGAAAAGTAAAAATGTTTTGCAATGCAAAATATACCGTATGGGATCAAACTCAGTTGCTGAACATTCAGCATTATATAACATACGCATGTGAATTCACTTGAACCACTACCTGGAACACAGGCAATTGTGTTTATCATCAAAGAAGTAATAATATCTAATGTTTGGTGAGCTTTTAGTATATGCCAATAACTATTCTAAGAATTAATGTTTTGCATTAATTCATGGAATACTTACAGTTAGAGATAGTATTTTTCATCTGATTTTCCCAGAAATACTAAATTGTATGACTGGCCCTTCTTGACCACCTCTCCCTAAATATCAAATATATTTAAATTAAGTGGGGAGTGGGACACTTTTTTAACAATGCCTCTCATGGAGCAATTAACTCTTTCAGATCCAGCCACCACTAATACAGGGGTAATGCTCTTATCAAATATTCCACTGTGCTACTCAAATCCTGACATATTGCTCACTGATCACTGCTCTACACTATACAGCACATTTTGTCAAATTATTTAACATTCCCTATTATTTGCATTATTCTATTTATTGTCATATATTATTGACTGTCTAGAAATATGTTAAGCTATTTCATTTGAATGTAATGTTTCCTTCAAAGCTAAGAGCTCCTGGAGAATAAGGACCAGTTTTAATTTATCTTTATTTTCCTGGGGCCCAGAACAGTGCTAGGAACACTGTAGGTGGTTCAGGTGCTTTGAGCTGAAGTCCATTAAGCACTAATGCTTAAAAAAATTTCCCTTACCTTAGGATACAGTCTAATAACCTTGGGAAAGTCTCAGGTGTGAGGCAAATTAAAGTGCAAGGCTGCCTGCACAGGTGATTAACAGAGGGCAAGCAGGACGCAGCTCGTTCCCTGAGAAAGTTCCACAGTGGCATCTTGAGTAGGGAAAAACCAGTTTCCAGGTACAGTATTAAATGACCTTTCTTCCTGCCCTGGCTAAAAGCAAATGGAGTTAAGAAGTGACAAGCATGCACACTTCTGCATGGCATGCCTAGGCTCTGCTCTGGCTCATTACTAAGTAGATAAACTTAGGGCACCTCCATCTAGTTCTCCCAGCCTCATTTTCTCTTTCTGTATTTTCCAAGTAACCTAGAGGTTTTAATGAAGCAATAGAAGAAAGCCCTTCCTCCCCGAACCAGCACTCAGTCAATGGCAGCTGTTATTACCTCTCAGTAACGTGTTGGTAGAGCAAAGCAGAGTGGCAGGCTCCTTTGACAGGAGACTGTCAGGCAGGTGGCTCGATAACAAAGGGAACAGAGGGCCTCACTCAGGCTGAGAAATGACTGAACCAAGAGCAATGACAGCTGATCCCTGTCACACCTGGTGAATCCATAGGACACACCCACCAAGACTTAAATGTTTGCACAGCAGGTTTTCCCCACCCAGGGGGAAGAGTCACCTTTTTGGAGCTGGTGGACATCCTGCAGGCTCCTCCTCCAGAAGTTCTACATAGATGTGAGCCCACAGGTACCAGCCTAGGTTCAGCTCAGCTGTGGTGACCTTGAGCTTTCTCCCCATGCTTCTAGGGAAGGGGGTCCCCTCCAGACCCTGGTGAAGATATAACTAGCTCAGGAGTTGAAGCTGGGGTGGATGGTCCAGGCAGAGGCACCAAGTAAAGGCAAGTAGGTGAAGGTCATAGTGTACAAGAATAGGATAGACTCAGCCCAAGATTTCTGGCTTCCATGGCCAAACGGTGGTCTCACTCAATTCTCTAAGCCTGTTTCCTCTTCTAGGCACATGTACCATCGTAACACTTGTGTTACCTTCCTCAAAGAGTTATTTGATAATCAGATAAACCACAAAAAAAATATATTTTGGAAATAAAAGTGCTCATTATTCCCTCGACACACTACTTGAGACTGTTCCACAGCTGTATCTCTTCACGTCCTGTGGCTCTTGGATAAGTCACTGGAGTCTGCATGTCTGGAAACCAGGAGTAGTTAAGTCCATCTTCCTAGATGAATGCAAGACATGAAAATACAAATACTCTCACACCCTTCAGCAAATTCCAAGGTCAGCAAAAGATGTACATTAATTAACTGTTTTCAAGAAAAGAGCTTGAGTTTATATGAGACCTCTTTCCGTTGCAGTGTAGGAAAGCGGACTCGGCACTGCTGGCCCCTCCTGGCTGCATCGACTCCCACACTTGTCCTTCAGGGTTAAACTACTGAACCCAAGGTTCTGCCATGTGTTGCCCCTGATTTTATCTTTAGGCAGTTCTTTTCCTAACAGATTCTCCATGCTGTGCTTCACCTCGTCTCTTAGGACTTAGGAAGACAAACAGCCCTCCAGGGACCGCATGCTGTGCCCAGCTTGCCTCGGCCCTGCTCACTCACAAGCCTGGCTCCCTCACGGTCTGTCCAGATGTGCTGCTCAGAGTGGCTGAGGCATCATTAAGCTCCTGGTTCCCCTGGAAGTTAGGGTTGTAAGGCACACAGGGGGTGCACCCAGTGCACACAGCCTTTCAATCTCTGTAAAACTTAAAGCACAGCAGGCATTGTTCCTGCAAATCTCTGTGCAAAAATGTTTGCCCACACTACCCAAGGAGAGCAAATCCATCAGAGCTACTTCTGCTCAGCCTACCTCCCAAGGAGAGAAGACTCATAAATTTATATCAGGCTGCTGGAAACAGCAAGCAAATTGATTATAAATGCATTTGTTTGGGCCTTTAAATCTCTTTTGGCTTTTGAATATGAGCAAATTAATATGGTCTTTGACATCAGAAGAGTGAAAACAAGCCACTGAGAAATGAGTAGATGAAGATTTGAAGTGAACCAAATACTCACACTTTACCAGAAAATGCTTATCCATTCCACTTTATTTCTCCTCATTCCCAACATTCCCCAACCATTTATTTTTCCCAATAATATCAAAATGAGAAAAGCCATTTATAAGATGCTTAGACATAAAGCATCATATAGGGTGTGAATATTAAAACATTAATTCTTATCTAAGTAAGTCCCCAGTGCCTTATTGGGAGGCAGAACAACATAGCTGTTGAGACCTTAGTCTGATGGCTCTGGGTTTGAATCCTGACTCTGCTCCTCAATACGGAGTAACCTTGAATAAAGCCCTTTAATAATTCTGAGGTAGTGGCAATTGATTAGGGGCATACGATAGCAATAATTTGAGACATTCTTTTGCTATGGATTCCATGGAGTGTCTAGCACTAATTCAGAGAATTCATCCCTAAGATTCTGTTCTTCTGCAACCACTTCTAGTACCAAAGTCTGTATCAGTCAGTATTCAACCTGAAGAGAACCAGGAGGAGGCAGATGATAGGTAGGTAGATAGGAGAACCAATAGGAGGAAGATGATAGGCAGGTAGGTGATTGATGATGAGGATACATAGAGGTTTAGTACAGAAAATTGGCTTACGATTGAAAGTGCTAAGCCAGCAAATCAGAAACCCACAGGCTAGGCCGTCAAGAAGGAATCGTGAGCAAAATGGAACTGCAGGGACACAGGCCAGGCTGCCACCCACACAGGGAACTTCCTCTCTCTATAAGGGAAACAGCGGCCCAGATTCTACGGCCTTCACAACCGGTCCTGGCAGACCCACCCAGATTATCCACACAATCTCCTACATAAAGGCAAGTGATCAGAGGGACTAATTATATAGGCAAAATACACTCACAGCAAGAGCTAGATTAGTGTTTGGTTGAAGTGCTAGTCTAGTGCAGGAGGGACTACAGTCCAGTTTACACATAAAGACATGACCACAAATATTTTCAAAATCCAACACCTAGGTATAAGCCTAAAAAAAAAAATTAAAAAATTACCAGGAGAGATATGCTAAAACATGTAAATAAATGTAGTGTTACACCATGTTCATCAGTGGACTGGCTCAGTATTGTAAAGCTAACAATGCTCCCCAAATTTAACAATAAATGAATACAATCCTAACTAAATCCTTAGCAGATTTTTATATATATGTTGAAATTGACAAAATGAATTCTAATATTTATATGGAAGTGCAAAAGGCCCAAGTTACCAAAACCATCCTGGTAAGAAGAAAGCTGGATAACTTACACTTCAGACATCAAGACTTACTATAGAACTATATTAATTAAGACAGTATGGATAGCCATAAAAAATAGAGTAACAGATTAAGAGAACAGAATATAGTCAAGAAAATGAAACATATATAAAGCCATTCGATTTATGACAAAGGGGCCATTCACTGCAATGCAGTGGGGGAAATGATAGAATTTTCTACAAATGGTTCTAGGTCAATTGGATAGCTATGGAAAAAAAGTAAATCTTTACTCTTAACTCATATAATAGAGACACAAAAATCTGTCTCAGAGGGATCATATATCTAAAAGTGAAAGGTGAAATAATAAAGCTTTTATGGTACATCTTACTTTCTTCCCTGTAATAACCTTACTAGGACACACATTGTATTTCCTCTACCAGACTGTACATATATCCATCAACTTGGCTTTATTAAGCGGCTCAGTAAGAATATGTTGCTCATAAACTTTGGTTTAGTTTTAAAACAAGCCAAAAACCTCAGCTTTTTTTTAAAGTAGTCATTATAGCACTGAAACATGTATGATTAAATGAATTGCTGTCAATACACAGTGTGAATTAATTTCAGGCATAAATTCTTTTAAAAAAATTACTTACACATAGTACATATACATTCCAATAAAGCAAAATGCCGGTAAACTTTTTTAAACAATTGAATATCAATAGATTGATTTTTTTAAGATATGTATTTGAATATGAAACAGTAGTCTCTTCTAGTATGAGAGACACACTAGAGTCTAGAGGTTGATACATTTGCCAGACACCTGGACTGCTGTAATGCTTCCACATCGAATTGTGATTCTTTACCTTCTATTTTCTGCACTAGACATGGAGCCTTTCAAGGATAAGGACCACATCTTAACCATCTTTGCATGTCCAATACCAATTCCATATCTCTACTTTGAGTATACACATAGTACTCACAAATTATATGCAAGCCCAAGGTTTTAATGAAAAAAGAAATCAATAAAACAAAATGACTTGAAATCAAGAGATCTTCATTTTAAGCCCAGCTCTGCTTTGAACTCCTGTATAGCCTAACAAAGTAAGAAAATATTTTTCCTTCCTTCTTCACTCCCTCCTTTTCTATGTACAATTGCCTCAATAATAATAATGCTGCTACGTAAATTATAGACAATTTCTATGTTTACTACTCTTCTTGTTAATGTACTTTCTTTACTTACCACGTGCTAGATCACACACTGCAGTGTTCCAAAACAAAAGCAACATCTATTTTGGAAAAACACATATGCATCTTTGGATTCTCCTCTGTTTGGTATGTGTAAACATGAACACTTGTGATCATCCAGAGTTAATAGGCTCCAGATAAGTGTCATGCCCATTATAAACCCTGACCATTTCATCCGTAATCTCTACAAAATTTCAGGATTGCAAAATACTTCCTTTCAAATGAACTTCAGCTGACTGATAGGGGTATCTGGGAGTCCTGTATTGAGAAAGATTCTTGAGGTTACCATCAGTCTGTGCAGGACAGAATGCTATCATCAATTAGTAAGGGAGGATGGCAGGTGGTGCACAAGCTATATATTTGCCACCCTTTTTCCATGGATTTTAATGATTTAATCCCAAAGGGAAAACTGAAATAATCATTCCTTTATTCATTAGTTCTTCCATTCATTCAAGACATACTTATTGAGCACCAACTATGCTCGGCACCTAAGAGTCAATATGGTTAGAGAACTAGCTAAACTCTAGAACATGTCCTCACAGAGGGTTCAAACAAGATGCTCTTTTTATGGTTTGTGCATTCATTTGCACAGTGTTAATTAGTGATCCTTTGTAATGCATACTTTTGTTTTAAAAATCATTGTCTTTTAAACATTATATTTCATTCATCTTATGCAATGATCCTGTTAATTGCAGAGAGACAGATGTTCCTTATTTTCTTATTTTACAAATAAGAAGTTGAGTCTTAATAGAGCATAATGTAGCCAAATGGACTGGAACCTGGGTTTCCCTAACCATAGAATGTTAGTTAAGAAAAATGTCCCGGTGATCATTTTGTTTTTTTCTACAATAATGTTCTGTTTTTATGACTTCCCAAAAGAGGTCGCTTCCATGAACTTTAGCTCATTCATTGTGTGCTTGGACTTTGCTTAGTATGGAAAGGCTAGCATTCAAATGTAGGCAGGGAGTAAATTCCAATAAAATTGAGAAGCTGGCACTAGAATTGTCATGTCTCCTGGAAATGTAGAAAGTAAGTAGTTGGATTTTTTCCTTTCCTCCCTTTCAAGTTGAGTTTGCTTTTGGTTACAAGTGTCCAGCAGGCACACACGTTCAAAAAGATGTACATACACACCAATAAACTCTGCTGCTGGTCACCCTACATATCTCCTAAGCTGGAGAAAAGGAGAGAGAGATTGACAGGGGCACTGAGGAAGAGAGAGTTCAATACAAAATTAAGAGGGAGAAGACTCAGAAATCCCAAGCTATGGTGGTAGTGGTCTCTTTTCTTTGCAGGGCAGTCTTGGGCCACTAGGAACAGCAAGAAAGTGAAGGCTTCTTCTCTACAGCCCTCAGGCAGAAGATATGCCACGTAGATGGACTTAACCCTAAGATTTGGGTAATTTATTTTGAAAGCTTGGTACATTTTACCAGCTGAGAGATGGTTACTGCTCCCTGAAATCAAATTTCTTTTCATTCTCTAATTCTATTTTCCATGCAACTTCCCATGAAAAGATGTAACAAGAAACAATATTTCCTGGAACCATGTCAGGCTCTTGGGAGTGAATATTTGGACAGGTACAGCTAGTCCCACCTCCCTAAAATCAGATGACATCTCTGCTCTAATCTAAACTTGGTCAATTTTGACTTGTGAATTTCAGGAGTCCTTTTTTTTTTTTTAGGTCCTCTCTTCAGATTCATTCCTTTCAATTAAATATTTTTTTCTCCAAGTTGAGATCTTTAAAATCTTGCCCAGTTATTTCCTAGTAAAACATTATCCCCTAAGTGTTTCTTAAAGAACTGGTTAACTCTTGAAATTATTGCTTTATGAAACATTTGTGAATGTAATTAATTCATTTTCTTGATTTCATAGGTGTAATATCACACATACAAATTAAAATATCCAGATATGCTTCCTGGCAGGGAGCACCATGTGTTTAGCTCAGCAATCTATTACACCACACACACATTATTCATTAACACTAATGGACATCATGTGCATAAAGCCCCACTCATTAATTGGAAAATTAAACCCCCTTGTGTATAAATAAATCACACACCTAGTTATAGAAAAGCACTTATTTTTATCTTTAAATTTGTATTTTAGTGCTTGTATAATAAATGTAACTGAACTGTTCTAAATATCTTTAATTGTAGCAAAGATTTGTCTATGCTAGGAGCAAATTCCATATCCTAAAGTCTGTCCACTTCAAGCCCAAAAGAGTAGTGTTAGAACTATCATCTTTCAGTTGGTCACTAAAATTGCATGCCAAAAGATACATGATTAAAGTGGATAAATGTTCCACAGGCTTATAGTAATGCACTTAGGTCCTATTAGGAGGGAAAACTTTTGGCTGAGTTTCAGGCAAAAAGGCCTCTTGAACTCAAAAGGCCACCCATACCTGTTTCTTCCTGCCTGAAATTGTGAGTAAGCTATCACCAGTCTTCGAGTTCTGATTGTCTCAGCTGTAAAATGGGATAGTAATAAGCCGCATCTCATCAGGTTGTTGGGAGGACTGAGTGAAATAACAGACAGGAGGGGCTTGCCACAAGACCTACCACAGTAGGACAGAAGCTGGAAAAGGAAGCTGAGAGGAGACGCCAATTAATCGAAGCCATTAAATCATGATAAAGAGGTTGTGTCTACATGTCGGTTCTTCTAAGAGATGCTTCTGCACTTGACCCCAGCGACCCTCACAGCTCTGATAGACAGTCATCACGATGCCTGCTGCAACCATGCAACAATGTGACAGTTCATAGGAACCTGGCTCCGAGAGGTTAAGCCACACTCTCAGGTGGTACAGAGTCTGGCAAATGGTTCTGTGATTAAGATCTAGGCTCTTTCTCTAATCAAAAAAAAAAAAAAAAAAAACTCCAAAGATCAAATGCAGGATGAAAACTTTGGGTCTGGAGAAATAACCATAGCCCCATAAATTGCCATGATGTCTTTGTTGTAGTTTCTCAGGGAACTTTTACAGATAATAGTTTTATAAAACTGGAAAATACTTTTAACACTATCATCAAGTAGAGATAGATTCAGTGATGGAAACTAGAATATTAGGCATGTTTAGCATCAAATAAATGAGTGTCAGAGTAACTCTGGGACCTCACAAGCTGTCACAGCTCAAACTTGCCCTGCTTCACACGTGGGGAGAAAGATATCCCATGAAGCCCTGCTATTTGTTTGTCGAAATTTCCTGGTAAAACAGGCATAATATCTAACCTAGTTTAAACAAGAAAATGGTTGGTTTGGAATACAAACTACAAAAGAACAAGGATGCTTTCATCTGCGTTTATATGAGATCTTTTAAATGTTTACTTGTAATATGATTAGTGTTTGAAAAGATTTATCTAGTATAAAAATAGTTTTAAAGTTGTAAAAAATGTTTTAAATAAATAAGAGGCTCTGAGAACCATCTAGCACTTACAACATTGTTAAGTACTGATTGAAGTGTCATTTTAGTAATGCTTCTAAAATTCCCTGCATAAACTAGTGCCCTTACATGTCTACATAAACAGTTTCTCCACTGCAAACAGTATGTGATTCTTGGCCCCTAACAAAGACAAATACTTTGAACGAGAGATTAGTATTAACATTCCTTCAGCAAACGGTGGAAATTCATTATGACCATCTCCTTTAATATATCCTTGCATACATGACCTACTTTACATGTGGACCCAAAAAACTAGTGTAAGAATTTCATGAGGGAAAAAAATTGGCATTTTATTGTTAGAACTTTTTTCCATACGTGCACTCCTGCCCTTCTTGTTTGTATAAATTAATGGAAAAATGTTTTTAAAGTTAACAGTCTTAAAATATATATAACATATGTAAATATATAGAGAACACTAATAATATTTTCTAATTTTTTCTCAAATTCAATGCAACCATATTTTTTAATTTGTATTTGTTACCACTCAGAATACCTAAGATTCTAAAGTACTGGCATTCTAAAACATAGCCATTAGGATGGTTGTTACATATTTAATTTCATGCTCCACTCAGCATAAAGCAGTTGTGGCACTACAGACCAAAGCAAATTAAGTGTCTTCTTAGATAATTTCCTGCTTAATTGAAAGCAGGTAGCTTTTTAAAAGTAATAATTGGCATTTGTTTCAAATGATTATAAGGTTACTTCTTTTTTTTAATACATTGGGTAACTTTCTACCTAGTCCAAGCATAATGGCTTGGGAGCCTCCCAGAGTCTAAAGGACATGAATGTGACCTAGTGCTGATAGCAAATGAATGGGCACTCCTTGTAAGTGTATGGATATAGAAAAATGGGGCAAAATGGAGAAAACACACATACACACACACACATATGTGGACACACAAATATGTATATATATGTTATTAACTTGTACAACCGATTGGATGTCCTTTCTGTCATTCTGCTTTATTCTTAGCATTGGTTTAATGTTAGCAAGTGGTCTATTATGAGCTTGGTAGCCCCAGTTCATATAAGCCTTATCCAAGTCCAGAATAGGACAGACATAGGGTAGCATCTTTAGCCAACTGTGATGGATATGTAGCAGAAGCAACAAATAAACCTTTGTTTCTAAAGCAATTAAGATTTTACTTTGACATAACTTCCATCCTAACTTAATACAGTCAATGATGAGAAAGAAATAAGAATTCCACTTGTATAAGCAGTTACTATAAAGTTGAAAGGAAGAAACAAAACAAAGTAAAAGCACAGAGAGGGTATAAGAGGGCATGAACTTCTATAAACAATATGAAGCCAAAAATTCAAATACCAGCAATAACTGGGCTGGACACTAAGGATGATACTAAGGGAATTCCGTCAGGTACCCCATAAGGTATAAATATAGTCCTAAGGGATATTAGTTTCAAAACTGGGGAGGACACTTTACCTCTTCTCTGACATTTTTTGACAGTCTTACATTACTTCCCTTAGTTGCTCAATGTAATTTTTAAGGGATTCCTGAAGAAAAAATCAACAGGAATTGATTGTTGCTTGAAAAGACAATGCCTGAGTTTCTGGCTTGGTATTTTCCCTAATGGAGGTGCTCTTTAATATACAGAGAAATCAGATGAGGGGAAATTTGGACATGTTGAGACTGAAAAGCCTGTGAAACACATCTAAACAAAGATGTCCAGTGGTAATTAAAGACCTAACACATGAGCCTGGGGCTTAAAGGAGAGATATGAGCTAAAGACAGATTTGGAATCTTTTAGCTTTTTCATACTATTTTGAACTGGACAAAATTATCCAGGGTCAGTACATATGGGAAGAAGAGAGCAGAACCTCAAAATACACTGACATTTAATGAAGAGATAAAGAAAAGGAATTCTCGAGAAAGTTAAGTAAAAAAAGGAAGACTTACTTATGAAACTTTTCTCCCAGACCTTCATTTACTGCTTAGGGTTTTATTTCCATCCCTATTCAGTCACCCCACAATCACTTTTACCTCTCTCTTACATTGTCAATAGTCTTTCTTATTGGCTTACATCACTACCCTACATATCTTCTGCCTGAAGTAAATTTTAAAAATCCACATTTATATTTTTACAACGGTATCTCCCTGGAACTATTTTTCTGGTTATTCCTGAGCCAAAGGTTAAAATATTTCCAGGGTAAGCCCACTGACTCAAACACCCAGTCTAAGTATTTAGCTTCCATAACCATACGTAAGTGTTATACTGAGCATGCCCTTGGGAAGAATGAACTAATGTTTAAACAAATATTATTTGTTAGTCTTGCTATGTGGTATATCTTTTACACATAGAATATTTACTTTTGAAAATAATATGAATTTTTATGGACTTTTAAAAAGCTAAGAACCTTGTCAAAAATCTCCCTATTACATACATGTTCTGCTTCCAAAAGTTTTGTCTACGCCACTGGGCTCAGATGTCTTCCGAAGGATAAGGAGGTGTTGTTTCCTCCTTCAAAGTATTTTCATTGTTGGGCAAAGGAAAATCTACTCATGCTAAAATTATTTGAAAATGGTTTCAAACTTAACAGAAACAGAAATGACACCCCATCATAATCCACATTAAACAGACAGGCTCAATCACTCTCAACTCTGTACTTTTTTAGAGTCACCTATGACGCTTTTAGAAAACACTCGGTCTTCTATTTCCAGAAAGATGGACTAGAAGTACTTTTCCCTATTACCCCCACCTAGTAACTAACCAAAAACTCTGAAATTATTTAAAAAATAAACATAAGAATACTGAAGACAAGATGGAGAGAAAGAAGCAAACAAGCTAGGGAACTTACCACCTAACAACATGGCCGTGAGTTCCCTGGGCTTTCTTTTTGCCTCAAATATTCCAGATGAGGTGATAGAGAAGTGGACAATCTGGAAATGCCAGCAAGCACAGAAAAGTCTCAAGAAAAGCCTGCTCTCTCTAGATAAAGGACAAGGAAAGGGGCAACCTGGCCAGACAGAAAATGCTTAGACAATGATGGCTTCACTTCAAATACCACAGAGAAAACTGTGGTTCCACCCCTACCTCAACCAGCCCAAGCTGAGTGGAAGCCTAGACCTCCACCCTTGCCAGACACCCCAATACTCCTACCTGAGTGTGGAATCAGGACTTTCATCCCCACAAGGCAATGGGATCCCCAAACACACCATGGTGTCCACTGAGACCACATGAGGAATGTGAGGAACCTGGACTTGCACTCCTCCCAGAAGTATAAAGTGATCCTTCCTTCCCCACTGGAGTGTATCAGTGAAGACCTCATAGAGAGTCAGGACTTCCAGCACCACCCAGCAGTAATGAGGCCACCCCAACTCCACCATGTCACTAGAGGACATGTAGGGAACAGAAATGAAGTCCTCATGCCCAGCAGAGGCCTAGTGGGAAACCAGAACACCCTGTCAGGAGTCCATTCCCACCAGGTGTCAAGAGAAGCATGGAGTCCTCCCTCTCCCAACCCCAGGCAGCAACAAGACAGCCCCTTCCTCCTTCTCCCCCTACCTGGCTTCCCCTGCCTGATCAGAGTCTCACTATAATACACAACATATCCAAGTTGCAATTGAAAATCACTCTTCATAACAAGAATCAGAAAACTCTCAACTTGAATGAGAAGGACAATCAATAAATATCAACATGGTGATGACAAAGATGCTAAGATTATTACAGATGTTGAAGCAGCCATTAGAAAAATGTTTCAATAACCAACTATAAACACGCTTGAAACAAATGAAAAACCTAATAGGAAGTTTTAGCAAAGAAAACAAAGATATAAAAAAGAACCAAAAAGAAATTATAGAATTGGAAAATATAATAACCAAAATTAAGAAAAAAACTCAGTGGATGACCTCAACAGGAGAATAAAGGGAACAAAATAATCAGTGAACTTGAAGATAATGATAGAAATTACCAAATCTTGAAGCTAGAACATAGATTTTTAAAAATGAGCTGAGCCTTAGGACTATAGGACTCAGGGTTAGTAGGATGATAACAAGACATTTAATATTCATGTACCTGGAAAACAGGAAGGAGAGGAGAAAGAGAGAAGGGCTGAAAAAGTATTTAAAAAATTAATGGCTGAAACTTCCCAAATTTGGCACAAGGCATCAACCAACAGATTTGTAAAGTTAAGTGAGCAAAAAACAGGATAAACTCAAAGAAATCCACTCCAAAGTCAGGAGTCCATTCCTACCAGGAGTCAAACTTCTAAGAACTGAAGAAAATAAAATCTTCAAAGTGGCAGGAAAAGAGCATCATCTTATTTTAGGGAAAAACAACTAGACTGACAGCAGATTTCTCATCTGAAACTATAGTAGCCAGAAGGAAACAGTACAACATTTTTTCAAGTTCTAAAAGAAAACAACTGTCAATCCAAAATTCTATATTCAAGAAAAATATCCCTCAAGAATAAAAGAGAAATCAAGGAATTCTCAGATGAAGGAAAACTAAGATAATCTGACAGCAGCAGACCTACCCTAAAAGAATGGCTAACTAATTTTCTGATCTTGGAACCTCAGGAAGGAAGAAAGAGCAACAGAAATAATAAAGATGTGGGTAAGTAAGAGATTTTCCTTCTCTTCTTGAGTTTTATAAATGTTTGACTACTGAGGTAAAATTATAATAATTTATAAAATAATACTGAGGCAAAACTATCTAATGGTTCTAAATGTATGTATAAGAAATACTCGAGAAATTATATGGTAAGTAGAGGAAAGTAAAGGAATACAAAGGGAGGTGAAATTTCACTTCATTTGAACTGGTAAAATGTTAACCAGTAGACTGTGTTAAGTTATGTATATATAATACAATACCCAGAGAAACACGAAGAATGCTATACAAAGAACTATACTAAAAAATACCATAGATAAATCAAAGTGGATTTTTTTTAAAGTTCAAGTAGCCCACAGGAAAGCAAGAAAAAGAAAACAGAGAAAAAAACAGAGATAACAAACATAAAATATAAAACAGAAGATCTAAGCCATAATATATGAATAATTATACTTAATGTAAATGGTCTAAATACACAAATTAAGGAAACAAGATTAGCAGAATGAATAAAAAATAAAAGATGACCCAGCTATACAAGAGACTCACTTCAAATATAGGACACAGGTTGGTTGAAAGTATAAGGATGTGAAAAGATATAGCATGCAGAAGGGCGCAGGAACAGCTAAATCAACATTAGGAAAACTAGAAGTCAAAGCAAAGAAAATTATAATGGACAGAGAGAGACATCACATAATAATGAAATGACTGACTTACCAAGAAAATACAGCAACTCCAAATGTGTATGCACCAAATAACAGCGCTGCAAAGTATATGAAGCAAAAACCGATATAACTGAAAGGAGAACAGGTGAATCCACAATTACAGTTGAGTGAATCCACAACACTCCCCTGTCAACTGATTGAACAACTAGACAGAAAATCAGAAAAGATATAGTATAGAGCATTCCACCCAACAGCAGCATTCTTTTCAAGCAATCACAGAACATAAACTAGGATAGATCAAATCCTGAGCCATGAAACAAACTGCAAAGAATTTAAAAGAATCATACAGAGTACATTCTCTTATCATAATGAAGTCAAACTAGAAATCAAAAGCAGAAAGATAACAGGAAAAAAACACTTGGAAATTAAACAACACCCACCTCAATGTTCCATAGGTCAAAGAGGAAGGCTCAATGAAAATCAAAAACACATTGAACTGAATGAAAATGAAAATAAAACATATCAAAATTTGTGGGATTCAGTGAAAACAGTGTGGAGAGGAAAACGTATAGTGATAAAAGTTTACATTAGAAAGCAGGAAAGTCTCAAACAAAAATCTAATATTGTATCTCAAGAACCCAGAAAAGGAAGAGCAAAATAAACCCAAAGCAAGCAGAGGGAAGAAATAATAAAGAGTAAAAATCAATGAGATTGAAAATTAAAATATAGACAAAAAAGTTCTTTGGAAAAATAAAGTTGCCATATCACTAGCAAGACTGGCAAGGAAAAGAGAGAAGACACAAATTAATAATATTAGGAATGAAACACTAATATCTGACATCACTACATATCCTGCAGACATCAAAAGGATAGTAAGAGAATACTACACACATAAATTTCACAACTTAGATAAAAGTGAACCAATTTTGGGAATTCAAGTTAATTCAACCATTGTGGAAAGCAGTATGGAGGTTCCTCAAAAAACTCAAAATAGAAATACCATTTGACCCAGGAATCCCACTCCTAGGAATTTACCATAAGACTGCAGCAGCCCAATTTGAAAAAGACAGATGCACCCCTATGTTTATCGCAGCACTATTTACAATAGCCAAGAAATGGAAGCAACCTAAGTGTCCTTCAGTAGATGAATGGATAAAGAAGAGGTGGTACATATACACAGCCATAAGGAGAAAACAAATCCTACCATTTGCAACAACATGGACGGAGCTAGAGGGTATTATGCTCAGTGAAATAAGCCAAGCCGAAAAAGACAAGTATCAAATGATTTCACTCATATGTGGAGTATAAGAACAAAGAAAAAAAAACTGAAGGAACAAAACAGCAGCAGACTCACAGAACCCAAGAATGGACTAATAGTTACCAAAGGGAAAGGGACTGGGGAAGATGGGTGGGAAGGGAGGGACAAGGCAGAAAAAGGGGCATTACAATTAGCAGACGTAATGTTGGGGGGGCACAGGGAGGGCTGTACAACTCAAAGAAGACAAGTAGTGACTCTATAGCATCTCACTACGCTGATGGACAGTGACTGTAATGGGGTTGGTGGGGGGGACCTGATGAAGGGAGTAGTTTAATCACCATAATATTGCACATGTAATTGTAGATTAATGATGCCAAAATAAATTATAAATAAAAAAAGTGAAACAATTCCTCAATAAGCACAAACTACCCCAACTCACACACTGTAAAATAGATAATATGAATAGCCATGTAACTATTAAGGAGATTGGATGTGTAACTTTCATATTCCAGAAAAAGAAATCCCCAAGCTCAGATTATTTCACCAAAGATTTCCACCAAACATTTAAAGAAGATTAACTCCAGTTAGTATTATTCTTCAAAATAGAGAAGTAGGACTTTCCAATTTGTGGGGAACTACCTTAATGTGGGGAACTACCTTTGAATTAAATCTCAGCCACGCCAAAGATGGCCGCTGAGAACTCAGCCACGCCGCAGGAGTGGCCGCTGAAGGCCCCCTGGGGTTCAGCTGCACCCACCCCAGTCCGCTTCTTACGTCAGAGACAGCTGTGCATGCGCACAACTCTGTGCATGATTGGAAAATTGAAAGTCGCCTTATTAGCATAGGTGTAACCAATCAGAAGAGACTTCACCCTATATATTCCGTGCCCTGAGCCCCAATAAACGAGTTTTCTGCTTCGACTGAACTCCCTGTTGCGTCTGATTGTCTCCAGCGAGCGGGCGGTGGCAAGCGAGTGGCGGCGAGCGAGTGGCGAGCGCTGGAGGCTGTGGAACGGGCGGACAGTAGGCTCTTACTTCCCTTGCTCTGCCTGTCGGGGCATGCCTCTCTCTCCCTTCCTTTCCCTCCACTGGCTCGGAGGGTTACGGAAAGAGCTTGTAACAGAAAGAGCTTGTAACAAAAAGAGCTGTAATCCTGACAGTGAGCAGGACTGGCAGGAGAGAGGCTAGAAACGCCAACAGCTGGCGCACAGCATGGGGCACGCCCAAGGAGGCATGTGAGGAACGCCCAAGAGGCAACACAGACGGATCAACGATCCCTCGGTTGACGAACCTAAAGTGCGGCGGAGTGAGCAGTCGGTGATTACATGGTAAGTGCATTCCCGGGAGAATGGGACAAGCAACCTCTAAGGATGAACCTGCGCTTAAAGCGCTGAGATATATGCTTAAAAGCTGAGGGTTGGAACTCTCAGATTCCCAGGCAGAAAGAGTTTGGGAGACCTTTGTGAGGGTGGCCCCATGGCTCCCTGCCAGTAACCCTTTTGATTATTCCACCTGGGACCATGTTGAACGGCTGATCAGAAAGGGAGAGATAGACCAGGGTGGAGATCCCCTTCTGGGAGTGTACCCTACGCTGTCATCCCTTAAGGCATGTTTCGGGAACACTCGATCTTTATCGCCCTGCTCGGCGGGTCCCGCAAGGAGTCCCAGCAAACAGGGAGTTAATAGGCAATACCCAAAAGGACCAGATAGACTAACTCCTAGGGAGGCATCTGTGCCCCCGGAGGAAAGGGAATGGGAATGTTTTGATGAGGAATATCTCTGGCCACCTCCCTGGGCCGGCCCCGACCCATCAGCGTATATCGCTGTGAGGCCCTCTGACACCGCCCTGCCCCCATCTTATCCGGCATTTAACTCTGGCAGGAACAGGCCGGTGCCGCCCTCTTATCAGGCATTTCCAGTAAATGTTAACCCTGGCGGGAACAGGCCAGCTACGTGGTACCCCTGGGAGACCCAAGAACTCAAAGAATTAAAGAAGGCAGTCTCAGAGGACGGGCCTAATTCCCCGTGGGCCAAGACCATCCTCCAAGGGTTAGCTCATCAGCATTGTACTACTCAGGATTGGAAGAGCTTGACAAAGGCAGTCCTTCCTGGTCCCCTGTTCCTTAAGTGGTGTGCCTTCTTTAGGGAGGGATGCCATGTCCAGGCAGAGAGAAACCAATCTGCAAGCGCTCCAATTCCCATTACCTTTGGGATGCTCTCGGGGACCACTGAACAGTTTGCTACAGGTCTCCACCAGGCCGCCATTCCCACCCCTTATCAGGAGCAAGTAAGAGCCCTTGGGCTGGCCACCTGGAAAAAACTGGAGGAAGGCCCCTTGGAACCGCCAGTTTCCAGAATCACCCAAAAGCCCACTGAGGATTTCCTGTCCTTTATAGATAGGGTGGAAAAGAGCTTGCAATGTAAATTTCCCCCAGGGCCATTGCGGGATCAATTTGTTAAAATGTTGGTTTGGGAGGGGATGACTACTGGCCACAAGTTGGCCTGTGCAGGGCTGAAAGATAGGTCCATGGAAAGGTGGATAGTCACCTCCAAGGATGTGGGCACTCAAGCCCACCAGTCCCAGACTTTGGTTGCTGCCTTGCAGGCACAAACGGCCTCCTTGACAGAGGCCTTGACTGCAGCCCTCACTTTACAGTCCCCAGGGAGCAGAGCCCCAGACAAAAGGGGGAGAAATCAAACTTGTTTTGGGTACGGTCAGATGGGACACATCAAGAGGGAGTGCCCTAATGACCATGCTACAAAAAATAGCAGTGGCAATCAAGGAGCTCCCCTGATGAGCGGGAGGGGACGGCGCCCACCTAGGATGCCCTGTCCCAGGTGCAGGAAGGGATTCCATTGGCAGAAAGACTGCAGGTCTAAGTTTGACATCCAAGGCAACCTTTAATCTAGGGAAGGGGCAACCTCCAGCCCTGTTAGCCCAAGGAGGGAGGAGTTCTTCTGATTCCCCCAGGGCCCATTGGACAGTGCCCATAATACCGGGGGTAAGACCAAAGATGGACATATTCATATCGGGGAAAAGGTTCCGCTGCCTAATTGACACTGGGGCAGACCGAACTGTGCTTAGAAAGGAGGAAGTTCCCCTCCACTGGAGGCTAGTTCCGGGGCCCCCTTTATTAGGGGTCGGGGGCAATGCGACCTCTGAGGAGACTAAGGACTGGCTTAAATGGGAATACATAGATAGCAACCATGGGGAAGTCAGACCCCTCGTTGCCTCTGGCCTGACAGCTAACCTGCTGGGCCAAGACATTCTAGGAGCGGCCGATGTCTACATTACCAGTAATCCTAAAACTCTTTATGAAAACACATCGGTGAAAGAAGAATACCAACGACAATTTGGTTGTACTAAGAACCTCAGTGATTATAGGGGACGCCTTTCCTTTGAGGCTTCGAGACCTAATATGCCCCTCTCGCAAGTGAAGCCGCATCGCACCCCCAATCCTAAAGGCCACTGCTCCGATAACACCTGCTATTACATGGCTCCCAGGACCTCCAGTCTGGGTGGAGCAGTGGCCATTACCACAAGCTAAGCTTCAAAGACTTAAAGAAATTACCCAAGGACAATTAAAACTGGGACATATTAGACCTTCCCTAAGCCCATGGAATAGTCCTGTTTTTGTTATTCAGAAGGCCTCTGGCAAATGGAGGATGTTACAGGATTTAAGAAAGGTCAATGAGCGGATGGTTCCTGTGGGCACGCCCCTGAGGGGGTTGCCCTGGATTCCATCCATTCCAAAAGATTTGTCCCTCACTGTGATTGATATTAAGGATTGTTTTTTCTCCATTCCCCTCAATCCCGCTGATTATGAGAAGTTTGCTTTCTCCGCACCTTCCACCAATTTTCAAGGGCCTGATGAGCGATATGAATGGACAGTGATGCCACAGGGCATGGCTAACAGCCCAGCCTTTTGCCAACAATATGTCTCTCAGGTTTTGCAGCCCCTTCAACAGTGGGCAGGAGTAGTCCTATATGCATACATGGATGATATTATTTTAGGAGCATCCACTACCCAACAGCTGAGCTCTGCCTACCAGAAGCTCCAAACCCTCTTGAGACAAGGGGGGTTACATGTGTCTAGCAACAAGGTCCAGACCGTGCCTCCCTTTGAAATACTGGGAGCGAGGCTTCACCTGGACTCTGTGTATCCCCTTAAACCCCAGCTATCTATCAAGGACTCCTACTCCCTGGTAGAACTACAAAAGGTATTAGGGGAGCTTAATTGGCTATGACCCTGGCTCCACATTACAACAGAGGACCTTATTCCTCTCTTTGAGTTGTTAAGAGATAAAACTCCATCTGAGCTTGTTGTATTAATGGAGGAACATAAACAAGTATTTAGACAGATTCAATTAGCACTTGATAATGCCCACTAGCCCGGTATCAGCCTGACTGTGACCTTTGTCTGTGGATTCTTCCTGGCTTGGAGTTGCTTATCGCTGTTATCACACAGCAGGGTAACCCTCTCCAGTGGGTCCATGCATCACTAGGAGGCGCTCCACGAGTGTATGCCCAGTTAGATCAACTGGCAGATCTTATAGTCAAAGGCAGAGACACCACCTTAAGACATTATGGGAAAGACCCGGAAATTTTAACCATTCCTTATCGTTTGTCAGACTTTGAATGGATCAAGCGAAATCACAATAGAGTGTCCGAGGCTCTGACATGTTTTTTGGATAAGATTGATTGTCATTATGGGCCTAGCAGATGGGTTGCCTCCTTCTCCAAGTTAAGTTGGACCACCCCTAGACTCTTTTTGAGTAAGCCCCTTTCTGATGCCTTGAATGTGTTTACCAATGGAGGGAAGGAGGGGTCTGCTGTTGTTGTCTTTCCCCCTCCTCACCTCTCAACCAAGTTAAAAGAAACCCAACATTTTGAAAAGGTTACTGGCTCAGCACAATTTAAGAAGTTGTATGCCCTAGCATTGGCCCTAAGTAAAATTTCTGAACCTATGAATCTTTTTTCTGATAGTCTGTATGTGGTGAACTTGCTTCCCACCTTAGCCTCTTCTTATATCAAGTTAGATAAAAACCCCATAACCCCCTTGATGATTCAGGTGAGATCCTTGCTAATGGCAAGATCCAAGCCCATATTCTTGCAGCATCTCCAAGGACACCAAGGTTTGCCCGGATTCCTCTCCAGAGGAAACCTATTAGCTGACCAATTAGCGTCCTCTGCTGCTCAAGTCCTTTCCATGCAACAGGCCCAAGATTTCCAGTGGGCCCAAGACCTCCATGAACTTACCCACCTAAATTGGAGAGGACTTCATCATAGATTTCCTCATATTCCTATTAAAGACTTGAAAAAAATTATCAGGACTTGTAAATCTTGTTTGCCTTTTCTACAAATTCCACCCCTCCAGTCTCCTGGAGTTAACCCAAGAGGCATTAAACCAAACTGTCTCTGGCAAACTGATGTTACTCATTATACAGCTTTTGGAAAATTAAAATTTGTCTTTGTCTCAATAGATACATGCTCCCACACTTGCTGGGCTAGTGCCCTTGCTGGAGAGAAAGCTAAACATGCACAAAGCCATTTTTTACAATGTTTTGCTATATTAGGCATACCACATCAAATAAAAACAGATAATGGCCCCTGCTTTATTAGCAAGGCGTTACAAGATTTTTTTAATACGTGGCATATCAGCCACTCCACAGGAATCCCATACAACCCACAGGGCCAGGCCATAGTAGAGCATCACAATAAGACATTAAAAGACCTATTACAAAAACAAAAAGGGGGAATAAGCCCCCATGACCAATTACGGATGGCTCTACTTACATTAAATTTTTCAAAAGATCAACCTCTAACGGCCTTTCAAAGGCACTGGACAAATCAAATGCCATATGCCAAAATAGAAGTGTGCTGGAAAGACCAGCTGACTGGGCAATGGCGAGGACCAGATCCACTGATAAGTATGGGTAGAGGATTCAGATGTGTATTTCCTATAGGTGGACCGAATTCAATTTGGGTTCCTGCTAGGAACTTGAAATTCTGCCCTCAGACCACTCAGCGAATGGAAGAAAGCCATGACTCTCCCCAAGAGGGTGACCTCTTGAGGGCTTGTCTTTCTTCTCTCTTTCAGGACTGACCCTTTGAGGAAGAAGAAAAGGAGTCATGAAGGCTGGACTATTACTCCTGCCATAGTCCAGACTGCTGAAGAAGTGACACTGTTAAGCCTTCAACAAGGACATCTTTGCAGTCCTATGCTTTCTTACCCTCTGCTCCCCTTTTTTCCAGAGTATGGGAAGAAATAATTAGTTTGTTTAGTCTACCCAAGCTGTTATTAGGAGGTATAATAATTGTAATGTCATCAGTTATTTTCATGCTCGTGCGGTGGTGAAGATCATATCAACAGCAACAGATATTATTGAAGAAGGAGTTCCCCATACCCCAGAGCATTCATGGGCATTTATAGCCCTACAGAGAGGTGCAAGCGACCTCTTGAGAATGTCATTACTGGAACTGCTAGGATGGTAGTCAATGACGGGTAAGATCTCCTGAAATATGGGGAAAACCTAAGACAGGCACATCCTCGAGTACAGGATGGCAACTCTCATGCTCATACAAAAACAAAAAGGGGGAAATGTGGGGAACTACCTTTGAATTAAATCTCAGCCTCGCCACGAGAGTGGCCGCTGAGAACTCAGCTGCACCACAGGAGTGGCCGCTGAAGGCCCCCTGGGGTTCAGCTGCGCCCACCCCGGTCCGCTTCTTACGTCAGAGACAGCTGCGCATGCGCACAACTCTGTGTGTGATTGAAAAATTGAAAGTCGCCTTATTAGCATAGGTGTAACCAATCAGAAGAGACTTCACCCTATATATTCCATGCCCTGAGCCCCAATAAATGAGTTTTCTGCTTCGACTGAACTCCCTGCCGCGTCTGATTGTCTCCGGTGAGCGAGCAGTGGCGAGCGAGCGGCGAGTGCCGGAGGCTGTGGAACAGGCGGACAGTCGGCTCTTACCTCCCTTGCTCTGCCTGTCGGGGCGTGCCTCTCTCTCCCTTCCTTTCCCTCCACTGGCTCGGAGGGTTACGGAAAGAGCTTGTAACAGAAAGAGCTTGTAACAAAAAGAGCTGTAATCCTGACGGTGAGCAGGACCAGCGGGAGAGAGGCTAGAAACCCCGACATCAATTAATTTTAGGAAGTCAATATTATCGTGATACCAAAACCAGACAAACACAATACCAAAAAAAGAAAATTACTGTCTACTATCCCTCATGAATATAAAGGCAGCAATCCTTAACAAAATATTAGCAAAGAGATTTCAGCACTATGTTGGCACAGAACTATATACCATGACCTAGTGCTATTTATTCCTGGGATACAAGGCTGGTTCAACATTCAAAAATCAATTGATATAATCTACCCTATTAACAGGCCAAAGAAGAAAAGTCACATAATTCTATTAATTGGTACAGAAAAAGCACTTGGCAAAGTTCAATATCCATACATGATAAAACCTTTCAGAAAACTAAGAATAAGAGAGACATCTTCAAATTGATTTAAAAAAATTTTTTAAATAAACCTGTAACACCAGACAATGATAGAAATGAAAGAAAAATGGGCAAGTCCACAATTACAGTTGGGGCTTCGACACTTCTCTGTCAACAACTGAGTGAATAACTAGACAGAAAATCAGCAAAGTTATAGAATTCAACAACACTATCTGACTGAATGCTTTCCCTCTAAGATCAGAAGAAAACAAGGATGTCGCATTTCACTACAGCTACTCAACAGTAGTACTAGAAGTTCTAGCAAGCTCAATAAAGCAAGAAAAGGAAATAAAAGAGAAACTAGAACTCCCTATTTGCAGATGACATGATTCTCCATGTAAAAAAAAATCCCAGATTAGTGAGTACAACAAGGTCACAGAATAAAAGGTGAACATACCAAACTATCAGCTAAAGCTTTACATAC
Organism: Phataginus tricuspis; assembly: GCA_029783875.1. Classification (NCBI taxonomy): domain Eukaryota; kingdom Metazoa; phylum Chordata; class Mammalia; order Pholidota; family Manidae; genus Phataginus; species Phataginus tricuspis. Next base: position 17,222,999 of record JAQQAC010015287.1, read on the forward strand.
TAGCAAGCACATGTAAGCAGAAATTAAAATACCATTTGCAGTTGTTCAACAAAGTGAAACACTTAGGTATAAATCTGTTTAAATATGTTCAGAATTTTTATGCTGAAAACTACAAAATACCAATGAAAGAAGTCAAACAAGATGCAAGTAAGTGGAGAGATATACCATACTCATAGATGAGGAGATCCCACATAGTAAAGATGCAGTTTTTCCCAAATTGCCAAATTGGTAATACACTTCTAGCATAATTCCTATCATAATCCCAGCAAGTTTTAATGTAGCTATATGTAAGATTAAGGCTTATTGTAGATACACATATCATTCCAAATAAACTTACAAAAGGAATAATACCTCATGAGTCAGTCTACCCAATGTCAAGGTGTATTATATAAGAACATTTGTCAAGACACTGTGGTATTCATGGAGAGATGGACACAGACCAATAGAACAAAACAGGGAAGTCACAAACAGACCCTCACTACCAACTGATTTTTGCAAAGCAAAAGCAATTCAATTGAGAAAGAACAATCTTTTTCAACAAATTGGATATTCATAGGCCAAAAAATGATCCTTGATCTAAACCTCACACCTTATATAAAAATTAACTTAACATGGATCACAGCCTTAGGTATAAAATGTAAAACTGTAAAACTTTTAGATGAAAACATAGGAGGAAATATTTCAGAACCTAAGGCTTGGTGGGGGGGGGTGTTCTCAGACATGGCACCAAAAGCATCATCATAAAAGAAATAATTTAAAACTTGGATTTCATCAAAATTGAAAACCTTGCTTTCCAAAAGATCCTTTTAAGAGGATAAAAGGACAGGTACAAACAACTTACAAACCACATGTCTGATAAAGGACTCATATCTAGAATTTGTGAAGAACTCTCAAAATGCAGCAGGAACAAAACAACCCCAAAAGAAAATAGGCAAAAGACATGAAGAGACATTCACTGAAGGGGACATGTGTGTGGCCAGTGAGCACACGTTCAGCATCATTAGCGTCAATACCACTATGATACACACCTATCAGAACAGCTAAAGCGAAAAATGCTGGCAAGGATGGGAGAAACTGGCTCCCTCATGCATTGCTGTTGGGAAAGCAAAATGGTACAGCATCTCTGGAAAATAGTTTGGCAGTTTCTTTTAAAAAACTGAACATATACTTACCATGTGAGCCAACAATCACAGTCCTGGGCATTTATGCCAGAGATATGAAAACTTATCTCCACCCAAAAACCTGTTCATACGTGAATATTCATAGCAGTTTTATTTTTAATAGCCCCCCAAAAGGAAACCACAATGTCCTACTACAGGTGAGTAATTAAAGAAGTAATTTAGTTTGATGATTGCCAGGAATAACAAAGAATAAACTACTGATACATGCAACAAACTATTGATAGAATACATACCATTGCATGGATCTCAAGGACCCCACTCATTATGCTGAGTGGAAACAGGCAGTCCCAGAAGGTCACAGGCTTTTAAGAATCCATTTAAATAACATTATCAAAACGATGAAATAATAGAAATAGAGAAGACATTAGTGGTTGCCAAGGGTTAGGGCTGAGGTGTGGGAGAGCCGCGGTGAAAGGATTACAGGAAGGAGAGTCTGGTGTGTTTGTGCCTTCATTGCAACAGTGGTTACAAGAATCTGCAGAAGGTGAGATGACATAGAATATAGGAACATACCAGTGTGTCAATTTCCTGATTTTATGATTGTATTATAGTTACATAAAATGTAACCAATGGTGGAAAGGCACTGAAGGAGGAAGGAGGGGGACTTCTCTATACTGCCTTTGCAACTTCCTGTGAATCTACAAATTCAAAATGAAAACTTTTTAAGAGAGAGATGCACATGCCACACTGCTGACCAAGTAAATAAAAATCTCCAGGGAAGAAACCTAGCCAGTTGTTTGTTTGTTTTTTTAAGTTTACAGGGTAACTCTAAAGTGTGGCGAGGGTTGGGAACCACTAGCAGCCCGTGCTATCATTGAAACTACAGCTGAGAACACCTGTGAATAAGTCTAGTGGAAGACAGAAAGGAAGGGAAACTAAATACGCAAATCTATATTAGATCTCTTAGGGGTCCTTTTTCCCCCTAACGTTGAAACCTGGCATTTAAATGAATCTAAACAATGTGGATGAGATTATCAGTCATTTCAATGTTATAGACCATTTTATACAAAAATGCCAACGGCAGTACATTGTTCTTTGGGTTCTAAAGCATTTGGTATCTGTGTTATAATTTCGAAATGCTAAGGCGCAATTAAAATCGTATTTAAATATGTAGCGGTTTTAGAAAATTAATGTTTCCCTAAGTCCTCATTTTTGATGGGTAACAAAATGAATTTGAAGTTTCAAAATATTTTTTTATATATATATTGCTCCCGAGTACCAGAAATAACCCTGGGGAACATGTGAAAGTAAGTATTCCTATCTTGATCATGAATTCTAATATATTATTTTTATTAATGATTATTAACTACTGCCTAGCAATCTCTGTATTGAATTGATTGGGAAGAACGATTAAGACAAAAGCCAAGGGTTATTACAACTGGACCAGGTAAATGCCTTGTGTTGCTACTCATCATTGCTTAGCACCATCATCAAAAGATACTCACTGTGCATGTATTCAGCGGAGCCAGTAGATTTAAAGGTTAGGAAACAGTCGTCTGCCTTCAAAGTGTTTAAAATCTGTTTGAGAACAGGGCTAAATACATAAACAATAAATACAGCAAAGAAAGATACGCTGAAATCTGGACTAATAGAAAGCAGGAAAGGGCCAAAGTGCTTGTTTTTACTGGAGTTATTTTTGTAAGAACTGGAATGCAGTTTGCATCTTCTGGGCTCACTGATCCTGAAGCAGAGCGGTTTCAACAATGCAGATTTATGGCATCCATGGGAGGGATTCGCTTACTTCTCAGTGGTGGACTTACTTCCAAAAATGCAGTTGTTTTGAAGCAAGAGGTTTGGCCAAAAAGTGAAATGAAGCGAAAGGAGTTACCTCCCACCCAAGACTGGTCCACAGTTGTCTTTCCCCACCTGAGGGCTTAGAGGATGGGGCTGGGGTGAGGGCAGGAGTGGGCTGCGTGCTGAGCTATCTGCCTTACTCTGAAGCCACCACACTTCTTCCCCTCTTCTTTCCTCCTCCTCCTTGGGCTCTCTCCAGTTTGTTCTCTGTCCTGGGAAGATTTATCCCTTTGGAAGCCTTCAGCTCCTCACTTCAAGTTCCTAGCTGTCGGGAATTTCGATTTAGGAGCCGCGTGAGACCCGCCGCGCTCCAGCAGGCGGGAGAGCCAGTTCTTCCCCGGCGCGCGGGGGGCGCGGCCTTCCCCACAGCGGGGGCTTCCCGGGCCCCTCCTCCGCTCGGCCGGCGCCCGCGCCCCGCCGCTGGGTCCCCGCGCCGAGTCCGCGCCGCCGGCGTCGGGTTGTCAGGGCGACCGCCCGGCCGGCGCCCGCGAGGGGGCGGCGCGGCGCGGGTGACGTCACGCGACCGGCGCCGGGCAGTCTGGGCGGCCTCGCTCCCGCCGCGGCGAACGTCAGATGCCAGCGGGGAGGCCCCGCGCGGGCCGGGGCGGCGGGCGCTGTCCCCCGCTTCTCGCGACTGCGCCGCTCACTCCTAAATAAGGGAACAAAACCTGTCCCGGGAGATGCAGTCCCCGCGGCCCGGCGGCCAGCGCCGCGCTGCGCGGCTGTCCCGGCCGGGGGCCCGGGGGCGGCCGCGTGACCCCGGCTGCTCAGCGGCGTGAAGCCCTGCGAGCCCGCAGGGAGACCCCGCGGGGTCCAGCCGTGGGCGCGCTGCCCGTTCCCGGTCAGACCTGCGGGCGGTACCCACCCGGCGAGAGCAAACCGCCCCGGAGTAAAGGCTTGAGAGCCCCTTGCATTCCTGAACCTGTCGGGTGCTTGCTTGTGCGGTTGGCGGTGCCGGCGATGGCCGATGCTCTGCTCCGGAAACCGAACCCCTGAAGTGCTTAGCAGTTGTGTGTCTCCCTTCCCTGCTGCGGGATTTCCCGGGCTGGACTCGTTTCTTCATCTGTAAAAGGAATAGACCTGGGAGGTGTTCTCTGAAGAACGTCTCCTTTAAAGTTCGGGGTACCTGCTACGTGCATAGTAAGCACCGAAACTTTTTTAAGTTAGATCCTGAAAACCATTAAAGATACTCGAGAAATAAACTTGGAAACAAAAAAAAAAAAATGCTAACAAACCGCCCTTGTAGACCAGTGCCCCTCCCAGTCTGATGGTGCACTCAGGTCACCTGGCACCTGGTTGAAATGCAGGCTCAGGTGAGGGTTGAATTCTGCATGTGTAACAAGTGATGCTGGCCCATGGACCACGTTTTGAATAAAGAGGGTCTACACTACAAAGGACGAGGGAAGTCTTCAAGTAAGAATATGATGGACGTAAAGTGGTGTCATTCCCTGAAAGCCTCCGAAGGAGGTGAGCGAGGTCTAGAGGAATGAAAACACTTTCAGGGGAGCAAACCACACAAATAACAGCGATAAAGGAAGGGGGGCACCAAATAAGCAGGGCAGCATAAAGGATTTTATTTGACTACACTTAAGGATTTTTTTTAATATGACAATGAACCAGAGAACTTAGTTTTAGAGTTGAAAAGAACCTTAAAAGTTACCAATCCCAACAAGTTTGGTGTAGATGAAAAAACTGAGCAGCCAAAAGATTTCCTTAGATGATGGCAGAGCTCAGAGTGGAAGCCAAGCTGAGAAATTTACATTGCATACATCCTGTCAGAGCCGAGTGCTTGAAAAAGGGAAAACCATTTGTTTTTGTGCAAGGTGGAAATCTGAAGGAAGAAGAAAGAAAGAAAGACTTATAGGAATTAATTTATTAGTCCAAGCATGGATTTTGGGGTAAGGTCTGGCCTAAGGAGCTGAGGAAATAAAGGGAAGGGTTTCATCTGAAAATACTTAGTTTGTGCATAAATTATAATGGCTAGAACCAGCTGATTAAGTCATCTTTCCTGTAGAGAATTTCCTCCATCCTTCTCACGTTTCAGTGCAATGTTTTTCAACCCTAACTCTGCGTCAGCATCACCCCAGGAGCCCTTAAAAAAAAAAGAAATGCTGAGGCTCCACCCCATATAAGTTTATTCAGAATCTCTGGAAGTGGAGCCCTGGCATCAGTATTTTTAAAAGCTCCCTAGGTGATTATAATGTGCAGCCTGTGTTGAGAATCACCAATCTAACATATAGTCACCAGCTCATTTCATAGACTTCATTTCTGCCCCTGAACATTTCCCCTATTGTTAACTGTTATACTAGAACTAGGTCATTTTTAATACTTGGTGTTTTGTGGTGGATTTCAATGGTTCATGGCACATTCTCTAAGCTCAATGTCTTCTATCCCTCATTAACTATCCAACTTAAATGTGAGCATATCCTGATATCTCTCATTGGCAAGAAAAGAAAAAGTGATTTGGCACATATTAGATGGAAATGATAAACCTGGTTTATGAACCTATATGGTACCACTGTGTGGCCAAGTATTGATTTTATTTGATTTTATCTTTGCTTTAATAATCTACATTAACAACCTCTTTAGGATTAGAGCTGCTGAGTACTTAAAAAGCTACATGGACCCCTGGAACATTTGAGTCTTATCTTAAAAATAATTTTAGTTTTTGCTGAGAGTAAGTTCTTGTTGCCTTTTTCTTGGTGACTAACTTAATTTTTAAACCTTTATTGATTCATTTATTCTTCTAACATTAATTGAGTACCTACTGTGTGTACTTTTTCAGGCATGAGGATGCCAAGAAAAGAAAAGCATTTTCTCAGTCCTCAAAGAGGAAAAAATAAGCACGGTTAATTTCAGGTACTGTATTCATTCATTTTGGACATTTAAAAGGTACTTGGCTTTTCCACACTATCTTACACTTCCACTCTGTGTTATTAAAAAATTCAACCCATTCACTTAGAGAAGAAAACTAATGCATTCATGTGTTCAAAAACCAAATAAAAGAGAATAGTGGCGTACATCTGCCTCATTTCCTAATCACACCTCAGAGGAGTTACTATTACTAATTTCTTGGGTATCCTTCCAGAGTATTTTTATGAATATACAAGCAAATAATATTCTAGTTTTCCCCTAGTTTTTACACTGCCCCATATCTTTTGGGGGGGTTCTTTCTATATCAGCCACATTCTCTTCCATTTTGTTATTCCTCCATAATAGTCTACTGCCTGAAGGTACCATAATGTATTTATCTTACTGCTATCAGTGGTAATCTAGACTCTTTCCAATCTTTTATTACAAAGCTGTGTAAATAACTCTGTATTTGTGTCCTTTTATACGTGTACCAAGTTTATTTGTAGGATAATTCCTACAAGTAAAATTACTAGGTCTTTAAAGAGTGTATGTTAACATTCCTATTTCCTTAAGATAAATTCCTAGGCATGGGATTACTGGGTTGAAAGGTATAAATATTGTTAAGGTCTTTGATATTTACTGACAAATTACCATCTAGAAAGTTTGCACCTATTCATTTGCTCACTAGCATAGTATAGGAGTACCCATTTCTCTGAAACCTTGCCAAGCACTGGAAATTATCTTTTATCTTTTTTTTTATAAATCTGTTCGTTTGATATATATCTTCGCCATCTATATCATATATATCATGTTTTACATAGATATGCTATGTATCATGTTAACATTTCTTATGCATTTCTATAACTATTAGATAGTTTCTACTTGAATCCTTAAGTTTATTACATTACATGACCAAGGACTTGTTTGTTCACTTCCTTTGTCCAAGTTTGGAGTATTTTTACTTTTCTTACTGATTTGTAATAAATGGCTTATATTTATTAACATAATGGCTTACATTTATTAAATGCTTACCTTGTTCCAGGTGCTGTGCTAAGCATTTTTCATTGGTACTGTATATTGTAAATATTTTATTTCAGAGTGTTATGTGTCCTTAATCCTTATTTAAACAGTGTTTCCACTTCACAACCTATAGAGGCCTTAAAAATTATGATAAAATAAATCAATCTTTTATGTTTTATGTTTTCTTTAACACATGAAGTCCATGCCACTCTAAAATCAGAACATTCATCCTTTTTCTAGTTCCTTAGGATTTTAAATAATTTTTAAAACCCAAATCGATCATATATACATACATAAATATTTTTCAAATGGTTATCTACCTACAATGTAACCACCTTTTCTGTTTTAAGAAAACATTTGTATCCTTTTTTAAAAAATATTTTTTAAAGTACAGATAACTAACAAAGGTGGTAGGGGAACTTAACCCTACCACAATCCCAACCTGAGACAGTCCCTATTAATGTGTAGAACAAATCCAGTTGGTTTTCTATGCATAAATATATATAGGTTTTTTTAAATATAAAAATGGCATCACACCATGCATATATTTTATAATCTGCTATCTTCCCCCCAGTTAGCAACATGGGGTATCTTTCTATGTTGGTAAGTCTACATCCTCATCATTAGTCATCCATTGTGTGGATGAGAACCCTCTAATGAGATAATTTCGGCTCTAAGAAAAATAAACCTGGGCAGAAGCATTCCAGGAAAAACTTCACCTGTTTGAGATTCATCTGATCAGAATTTCTTACAGCACTTTAATGCTATTGTCTCTCAAGGACTTTCAGTTTCTTTAAGGACCAAACAGCTAAAACAAGGCTAACATGATGGTCAGTCACTAACCTGCCCCAACAAGAGAGACAACGCAGAAAACAAAAATCACCTTCTTAAGGCACGGTTCACACTATTCTTCTAGATTTATTTTCTTCAGTTTGCTTTCTCTCTGCTTCCCCACACCTCAATCTCTTCCCCCAACCCAGTCAACAGATAATTTTTAACTTATGCATCTTATTTATTTCTTAACAAAAATAGTGACATCATTTGCTCTCCCAGAGAACTGCCCTTGGCTTTGCTCTCGCTGCAATACCAGCACAGGCCACTCCATCAATCATGAATGTATTCATGTGTGTACAGGCAGTAGAAGGCCAGGGATAATGTTACCTTATTCTGGAGAGTTACCCTTATAAATAAATAATGAGGTGGTTCTGTGAACTGCCTTGGGCAAAGGCAAGGAGAAATGACATCTCAAAAGACTGAACATTTTAAAGATTAAAAACTGATACCAAAGGTCCCTCAATAGGACCTCAACCATGTTATGTGAAGAAAAGAAAAAGAAAGAAATGAACTGGAAACTCTATAATGCTAAATTGGGGGGCCAGATTCCTCTAGATGCTAAGTGTAAAATGTAAGTGAAAAGATGAGACAGCTGGAAGTAGATTTCTGGATGCATGGGGAAACATCCTCTACAAATATCTTCCTATGCTGTACACTAAAAGTAAATGAATCACTGCACCTGAAAGTTTTAGATAAATACATCATGTATGATACAGTGCTACATACCATATTAAGCATAATATTGAAAAACTGTTGTAAGTGATTTTGATGAGAGTAATATAACCCAGTGGTATGTATGACAGATTTTTATTAACAAACATCATCTTTTTTCCTGCTTCAGCTGATTCATATAATGCTTGTGTGTTAAGCTAGATATTCAAGTCTGTAGACTAATTCAGATGCCTTCCTGAAGTATAGCAAGTGCCAGCTTCTTGGGGTGATCTGTTCTGTATTGTATAATCTCATCCTGTTTCTAGCCATGTAGAAAGTGCTTTATGGTAACCACTAGAGGGCAAATAGCCTCCTGGACTTCTCTGACCAAAGAGCACCTCTGTCCAGGCAGCCAAAGTTTTAAGATCTCATATAGCCCAGTCTTAAATCTTGCATTGCCAACCCTAGTCAACCCACAGGCTCAGCAAGCTGAGAACTTTTTAAGTAAAGATTTGAATGTGCTCTTTCACCATTTTACCACTTGGGCCATTCTGGATGATAGATCTTGTACCTGAATGCACTAACTTCTTATACTAATGCTTTCTGGTTTAGATCTTAAACCCAAGTGTTCCACCCCCAAGGTGACCTCACCAAATTCAACAGCATTCTTAGTCCTTAGGGTGACATAAGACTGATTAATTTCTGCTTACCTGTCTATTCTCATCTCCTACCACTCCCTCATATTCCTTGTACACTGCACCAGTCCATAATTATTGGCAGTTCCTTAAACATACATGCATTTCATGCCCCCATGTCTTTGCTAAGGCTGTAACCTCTGTGTAGGACGCTGGCCTTGCCCACCACACATTGTTGAAGACTCAGTTCATACACTACCTATGAGAAGCCTTACAGTCTCTGCTGATCTCTCTTCCCCTTCCTCCTTTTCCTCAGCAGCAAATTGAGTTTCCCCCTCCTCTGCCCTCTGCAACATCTTGCACACACCTCTGTTAGCAATACTGATTCTACTGCAGAAATTATGTCTAGTGGAATATGAACATTCAATCTATTTTGAAATGTAAACTCAACTGTTTTGTCTTTTCTTTGCTGCATTAGAAATTGTGAGGAGTCCTAGAAGGCTGGAATGCAAACAATTCCCCTCATCTCTAGGAAGTGGAGATCAGTGATTGTGGTTTTTGAAAACTGAGCTCTCTCTACCCTGGAGGAAAAAAGTACAAGATTTCTGCTGATAAAATTTTGGACTTCACTGCTAGTTAAAAGAAGCGATTAGGGTTTTAGGCATAAAGAAACTCTTGGAATCTGGAGAGACAGAGGTAGACCAGAAAAGGTTTGGAAAGGCCAAACATTACTGGCCAGTCTGTTAAGGGGTCTGAAATGCAGTTGCTGCCTGGAGGCACCTGGTGTGTGAGCTTGAGGGGAACCTATGAGGAGCCCGGGTCCTGAATAAACGCCGCTCAGTCCCCACCAAAGACGCTCTAGCGGAGTGGGAGCCCTGCCAAAAGGAGACAAATAATCATGGTGGATTCTCAGCTTATGAATAATCTTTTTGTCTTTTTTTTTTTAAGCAAAAACAAACTACCTAAAACTATCAAAAGATCACTAAAATAAGATGAGTCTGAGAAACTGTGACAGCCGAGAGGAATCTTAAGGAGATGAAGCAATTAAATAAAATGTGGTATTCTGGATGGGATTCTGGGACAGAAAAGGGACATGAGATGAAAACTAAGGACATCTGAATAAACTGTAGACTTTTGTCAATAACCCTCCATTAGGATTGGTTCTTTACCATAGTAAAGTAAGGTGTTGATAATAGGGGAACTGCATGTGGGGTGTATGGAATCTGTACTCTCTAGCCAGTGTCCCTGTGAATCTAAATCTGTTCTAAAAACTAAAGTTTAAGAAGAAAAAGGAGGAGGTGGAGAAAAAGAAGAAAAACAAAAGCTTATTTGTGAGGATGTCTCCTTTAAAATGCGTAGGCCACTGGAAACGCCCAGGTTACCTGGACCCGCGAGTGACTGAGGCTGACTGATTGATGCTGACAGCCCCAGTCCTGCTTTAATATGGTCACTGCATAGTTCCTGGATTAAAATTTTCTTTCCAATGAGGAAGTAGCAAGAGGTAGTAAAAAGAATGTTTTTCTTCTGATGACAAATAGAACTACAAATATATTTTGTTTGGTTAAGTTGATAAAAAAAAAATTGTGTAGGGCTATCCAGTTCAACAGTTTGTCCTGACATTTAGAAAGAATGTTATAAGACAAACTATTATCTTAGTGCAGAGGAAAAAAAACATTCTTTTAAAAATATTACCATTTTTCTGATGTTAACCCAGTGGAAACCTATCCTTATAATAATGAGATGTTAAAATTGAGGCAGAAAATACATAAAGAGAGATCAGGTACAAAATGTCTAAATAGTTTTAAGTAAAGAACAAAGGTTCAATATCTTTGTCACATTAAAGGAAGCAAACATACTAAAATTCTTTAAGTATTGATATTTGAAGTACATAAACTAAAAATAGCAAGTGCTCATATAATGTATTTTTTATATAAAAATTGTTCTCCAATGTGTTTTTTACTTTAGTGAAAGTCTCTTGGCAAATGATCCTTATCTGTGAAGAGTATTTCATAATAATTTGGAAAAAGACATGTATTTTTTAATTTTGCATATCTCATGATATTTGTCTTTCAATATGGTAAGGAATAGTAGAAATTTACACACACAAAAAAAAGTGTGGAAGAAAGGAAAGATGGCCAAACGATAAAATGGTTCCAGGTGATGAACGCAGAAGTTTTTCCTCTGCCAACCTTGTGTGCACTGACCGAAGCGACCGGGGTCTTGCTGATGGCCCAAGACTCTGCTAAGCTGTGTTTCTGATCACAAGAAGGCTATCAGCCCCAGATATAAACCAGTAACTCTCACTCTTTGGCAAGAAGTAAACAAAAGCTAATCGATTTTTAGTTTGAATGGACAACCCATTCCGGTGTTTTATTCTTGACATATTGTGAGGAAAGTAAAAAGGTCATTTTTTGGTACTCTCAGAATAAATTTAAATCAATGATGTTTTATACATATACTCACTTTCAGGTATCTATTAAAATATATTCCAGGTAATATATTAAAATACATTAATTCCAAATGATGCTAATTAATGACATGAGACAGATTCTCTGTTTCTCTCTGAAAATAAAATGAATGAGGAATGCAGAAAAGGAAAGAATGAAGAAATGCATGTGATTGGAGGCAATCCGGTGAAAAGAGCTTTACGTGGTCTGGAGGGGAGGGAAACCTGGGTGGAGACATTTTCTGTGCCAACAGTTCTATGAGTGAACTATTATGCCTAGTGTAGGGGCTTACCATGCTTGGGAATTTTATATGCATTTTCTAATTTTCTTCACAACTTCAACTAATTATTATCCATATTTTAGAAATGAGGACTCTGATATCCTGGGAGTTTAGTAACTTGCTCAAGGTCACCTACCCTGTGAAAACCAGACCCAGGTATCAAATCTAGATCTATTTGATTCCATAGACTATAGAACCTATACTATCTCCCAGCATTTCCCTGTCAAAACTTTTCAGGTCTGACTTTGAACTGGAGATTCTGATAGATTAATTCATATTTACAAGAGCTACTGAAGGTCTAAGTCATTGCTGAAATTTACTAAACCTCATCAATTCCCTCTACTTTTTTTGGTACCTATAGTCTCTGCTGTCCTTTGTGGTCCACAACGAGAGATTTCGTTATTTCTGCCAAATGCTTTATGCAGTCTGGGCGATATGCAGTTTCATTACACTGGTGCCGTTACACTGTGTCTGTTCAAACTGTTTACAGCAGTGCTCAAAATCTGATTTCGTGTATATGTTTTTTATGGCTCAGATAGTGTTTTAATTCTGTAAATTCTTTTTGGTTCATTATTATTGTGTGTAGTTCTCTGTAGACTTTTTTTATCTTTTAAATTCTTAAAATGTGAGTGGTGATTGTTTTATAGTCTCTGTCTGAAAACTCCACTGTCTGGATCATCTGTGGGTCTGTTTCTCTTGTCTGTTTTTCTTTTGGATTATGGTCACGTTCGCTCTCCTTTTTTGCCTGGTTATTGATCACCAGACCCTGTGTCTGAAAGTTGTTGAGAGACTCTGTGTGATACCATACTCCTCCAGAAAAAAATGTACATTTTCTTTTGGAAGGCAACTCGGTTAGGAGCACTTGGAACTCTAAACACTGTAATCCAGTTGGCAAAAGGCCATCATCTGTAGTTCGGTATCCACTATTCTGAGAATTGTTCTATTTCCAGTTTACTCCTGTTTCTGGCTATGGCCCTTCTGCTTCCAAACTGACTGCCTGCAGTATCTACCAGGATCCCAATAACTTGGCAAACACTGACCTCCAAGTTTGGGTCTCCCATCTCCCACCTGTCCAAAACTTTCTTAGTTTGCATCCTCTTAGCCGCAGCTCTCAGAATCAGCAATCGCCTCTAGGAGCAAAGTGGATCCAAATGTCAGGTTCACATCTGTGGACTTTCATCCTTTCCCAGATCCTGACCTCACAATTTTTCACCACCTTTCTGGTTATGCAATGATTTTAGAGTCTCTATTTTTTTATTATCTAGTCTAGCTTCTCTAGCTGCCATCAGTGGGAAGGCTGGTCCAGAAGAACCTAGTCTTGTCACTGCTAGAAGAGGATTCACCCACACAGTATCAATTATGTTTTTTAAATTTATTATCAGTATAAAATAGTTTCCACAAAAATGTTGAGATATTTGGCTTCTCATGAAAACCCTAAAAGTCACAGCAAACTGACTCCAAGCTCCTGCATGTCAGCCATCTGTTGATCAGGGTATGGGCTATTACTCTCAGAGGCATAGACACAATTCTAGTCTATAAGTCTTTCTAGCATCCTAGTTCATTACACGAGTCACCTTTGTTCATTTCTGCTGCTTGCTTGGCTCCTGAACACATTTGCTATTATGACCCCTGGTTCAAGTGACAATTAATAAATTAGGCAACAGAAACCCAAAGAAGCTAAATCATGTTCTTTTCCCAGAACATTAGTTAGCATCCAGCAGCAGCAGGGATTTGGGTTGTCCCCACTGATAACCCTCAGAACTAAAGAAATTTCTGTCCACAGAATACAGTTGAGGTGGATCACACATCATTTTTACGATATATCCTACAAGTTTGCATCCATAACATTTCTCTTTTTTTACTTGCTAGCTCACAGTTTTGATTATCTAATCATGTCTAGGCATTTCTAATCTATCTCAATTGCCTAAAGACTTATATTTTCTTCTTTGAGTCTCATGTCCTTGTTTCTCAACTGAACTAATTAAACAATTGTGCATGGAATTTTGCAAAAAAGAATTTGGGTAATAGTGAATGTTCAATTTGAGGAGAAAGGTCAACTTCCTTATGCATTCTATCCATGACTGGCAAATATTCATTCTGTCTCTCACTTATCAAATATTTGAGCAGACACCTGAGCCAGGCACTGTGCTAAATGCTGAAGATGCCAAGATGCATGAGAAACAGGCCCTAACCTAGAGAAGCTCAGCGCAGTAGGGACACAGACGTGAATAACAGTTCTTACAACACTCAGTGATAAATGTTACAATTGAATTGCAAACAAAGAGCTATGCAAATGAATGACTAGGTGTGTCTGAGGCGTAGGAAAAAAAGGTTTCTCAGAGGAAGTTACCTTTCAAACTGCCCTTAAAATTATGATTTAGGTGTTGGTCAAGTAAAGAAGAGGAAGGAGGTCTTTCTTCTTACGGTGGTTTCTTGCATAAACAATGCTACCCAAGGCTCCCTCTGGTTTCCCTGCCTCAGATTCTTTCCTCCAGCAATCCTCTCTCTATACTGATCTTTCCAAGGCAAAATATGATCACTGGTTTCCCGTCCTCTTTATGATTAATTGATACCCCTCAGCTGGCATCCAAGCCATTTGCCATTTTAAACCCCCAACCATGCATCCAGTCCTGGTCCCGCCATGACTCCTAGGCAAGCCATGCTCACTCCAAAGACCACAATTCCTCATGCTGCCTTGTCTTTCGCATGAGTTTCCTCGGCCTCACCCCAGTCTCCTCTGCTTCTTTCCACATCACTCTAGGAATACCTCTGTTAACACCTAGCCACTGTACAGGGATGCCCGCTTATCCTGTGGGTTCCTCCAAAAGACTGGTGGATCTGTATAACTCAGGCCAGTGCTTAGCACAAAACGGTTCTCAGTACCTGTCTTAGGTGAATGAACAAATTCAAGAGACATATGGTGCCTTCTGTAGCTACAGGTCAAGGGATACGGGATAAACTGGATGGAGATGAGATACATACAGCACTACCTATGTATGGACATGGCTCCCTCTCAGAATATCATAGACACATTTTCATTTACATGGTACTGCTACATCTCTGAAAGGCCACCCTCACTTAAGCCCAGTAGTGTATCACACTTAGCAGCTTTTTCAATATTTTGACTTAGAAGAACCCTTGTTGAATTCTGATAATAAAGGAAAATACCAGATGACTTGACAGGAGCATCAGGAATATAAACTGCTGGGAGTAAAACACAATGACGGCCACATCTTTGAAGTCAAGGTTTCCCCAAGCACTCCCCATTAGGTCTGAGGTTTTTATAACTCTGGTCCTAATTGTCCTCGAAAGTTGGAGTTCTACAAGCAATTTGGTAGACTGGGTCCTGGAGAAGAAAAGCACATCAACGGAAAAACTGCTGAAATCCAAATGAAGCCTGTAGTTTAGTTCACAAGATTAAGTTCTTGATCATCACAAAGGTACCAGCAGTTCTGTACGACATTAACATCTGGGAAACTGAGTGAAGGAACGCAGGAACTCTCTGTTCTATCTTTGCAACATTTCTGTGTACCTATAATTGTTCCAAAAAAGAACTTTATCTTTTTAAAAGTTGGGATGTGATAAGAATTATGTTCAGAGTGTATTTATCGCCTACAGAGAAATCAAATTCACTCAAAGACTGACTCAGAATATAATACAACTGATATGTCCCAGGCACCCCAAAAATACAGACTATGGATGGCTTCCCCCATAAACATCCTTTTGTGCTGCTCTTCGCCTTCCAGACCCACTAGATTTTATATTTGTACTTGTATTCTAGGGCAAATTCACATGTAGCTCTTTTTTTATGCTTATCATCTTCACCCAGAACTGATTCCCAAGATCCTTCATTAAGCTAGAAAAGTCACTGGGAAGTAATCCATATTCCTTTAATAATAACACTAGACAAAGAACAGCGAAAACTAAAAACATTTACAGTAGAAATTCTTTGGTAGCTTTTTTTTTCATTTTTATTTTTTGTGCCAGCAATTCATCTTTGTTGTGGAAAACTTAGGAAGACAAAAAAAAATTTGTTTCTACTGTTAACAATTAATACTTAATTGTGTAAATAAGGGGAATAGGAAACATTCAGTATATTGTCATTACATGGCATTTAAGATGACTAGAAACAGAACGAAAGGCTAAATTATGTTATGATAAGCAGATGTTTCTAGGAAGTGTCAGGAAAACAGTACACAGCTCAACATAGCAGGAAGCTTGTCTTACTGGGTCACTCCCATGGTTTGCACCTATTCACATGCAATATGCCTAATTGAGAACCAAAAATTTTAAACACCCAGTGACTTGGATTATCAGATAATTAGCAAAATGAGCTGCATGATCTGCACTGTAGAGAATCTAAGTTTGATAATACTGTTTAAGTGTCTCATTCTTCTCCAAGACCCTATGTCAGTAAAGGAGCCTCTTCTCCCCACAGCCACCAAGAGCATTCTCTCTGCAGATATGAGAATATCATGCCCATTAAGTGTGATTCAGAAATCCACAGGCAAAAAGGATCAAACAGGAGGGACTAGTGAGAATGAGCTAGTGCAAAGAATTGTGTTTGGCCCTTACCAAGCCAATGGGCAAGTGAGGAGGCCAGACCCATAACCGGAATTTCCAGTGGCTGTCAGAGCTGTTTCCTGCACACAGTTGGAGAAGTGCAAAATTACAGATGGCCTCACGGACCACATGGCACAGAACAACCTGGCATAGTTAGAGCCGCAAGGAGGGTAGCGCAGGGGTTCTGAATGACAGATCTCAGGGTCAAAGTGTGCTGGCTGAAGAGAGTGCTCAGTGAGCTGTGGGCGTGCCCCGCAGCACAGAGCCAAAGAGCCAGATGTGTCCCGTAATCAACAGACGTGCAGTTAGAGCGCATGCATTCATTTCATGTATCCTCTTTACAAGGAAATCCAGGAATACATTCATATGATGAGGAAGAAAAAGGGAAAAACTTTTTTTGCACTTAGGGATTTTTGAAAAACTCCTTCCTCGAGGCATCCTTCTGGTTGGAAAGTAGGCTGTGAGAATGGCTGCAGCAACTCCATGAGGTCACCAAAAACAGAGACACGAAAGGTCTTCTTGGAAGAAATTACTGCAGGGGGCCCTAGCGGACAGAATTCCAAAGCAGGTGATAGTATTTTTTACTGACATGGATATGTTCCTATCTGTATTCTGAATACATCAAATGAAAACAATCTTTCTTCTTTCCTATGCTTACCATCCCAGGGTACAAACTGGAAGATGACAGAGATGAGGTGGCCCTGATTTCTGGTGGGTTTTCCTTGTATGTGAGGTTTCTTCCAGCCTGTATACCAGACTGACAGCATTTGACCTAAGGCACTTCCTGCTGCTTGAAACTATCCCTTCCCTTGACTTCTCCCTTTCCCCGGCCACTCTTCTCAGATTCTTCCCTCCTTCTTCCTCCTCTCCCTGACCTCCGAACATTGATGTGATTCAGAGCCGGATCATTAGACCCTCCTTCTCTAGCTGCACTCCCCCTGGAAGACGTTATCCAATCTTGGGTCTCTTACCTGTATTTTACATCTGAGATGATCACTCCCAAGTTTATATCTAGTGCAAACATCTCCCATTAATTCTAGACCTCGATATCTAATTAGCTGCTCAACATCACGATTTGGAAATCTAGTGGGCATCTCAGTTTAATATGGACATAACTAAACTTCTTCCCCCAACCTCACTCCTTATACAGGATTCTCCAGCAATAAATGTCAACTCTGTCCTTCCAGTTAAGACCAAAAGCTATGGAATTTTTTGACTCCTCTTTTCCCTAACAACCCACGTTCATTCCATAGGCAAATCCCACAGGCTGTAGTTTCAAAATACATTCAGTTATTTCTCACCACCTCCGATGAATCGGCCTGGTCAGAGCCTGGATCATTACATAACCTCCTGCCTACCTGTGCCCTTGTGTTCTATGGAATGGGGTCAACACAGCAGCCACACGCTCTCCCCCAGCTTCTCAAAAATCCCACAGACCATTGCTTGAAAACTAGCTACAGGGCACTGCTATTATTCTTGGTGAAGGTTGATCATGATGGTTTGCAACCTCTTTTTGAAAACAAGACCCTAAATGAATGAGTGAATTAATTAATTAGAAGCATAGACTATTGGGATTAAACAGAACCCAATAGACCAAGCAGTTCTAGCCTCTTACTGCATTGACAGACGGGAAAGCAAAAGGGGAAAGGATCTCCATGAGCTCCCCCAGCCAGTGGTAGAGCTGGAATTGCAGCCGACTCAGGTTGCAGGACCCATCACTTCTCCAGAGCTGGGATCTGGGGGTTTCTCAGAATATTTTACAGATTATAAATCACATTTTCCCCAAAATCAGCTGATTTTTTTCTGTACATATTTAATGTATATAACTTGATGACTTTGGTGATAAGTATACATCCATAAAAACATCACCACAATCTATGCAATAAACATACTCATCACTTCCAAAAGTTTCTCCCACCTTCTTTATTATTATTGTGTGTGTGGTAAGAACACTTAACATAAGACCCACCCTCTTAGCAAAATTTTAAGTATAGAATACAGTATTATTAAATATAGGCATTATGCTGTATTCTATCTGTAGACCTCTAGAATTTATTCATCTTACATCACTGAAACTGTGTACCCTCTGACTTTATACCTTTTTAGTTATACATGTTACATAGCTTAGCTTTCTAAAAGGATATGTTATATGTAACTTTAGTTTCTAAATAAAGTACTAGTGTTAATGGTATGTTTTTCAGACTTATAAATCTGTTGAATTTTGAGATCTTTTAGGGAGTGAGCTCATGTTGTTCTCAGCAAACTCACTGGAGAGTTCTCATTGTCAGGAAAAGGCCTCCGCCGTCCCCTTTGCTGGCTATGATAAACAGTAATGCCAAAGCTACCCTGCTGGTTACACTGTATTGGGAGTTCTCAAAAGTGAGACTTGGCAGGGTGAACTCTACTCCTCCTTCCACTCCTAAGCCTATATTTGGATAACCAGCCTACCCTGCTCATCTTGTTCTTTGTTGGGGTTTTTTTGTATTAATTTTTTTGATAATTTACCCCTGTAACCATCCCTGGCTTGATTCTAAGCTTAAATTACAGCATGCACAGGAATTCTAATGTTTAAATTATTCATGATTAGACTTTGGACTTTTGAAAGCATATATATGGGTACATATAGACTACATACCGATAGTTACAGATAAGGATTTTTAATCTCTTTGCCTCTGATTGACTTCCTTTTCTCTTTTAAAGTTCTTTATCTACATTTACTCTGTTGGCTGCAACTGCTGACCAATCACCCAGTCCTTCATTTTGAGATGATGCTTCCCAGGAGTGTGAGAATTAAATGAAATGTCTCTATGTGAAGCCATTTCAATAGTGCTGAGGGCATATTCACAGTGCGATACATGGTGGCTACTCTGTGCTGTCACGTCGTCATCAATCCACCTGCACTGTGTTCCTTCACCAACTCATTCTCATCCATAGGGTGTCGACCCCTGAAATTCCGAACAACTCTCAGAAAACTCTACTGAATTATCTACTTTACCTGGCAGGTTGATGAATTCTCATATGTACCTGTGTGGTTTCTTTGTGAATGTATTATTATACTTATTACAGCAGTATTTTTCAAAATGTGGTCCTTGACTCACTGCATATGAATCACCTACAGCAGAGTAAGGAGGAGTGGTTTCCAGATACCTGTGTCTTAAGCGAGCTTTGCACACCAACATTTGGGGACCAGCGCCAGTCCACGTTCAGTCCCAACCACTCCATCAAGGCCATTACTTTGCCCAGTGGCTTTCAAGATGGTGAAAAGATAGACTTATCTTACCACATCCTTAAGGTAACCTGTATTTGTAGAGTATAATTCTCAAAAACTTATTGATAAAAAATACATATATATATATATATTATTATACAGGTTTAAATCTCCAGAGGAAAGAGAAGGACCTAGAACAAACTGGCAGATGATGAATGAATGAGAACACAGAGGATTCAAGCCTCCCCAAGGCTCAGGCACTTCAGATGTTTGAAGAGAGGAAAGAACGAATGCATGAACTTCCCTGAATTATGAACTCCAAGTAACATAGTTATTGGCTATTAACTGGCTATTGTTTCCTCTGCTAGTTTACTTAGAAGATTGCTTTCAACAAGGCACTGTTGTATAGGAGATGAACTGTTACAAATTCTTTTCAGAACTCTATAGACTCTACTTCCTAGAAAAAAGTCAATAAAAATGTGGAAGATAACGAGAATTTATCTGTGCAGTAAGACTATGGAGTAAAGAGGCTAGTTTTCTTGGTTGGCTTATGGAAATCAGAATCAACAATACAGAGCCGTACTTTGTATTTCAAAAACACGGTCACGGTTCGGAAAAGATTGATAAAATCTTGACTTTTGTTTATCTCAATAAAAGCCCACTGGAATTAAAAAAAAAAAAGCACGACTACTACATGACTATAAATACTTTCCATACTTTCCAAGTTGTAGATGAGACTGTTGTGCTAGATGGCACTGTTCAAGGCATGTACAAAGCCAAAGGGATGCTTTGAAGTAAGTGCCGAATTTCTTACAACATGAAATTGAGTAAAATTAACATAGTATTACCGACACCTTCATCACCAAGGTGCCTGTTTATCTCTTTGCTATCTGTGCTCAAGTGGTATTAGGCATTTAGGAGTGAAGACCAGTGAAGCATTTTTCTAAAACTGTAATTGCAAAGCTAATTGAAGATTGCAAATTAAGAGGGAATAATAAGCACAATGATGTAAGAATGCCATAGCACCGTAGAAATTTACATTTGGAAGGATCTAGATCATTTCCAGTCCAGCCTCCCATCCAGATCAGTACATTCTGCTTTAAATATGTGCATACAGGGGAAATTCTCTGTGTTTATCTAGTAAATATTTATATTGTGTTCTAGTGACTGTCATTAAAATACCTTGTTGTTTCAAAATACCATCTTTAATATTTTTTGCCTCCTCGTATTTACTTACCTAAATTGTCAGACCTGGATTCCTGCCCCCACCCCTTGTGTTTTCTTTTCTGTGCTATCTCTGAAAAGTTTTTTCACAGATATCTATTTGTTCTGCGGGTGCCCAGATACTTCCCACTGACTAATCCAAGTTCTTCCGCTGCCTGTAAAATAGCCTTTATTCTGCATGTATTATAATCATTGGTGGACTTATACAAATGAAATGGCCAAGAGAAGAAGCCTTATTGTTTGGACCTGTGATTTGCATTCACAACAAGGGAACAAGAACAGGGAAGTGTTCAGCAGTTTCCCTCCTCTGCCGTGTGCCATCTCTCCGGCTAGCTGATGGCTCATTGAGGTGTGGTCTACCATGCCTGGTCCACCTGTTTACTCACCCCTAAAATCTGGACTTGTCTGAAAACTCAGCGACAAGAAAGCAAAGAGAATGGTGGCCAATACTTCTTCACCTTTTTTGAAGCAACTCTAAGTTTGATCAAGACTTACAATAGGACAGATAACCGAAGTTACCCAAGTCGGAAGGAAGAGGCCCCCTTGCCACACCTGCTGTAAAGATCTTAGAACTGCCATTTTCATAAAGCGATAACCACTTTTCTTCAATTCAGCAGGGCAGATAGAAAGATGCCTCAGGAGCCTGACGGCTCAGCCCACAGGCTGTGGAAGAATGAAGGAAGATACATTGCTAATGCCATTTCATGTCCTTTCAGAAATTAAATAATGGATTTTTGACCACCTGGGTTTTAAAATTGCTGTCTCATCAACAGTAAGTCAAAACAGTAATCATATTCCAGTGGAGAAAATGAAGACTCACTTTTATGCTAAGTACATTTCTATTCCAAGACAACGTCTGCCAAAATAAACTAATTATGTTATGGACATTATGATAGCCATTTCTAAACTCCTGTCATTGAATAGAACCCTTATAACCACTTAAGTTATATAGTTCTGTGTTTGGTTGTTCAATAAAATGAATGAGCAACTTAATCTTCAAAAAGAAACTTAATAACAAGTCCTTTTCTATTTACTTACTCATTTACATTTTTGCCACTACTAGAGGCCGTTCACTGTTTGCTGTTGGCTTATAGTATGGTGGTCACCAGCGACTTCAAAGGGAAACTGGTTTGACCTAGATGTGTAAGAAGGTTTGGGCCAATGTGGGTAAAACTAATATGAGTTGGCATACAGAGGAGACATAAACTTCATTGTCAAAATTGTTTGTAACCACATTAAAGCCCTGTTTGTAGGAGATGATTGAGCAAGAAAAAGAGCAGAGAGAAAGGAATGGGAGGCCAAGCCTAGCGATGGGCCCTGGAAGAGAGAGAATCGTCAGAAACAGCAGACGCATCCCCTGCATGACCCTGTGCATCATGTGCGTGACAGTTCTGGTCTCTCATGCAGACTATATGCTCTACTTTCACCCCTATGACCTTTCCTCTCATCACTTCCCTCACTTGAGAAATGTCCATCAAATTCATAATTTGAAGTTCTAGCAGCTTTCCTAAGGCTTTTTGCTAAGTAGACAACCTTCCTGGGACATTAGCTGACCCAGAGGATCCCCCACTCCTCTGCTCCAACCCTTACTCTTCCCATTTTAACAGTCCAGTCACTCTCCACCTGTGCAGAATCGGCAGGTCACCTCTGAACAGCTCCTCACTAGGATGTCATCCTAGCCGATTGTGCCAGCCCACCTGAGCAGCCACGTAAGTAAGCACTGGCTCTATGAATAATTCTCTTTACAGACTCCAAAGGATATAGCACAAGGTAAGGAACACCTGGCCTTGCCTTAAGATGATTTTGACAGCTGGAGGTCCTGACACAGCTTGAATACAACTGCGTAGTAGTGCACCAACAGATTCAAACTGGTGGATAGCCCTGAGGAGAAGCAGGTGCACCAGATGTGATGAGGGCACACAGCAAACAATTGGAGACAATAAAAAAAATTTACAACAGAGAGTTGTTGAGTAAGTGATGGTATGGCCATGCAATAGAATACTATACAACCATAAAAATTATGATAAACACAGTCACTTTTGATAAGGAAATTGACTCAAAGCAGCTTGAATTGAAATTGTTTGGGAAAAGGATCGCTTAAAAGCCTTAAAAGTAAGGCCAAAGAGTTAGGTGTCTTATAATTCACAGTACAGAGGTTTTAAGCATACACTCCTTTGACACATTAGGCTATTTTTTCCTAGAAGTTGGATAAAAAGGAAGCATTGCAATTCTCCCTCCTGTGTCCACCAGAAATTAGAGTTAGCCGTTCTGGGAAGACTGTTGATGGACAATGTAGAGAGGCACCAAACATTGCCCATTTAACAATATGCCGAAGAGCAGAGTTGTTTTATGTAATACAGGTTGTAGATTCCTGACAGAGTCAGAGCCATGGCTTGGGGACCGGTGTTAAAGTGTTTTCCACAAGTTATTTCGATATCATATTAACTCCAGTCTTATTTCCAGAAGCCCCAATGTCAATACATGTAGCATTTTTACAATGTTGTCATAGTAATTTTCCTATTTTCCTGACAATATGTGTTACTCATAATGCAAACAAAGAGAATCATGCATTAAGTAATGTTGACCTATTGAACAAGAATGTTTTTAAAATGGTAAATACGATTCCATCAGACCAAGTATTATCTAATGCTTCATCAAATTTTTACATTATTCTGTCAGACATCTATATTTTAAGAATTAATATTTCATAAAGGCTTTTAGTCTTTAGAGACTATAAATATCATTTCATTCTATTCAAGAGAAAGTAGCCCTACCTCCCAAAGGGATCATTTTGTTTAAACTGGACTATTTTCATATATAATTCCCAGTGTTGATAAAGTTCAAAATTAATTCAGCCCTTTTTTCCTTTAATTCTGCCTCAGTAATTCCTTTAGTGCTTTCTTGCACATGTTTTGCTAGTAGAAAGTGTACTAGCTTAACTATTTCACATACAAGTGAGTTTTCATGCTGTTTACCTGCTGTCCACCTGCCCCCAGCATTTTCCACTGTAGGTACACAGTTCACCATTGTGAGCCATCCAACTACCGCTGCATGAGAGCTACAAAAATGTCTCCAAAATTCTTCTTCAGGAAAAATAAATGCAACTGTTCCTTGAACATTGTATCTGTTCTTCAGAACCATGACCTAGATATCGACCAAAAGGGAAAGTTTTTTCTCTCAGCGAGGCAGAGTGATACTGTGCTGGATTCATACTCAGCATTAAGTTGCAGGAGTGAAGCAAATAAGTGTCTTTCCGCTACGTAGTTAAAACACATGTAATTGTGCTTTTTTATCCTTAGGGATTTTTTTTTTCATCTTAAAAGAAAGGGAAATACACCTAAGACGCCTTCATCAGTGTAGGTCCAGCAACAGCTTGTGCTATGAGCAGAACAGTTCTTAGCAGTGATTTCACTCGTGGCATTACCTGTTCAAGGAAAGACTGCAGCCGATGGATACAAATCCATATGTATTGGGCTGAGTTTTTAAATAATTAATAAACAATCCTTGTTTTGAATTTCTCTACTAAAGGAGATTGATGAGCTAAGGCAAGAGCTTGGTCTCTTAGGCACCTATGTAGCCATGTTACCTATTACAAACCCCTTTCAATAATGGCACAGACACCAGTGAACACTGAATATTTGAACAAAATGTACTGCTCCCCATTGTTTAGTTATCGCCTTCTAGGGGTTTCAAAGCAGCTCACTCCATCCCTGAAAATCCTTCCACCTGTCAGATGGAGAAGCTGAGGCTACAAACTGGGCCATAGGATTTTTGAGGCAAAGATGTGGTGCCTATTGGGAATTTTTGCTCCCTGCCCTGGAAGTGAATGCACTTAATCCTGTTAGATCCTTTATTTTCCTGGGAAGGAAAGGATGAAGAGGAAAAACTGTAGGCCATCCTGAACCCAGGATAATGGAACTTCTGGACCTCCTCCCCCCCTCCCCCACTGTGTGTGTGACCTGAGGCAGCTGCTAATTTCAGGTAACAAAGGCAGCAGAGGCTACAAATGGAGCAAAGCACAGAAAGGAAAGTCCAGAACATAGCGTTAGTTTTTGCAACAGGGAAAAGCATTTCAAATAATCAGGTTGAGTCCTTGGAGCCTCAAGTCCACGTCACATCAAAACAGTATAAAACGGAGGAATGGATGTGGTTTTAGCAGAGTGCATTTGCAGCAAGAGACTGAATACGCTCATAGGGAACCATGATGGGGAAATATGAAATCAGTACATGCCTCATGCCTGCTTTGGAAGGTATCACACCAGCACTCCGGTACCTGATTCACAACAACATGACAAAGTTCAGAAGAGAGAAACGGCGACTGTAAAATGCCTATTTATGGAAGTTAAAGAACAAACCCTGGTAGATTCACGGAAGGAACTCCTCTGAGATCCAAATGTCAATTTTAAAAAGTTAACAGCTTTGTGGAGATATAACTGGCATAAAATAAACAACTTGTTACATATAACATTGTATCTAATTTATATATTGCACAAATGGTAAATTTTGACATATTATACCAGTGAAACCATTACCACAATCAAGAGAATAAACATATCCATCATTCTCCTGGCTCTTTCTTCATGCCTCTTTGCAGCCCTTGGGTATATTGTTTTCTTTCCGTTAGTAAGACACCTAACAGTAGAATGTGTGGGTCATAGGGTATGTGTAACTTTTTTAAAAACTGCCAAACTGTCTTCCAAAATAGTTTCTCTCATTTTACATTCCCACCGGCTGTGTAGAGTGCAAATTTTTCCAAATCTTCACCAATATTTAGTATGAGCTGTCTTTAATTTTAGCAGTTCTGACAGGTGTGTAGTCATATCTCACTGTAGTTTTGAATCATGTCCCAAATGACTAGTGATGTTGAACATCTTTTTGTGACCTCATCTGTCATTTGTATACCTTATTTAATGGATTGTCTGGTAAAGTCTTTTGTCCACTTTTTAACTGGGTTGTTTGTTTTCTTGTTATTGAGTTTTGAGTGATCTTTATGTGTCTTCAGTATATGTTCTTTATATATTTTGGACACAAGTCCTTTTTTGAAGAAATTCAAAAAACTGATTATAACATTCAGTTGGAAATGCAACACACCCAGGATAGTCAAACAACTGAAAAAAGACAACAAAGCTGGAGAATCAATCAATACTACCTGATTTTAAGGCTTGTTATAAAGCTACAGTGTAGTCATGGCATAAAAACAGACAGACCTAAAGAACAGAATTTAGAGGCCAGAAACAGACCCATACAATCAATTTTTTATAAAGGCTCAAGGGCAATCCAATAAAAAAAAAGCATAGTCTTTTCAACAGAGGGTGCTGGAACAGTTGGATATCCATATGCAGAAGTATTAACTTCAATCTGTATCTTGAACCACATATAAAAATAACCTCAAAATGGATCATAGACCTAAACATAAAACATAAAACCAGCACTGGCTACATAATCTGTGGCCCTGTATAAAATGAAAATGCAGGCCCCCTTGTTCAAAACTTGCAGAGAATTTCAAGATGGTAACAGCAGAGCACTTAGCCAAGCATGGGGCCCTTCTAAGTGTGGGACCCTGTGTGACTACATTAAATTGCATGCCCATGAAGCCAACCCTGCCTGAAAATTATAAAACTTACAGAAGAAAGCATAGGAGAAAATCTTTCTCCACTGGGAATATGCAGAGATTTCCTAGATAGATGCAATACCAGTGGCACGAGCTCTAAAAGAACAAACCAATACAATGAACATTAAAATTAGAAACTGATGCTCTCAAACGATTGTCAAGTGAATGAAAGGAGATATTTGCCAAAAATAATAATAAATTTTAACATTGTTTGCACACTCATTATGTGCCAGATACTGTTCTAAGAACTTTACACAAGTTCTTACATACACATTTATGTAAAGTGGATACAATTTTTATCCTTATTTCATATATGAAAGGCACAGGAATTTAAAAATCCAGCTTAATGATATAAAACCCGTAAATCAGAGAGCCAAAATTGGAGTCCAGGCTGTCTGACTTTTGAGCCCATGTCCTTTACATTTCCTAAGGTAAAAGCAAATACCTCTTTCTTCTTATTTTTTGTTCTTAACTGTCAGAGGAAGGCTTTTTTAAAAACCCACTTCTTATTTCCACAGACTACCTTTGAAAACTCCTTCAAGTAGGCCTTTCTGAGGGTTACATCTGCCCAGCTCTGTTCAGTATATAACATCCCCTTCCTTTACACCTTTTCCAAGACCAGGGAGACAAGAGGTTATCAGCCTTTCCGGGACTGGTGTCAGCAACCCAAGGGCGGCACAAGTATGTTTGCAATGCTTAGTATCAGATAAAGCAGCCTGGAGCTCGAACTGCCGCACTGCCTGATTTACTCTTGGAGCAAGGGACATTCCTGCAGCAGAGTGCATGCTAGTTTGTTATGCCCAGAAAGAATGCATATGCTTCCTTCAGTGAGCACTTACATCTAGAGAGGCACCAAGGCATGGGAACACTCATGTTCAGCTGTGTGTTTGAGCCCACCCACTGTTCCACCTCAGCCGTGGAGAAAGAAGTATCAAATCCTAAAACGGGATTTGGGCTGAATAGCACAATATGCTCAGATACCCTTGCTTCATGCAAACACCAGCTGATTGTGAATTCTAAGAGCCTGGGTGTTGCAGTTCAGCAAGGGGCTGATTAGCATCTAGAATGCATCCCAAGAAAGCGCTGCAGACCTCTTTGTCTGGTGGACGAGTGTACACATGGCTCTGTTCACCTGGGCTTCCTTAGCAGTTCTCCGGGGAGTATTTTTATCCCAGGTTCCCATCGAGGAGCCTTCTGGGAGTCTCTAACACGTTCACGGCGGAGGGCTTTGGGCTAGCCCTTCCTATTTTTACAGGTTCAAGTGAGCGTTTTGATGTGAGAGAAAGTCATGAGAAACTAAAACCTTTCTCTGCACACTAGAATAATGTAGCTTGCAACGCTTTTCCCAAAGCTGGTAATTGCTGAGTAAACTCAGCTTTGAACTCAGTGCTGGGAGCCTTTTCGTGGCTTCAGCTTTGACGTCATTTAAGTGACTATGTTTAAGAACCAGAAACATACCTTGTACAGCTCCTAGTTCCCTCTGGCTTCATGGGCCAAAAAAGCAGAGACTCATATTCCTTATTTCCATTGCGTGACGCTTTCATAGCACTTTAATTTTTTCATGTCTTCCAACCTTCAAAATGAGGCATAATAACTGCCCCTACCTACTCCACTGGCAGGATGGGGCGGGCGGCGGGGGGGTGGGGGGTGGCTCGCACTTTTCCTGGGTGTTCTTGACCCATGTGGCCGGAGTGTATTCCTTTGAACTGAGACCCACAGGAACTCAGCCTTTCTAACGGGAAGCCAGTCACACAGAGAAACACCCAACAAAACCTGAAACTGGCATTTGGCAGTTGTCACACCCAAGGCCCTAAGATTCAGCACAGTCCAAAAGAGATAGAAATGACTGTTCCTTTGTGTCACGGCTTTAAGCCTTAAATTTGAAATTTAATCCAGTTAGAATATGTAAAGTTTTTAAATGAGTGTGCCCTGGGTATACCAGCATGGTTAAATTTTGCCCAACAGAGAAAAATCTGAGGTTTTAAATTTTGGAGCAGCTTTGAAACTCTAGGAAAGAGAAAAATCAATGGAACAAAATATTTTACATACCTCCATTTATCATCTGTACTGATATGACGGGCTCCAAGATAATAGCTTATGCCCACTAGTGCTCCAACTTTGTACCTAAAATTACAATATTCTCTCTGTGTTCATATTATTTCAAGAATAGATAAAACTACGCCTGTATTTAGAAAGAAGTCTTTGGGGTTTTATCATTCTGCTTTTCTTGATAAGTGTGTTTGGAGACTATCTATATAAGGACATACGTAAATGAGAATGTCCCTTGTTTCCCAACAATTACTGGAGACAGTTATGTTTAAGGATTAAGAGAGAAAAGGGTTGTTGCATCTACTGAGAAGCCAGTATCAAGAAGTTACTCCTCATTCCATGAGGAAAGACAAATGTACTCTGGGGAGGCAGCAATGCAATAGTCATAAACACCCACGTGGCTAAACAAAATGCCCACCTGTGTGATGCAGGCATCTCCATTCTGGGAAGGGAGGGAGGGTTTCCTTCAGAGGGTAGACAGGAAAAGATGAGGTCCACATCTTTTTCTCAATTATCTCTAAAAATGAGGGCACCCA
The DNA here is from genome assembly GCA_029783875.1 of Phataginus tricuspis. Lineage (NCBI taxonomy): Eukaryota > Metazoa > Chordata > Mammalia > Pholidota > Manidae > Phataginus > Phataginus tricuspis. Next base: position 17,251,885 of record JAQQAC010015287.1, read on the forward strand.
TCCATATCATTTACACAGATGAAGAAAATCCTTGAGTTAATGTCTCTCCAAGGTGTTGTCTAAGGTGGGAAGTTTGCAAGATGAAGACACTCAAAATTCATTCTCCATTGACTGAGTTTTTATGTTCATTTCTCATCTGAAGGGCTCAATTTTTCCTTGATGAGTACACACAAGGCCCTGTCAAAGTTCATTGTGCAATTTTGTTTGAATCCTTGAAGGACAGATTTTCCATTAGAAATCTTAACACAGAAGCGTCCTTAATTAACAGGCTTTTCTGCAGGGTGGGGTCCAAGCAGGACTCCAGGGGCTGGAAGTGTGAATTTCAATGCTTTGTTGCAAGAGGATACTCAGGATAGCCTTACATTTTTTTTTTAAAGCGGGGCACACTAATTCCTGAAGTGGTGCATTAATGGTCTACATTAAGTTGCAGGCATGAATTTTACATAAAACGGATTAATATTATATGTCAAGGTGGAACTTTAAATACTTCGTGCCTATGCATTTTTACTATATACGTGCCCCAATTCAATGCTCAAGGCAACCGAATCTCTTGAGCCCACTTTTGCATCTAGACAGGTAAAAGAAAAACCCTACGACGTTTTTGTTTTATTTGTATGTCCCTTCACCAAAAATCTGCATTCGGCATTCTTTTCCTTTTTTTTTTTTTTTTTTTCTTTCTTTACTAAGCTCTAACCTTTTTAAAGAAAACGGAAGGGCTTAAACATTCCATTTCATCATGGTCTGGGCAATTGTGAAAAGGAGAATAATGAAACGGAGGGAAAAAAGAACAGAACGAACGTGCCTTCCTGAACAGCGTCCTTCTGAGGGCCCTGGAATCCCAGGGATGGAGGGATGGGTGGCGGAGGTCCCTGGGCGGCGCGCTCGTGGGAGGGGCTGGACATCCTGGAGCCGGGCGCAGCGCTCCCCCGGCCCCCGGGCCGGGGACAGCGGATTCCAGCCGCACATTCCCGCGGTCCCGCGAAGGCACTTCCCCCGTCCCCCCAGGGCACACACCGACCCGGCCCGGCTCCCGCCCGGCTCCCTTCCCCGGGCGCCCGAGCGCGGCGACGACAGCGTGGAGCGCCTTTCCCATTGGCGCGAGCGTCACTCCCGAGGTGGCACCGCCCGCCTGATTGGCTGGCCTCCGCGACCCCCCCGCCCGGCCCGCCCCTCGGGTTGCCCGGCCCCCGGCCCCGCCCGGAGCCCCCGCCCCGCCACCTCCCTCCGCGCGCCCGCCCGCGCGCCCCGCGCGGCTCCCGGCGGCCGGCTCGGCGACCCGCCCGCGCGCTGGCCCCGCCCCCGGGGCGCGCGGCTCTACAAATGCAGCTGCGCGGCCGGCTGGGCCGGGGCTGGAAGAGGTGCGGCCGAGGGTCGGAGCCTGCGGCGGGGACTCCTCGGGCCGCGGAGCTCGGGACGGAGCCTTAGGGGGCCCGGCGGGTGCTTCCGCTTCGGGGCTTCTCATTTTTCTTGCCTTTCGGTCCTGGCCGAGGCCGAGCTGAGCAGGGACCCCTCGCAAAGCCCGGAGCGACCCTCCCGCCGATCGTGGGCGCGGGATCGCCGCGAGCTTCGAGGTGCCCCGACCGCGCCGGGCGCGGAGGCCAGGGGAGCGGAGCCGGCCGCGGGCGGGGGCCCGGAGCTGCCCGCCTCCCTCGCTCGCCCAGAGGGTCCGCTCGCGCCGGGCGCCGCGCGCGATGAAGGCGGTGAGCCCGGTGCGCCCCTCGGGCCGCAAGGCGCCGTCGGGCTGCGGCGGCGGGGAGCCGGCTCTGCGCTGCCTGGCCGAGCACGGGCACAGCTTGGGCGGCTCGGCGGCCGCGGCAGCCGCGGCGGCGGCAGCGCGCTGCAAGGCGGCGGCGGCGGCGGCGGAGGAGCCGGCGCTGTGCCTGCAGTGCGATATGAACGACTGCTACAGCCGCCTGCGGAGACTGGTGCCCACCATCCCGCCCAACAAGAAAGTCAGCAAAGTGGAGATCCTGCAGCATGTGATCGACTACATCCTGGACCTGCAGCTGGCGCTGGAGACGCACCCGGCTCTGCTGAGACAGCCGCCGCCGCCCGCGCCCGCGCACCACCCGGCCGGGACCTGTCCGGCCGCGCCGCCGCGGATCCCGCTCACAGCGCTCAACACCGACCCGGTGAGAGGCCTGGCGCCGGCCTGGGACGGGCGCTCCGCGTCCCGGCGGGCGGTGGCGGGCTGGCGGGACGGGGCGCTGCCCTCCTCCGGGCAGGGGCGGCGAATGACAACACCCCGACCCGGCGCGCGGGCTGGGGCGGAGCGCCCCCGGGCCCGGGTGGGTGGGGTACCGCGGGCTGCGCGCTGCGGGCTGGGACGGGCGTCGGCGAGCGCGCCCAGGACTCGGAGAGCGAGGTTTGCGTCCGCTCACCCCGCGGTGCTCCGATGCTGTTCCAGGCCGGCGCGGTGAACAAGCAGGGCGACAGCATTCTGTGCCGCTGAGCCGCGCTGCCCAGGTGAGCGCGAGTCCCTACCCGGCGGCGGGTCCCCGAGCCGCCCGGGGCCAGGCCCGCCGTGGTCTCGCCCCGGCTGCGAAAGCCTTCCAGCGAGGCGAACGCCCGTCTCCCACGCAGCCTGCCCGGAACCGGTGCTGCGCTTGAGGGACTGGGGCTCGCGCCATAGGGACGCGGATCCGCTCTGGCTGCCCCGGGGCCTCGCCGGTGGCCGGCGGGCTCCGACTGCCGTCCTCCCGGGGCTGTGACCCCGCGCAAGCTGACACCCGCAGAGGGGGCGCGGCAGGGCCCCGGGGTGCGTCCCCGCCCCGCGCTCCCCGGCGGCCGCGGCTGCGGGTGCTGCCGGGCCGGGTGGTTTGTTTGGGAATGTTGATCAAGCATGTCTTGAGTTGGGTGTCGGCGGCGCCAGTTAGTCTGCCGCGGGAAGCTTCACACACCCCCTCTATTCATTCCTCCTCCACAGGTGTGCGGCCGCCGGAGCCCGAGCCAGGAGCCCTAGAGAGGGAGGGGGAAGCGCAGAAGTTAGAGAAAAGCCACCGCGGGAGGAAGGAAAACACATCAGCAAATCCCCGAACCGTTTCGGTCGTCATTCCACGAGAGGGACAGGAAAGGAAAATAAAACGTTCATCCTTTTTTTTTTTTTTTTGCACGTTCATAAACATTCTACATACGTATTCTCCTTTGTCTCTTCATTTGTAACCGCTGTGAATTGTACATTTCTGTGTGTGTTGGAGGTGCAGTTAAACTTTTAAGCGTGTGACAGGACTGATAAATAAAAGATAAAAGTAATTCTGACTTTAGAAGCCTACTTTGTGACCGAGGAGCTCAATTTTTGTTCTGAAGCTTTACTAATACACCAGAGCATTGTAGATAATATTTTTTTTACATCTATTGTTTAAAATAGATGATTATAATGGGGCAGAGAACTTTCTTTTCCCTGCGAGAATGTTACATACTGTATAGATAACTGAGTGACATTTCATACCATGTATATATAGAGATGTTCTATAAGTGTGAGAAAGTATATGCTTTAATAGACTACTGTAATTATAAGATATTTTTAATTAAATATTTTTTTGTAAATATTATGTGTGTGTTTTTTTAATCTATGGGAATATTTCTTTTGGAAAATTATTTTTCAGTTCAATCACAGAGCTCTTGATATGATGAATGTCTGTTCTGTTTGGCCTGGCTTTTAATTTGTGTTGTGCGCAGTGTCATGTAGAGTCGGAAGTAACAGTTCTAGGTAGTGATCCTGCATGACTGCATGAGATGTTTAATCACAAAATAAACTTGTTCTGAGTCGATTCAAACGTGTTTTCTTCAACCTAGATAGAAATCTTTGTCTTTGAAGCATCCATGTTGGAAATATAACATCAGTTTTTAAGTACAGGGTTCCATAGTGTACTATATAAAGAATAAGTGTTTGCTTTTTGTTTTTTAAATAAAGTCAAATGAATGCTGAATGATATTTGCATCTGGGATGGGGAAATGCTTGGCTCCTTGTGGAGTTTATGAAAGCTACTGTTTTAAGAAAGTGAAAAAATGCTTATCATTCTTCATTTTACACTAACACTTAACATCACTAAGTTTCATGCCTGTACAGATTATTTAAATCATAGAAATGAGAAATGTTCTCTGCTTGCTACCAAAGGACAGACTCTTGGAAATGAACCCTTATCTGCTTTCCTTCCTCCAAAGAATATTAAGGCAACAGTGGGAAAAAATAATAAAAAGGCATAATGACAAGTCCTTCAAGCATGGATAAAAGTCGATCTTCAAACATTCACTTAAGTAGACCAAAAATTCTGATGACCGCATCTAGATTATTTTTTTATAAAGATGATTTTCACTATAGCTATGTTAGTTACTGCTAAACTACTGTCCAATCTCTCGTGATGTGTAACTTTTACATGTGAATATTAAAGTAGATTTATCTGCCTTGTACTGTGATTTCTGGTCTCATTTCTTGAAAAACTTACACTTAATTTTCCAAGACTTTGTTTTCTCTTTAAGGAAGGTAACATTTTATAGGTTAGATAGGACTATCAGTGCTTGTGAACTTGCATTTAATGTGATTGGTACTTTACACACCAGTTAGATGGAATTTTTGGAGTGAGAGAATTAAGTAGGATTTAATTGTGTGCTTTGTAAATAGTTAGTCAACTGTGTGTGTAATGTGGACTGTTTGATTTTTAAAAGGAAAGGATTTGTTTCAGATTATACAAGAATAAAAGTATTATAGACCCAAGGGACTTTTTATGAGGCCAAAGTCAAATATTTATATGGATATGAAATAGCATGGTCCCTAGTAGCCGGCTGCAATGGCAGTGACCCAACAGACATGAACCAAGTTAATGCAGTAAGTTAAGTATATCGAAAGGTTGAGAAATCTGTCCTATCCCCAGAATGTTATCCCCACAGTTTTGGCATTTCCCTCGTCTTAGGTATTTTTAGAATTTGATGTATTTTATGTTGAGCCTTATGAAGTCAAAGGACTGCTTGTTGAGATGAGGTTTATTTTTATTTTTGATATTATTCATTCTGGTCACACATCAAGAGGAAACACAAGAACACTGCTGGAATTCCAAATCTGAAGAATCCTAACGATTGCATTCTTTGTTTAAAAAGGGGGACAATTCCTCCTTTTTATTTGGCAGTTTAATTTCAGTAGGAAGCAGGTCACATGTGTGCTGTTGCTTGGAGTTAGGCGTTTTTCAGGCCTGACTGCCGCACCCTACCTACAGCCTTTAGGCACAGTTTGAATTTACACTGGGAGATTATACACCTCAGAATAAATGGATAAATATTTTTGGTTCCTGAAGATGGCTGTTGCTCCTTAGTTCGTTTTGTGCTTTGGGCATGAAGAAACACTTTAAGGGAAGAAAAGTGTTATTGTAGATCCTACATATTAGCAACTTGGCATTTTCCCCTTGCCACTCACACTGTCCTGGGTGGAAACAAAGTCATTGTTTATTTTTTTTAAATATACTCAGTTGTATAAGACATTACATTCTTTTTAAATGTTGGCTGTGTCCTAACCAAGCAACCAGAAAATAAAACATTTTCAGTCATTTATCTAGATAGTTATAATTATGCAGATACTTGGTTTAGCAAAGAATATCCTACTTTCTCTCATTTGTCTACTTTTCATTGTAGAGAGACAATGAAAGAGTAAGAGTCATTTAAAACCTTCAAAGGAATAAAAAAGTAACCCACAGAGGGATGATGTTTCTAATGTGGTTATAAAATGCTGAACATCTTTGACACCTCATGTTAAAGGAAGAAAAAAAAACATTTTCATTTCAAGGAACTAATATAGTTTGGTATTATATAAATCTTACTGAAATTTACTGTCAAGCTTTAACTGCATTTTTAGAACTTTAAAATTTTGACCCTCCAAATCTATTGTATTAAATTCCTCAGTAATAATAAATCTTCCCTGAGCAAAGGGGTTCTGAAGTTTGTGGTTTTTAATTGACTTCTACTGAGTTATGCAATTTTTCATTATCAAGAGTGGGTTTCTTGATGGATCACCTCGATTATGTACAGTGTTTCTTACTGCGTGATGGAAAATGTGGCTTAAAAAGGGTGGTATGAACAGAAAGAAAAGTCTAGTTTGAATGGTAGGGAAAGCTCCTCCACCCTTTGGCGTCTGCCAGAATAGGAAGCAGTGACCCTGAGGACAGCATCAGGATGATATCCCAGAAAACTGGAACCCCCACCCCCGTCCCACGCACAGAGGGTAAATAATGTAGACAGAAAGAAATTATTTCACAGTAGTACAGAGCCAAATAAAACTGGCTCTGCTTTCTAGCTGGTGCACTTTAATTATATATATGTTAATCAGCCCGGAGAGCCCTTGGGTCTCCACAGGGCCAAACACCAACCCCTCCAGGTTTATAAGGAAGGAAAACCTTCCCTTTGCTGCATTGCAAGTCCAGGAAATTAATTTGCACACCTTAGAATTAATCTTAAAAAGGCTACACTCAGTAGGTATTCCTCAGACCCTGATGATTTCTTTCAATTACAACCCATGACATTTTGCTGAAATATGAATTGTATTAACTAGAACCATTGCCCAAAATGGTTCTTTGGGATTGTCATTTTACTTAGAGTTCTACCTTGAGCGTTGATACAATACATGAACCTTAAAAGATAGAGCTCTTAGAAACGGGAACTAATTTGTTCACAGGAGACAAACTGCAGATATATATATATATATACTTCATTGAAAATGCTCTCAAATTTAAAGTGAATTTTTTAAAATGTGTTTTGCGTTCAAGTGCCTCTTTCATATCGATTCATGCCCCGGCTTGTTCTAAAAAGTTTCCCCTCAGCGCTAGAACTCAGGTGTGAGCCACCTTGCCAAAGGTTTTTCAATACTCCCCCAAGCAAAGCATTGCGGTCGCAGGCTGCTGAAGTTAGTGTCATCAGTCCCGATTCTCCACAGTAAATTCACGCGTGCGACAGGACAGGGGGCTGCAGAAAGTGGAGGTCATTCGAAAAGCCCCTCTGCGCCTGTAAATGTAGACACATCAGTTTCTGGCGAAAGAACAAAATGTGTTACCTGGGTTCCGCTGTCGAAAATGCGGCTGGAAAAGTACTTAAAATGTTTAAGTAAAGAGACCCAAGGCAAATTTTCTATGCAAAGCCACTTGTATCCGAATTTTGTTCTGTTTTGTTTAAGCACAAGGCAGGATGGAAAATAAAGAGCAAGTAAATCAATTGTCACGTTTATCATATCCTAGAATTTGGTCTGCAAGATATCTCAGACTTTAGAAAGGAATTTTCTAAGAGATTACATACGCATCAGCAAAATATGCAAATTCTTGGTGAAACAAGACACTATTATTTCTTTAAATTACTGTTCCTCAGTTCTTTATAATATAAAGTACATGGTAGTACTGTTAGCATGCATATTTTAAATTTTTTATCTTTTACTCCAGTTTAATTTCCAAAGCAATTGTTGCAGCCCTACAGTTCTTCATGCAAATCCACATATTTTAGAATGTTTAAGTGTTTTAAATATTTTAAGAATTTTAAGCACTTTCTTAAATAATTACTACTAACTCTTAATTGACAGCATAGCTGTCAATTGAGAGACTGTAGCCACATGTGTCTGTGTTATCTGTATGTGTTTTTACCTAAAAATAGTTAACATACAGGAAAATATCTCCAAAAATGAAATTTCAGTCCCAAAACTAAGTAAACCGTGTTAACCTCCCTTCATTTTCTCTCCCCTTGAATTCCTAAGATTGGCTATTTCCACAAAGATACACCCCTCCTTTTCTTGGACTGCTGTTAAGTCCACCACGTGATGTTTAAGCATCAAGCAGGAGAGAAAATAAGGAGCATGTAAACCAATCGCCATGTTTATCACATCCTAGAATTCAGTTTAACCTCATCGGTAAGCTGAAGAAAAATAATGAAGGAAAAAAGAGAGAGAGATTTATGTATCAAACCCAGAGAAAGCCAGGGAAACAGACCTCAACTTGTAGATATAAATTTTATACTTATTTCAGAACCATTCTTGGAAACGCTTTCCACACTTGTGGAGCCAGAGTCTGTGACTATATTAGAACAGGCTCCTGAAGGTAGAAGGCTATGCACCATCCTCTATGCATGTCTTGCCGTGCCTAAGCAGGGCCTTGTGAAGTATTTGTTGAACTGCCCTAAGAATGTCTCCTTAATTGAGTCCCTTCTCAGTGTTCCCAGTCACTCCTTCAGCCCTTCATCTTGGCTGAATCACAATTGAGTTTCAGATCAACAAATCTAACTGCCTTCTTGCCTCTCTGTTTGAAGCACAGCAGATTTGAAACAGGATCTTATGGTCTCCCCCGGACCCGCCACTCTTTCTGAGTCCCTGACTGTCTTAGTCCATTCGGGCCGCTCTGACAAAGTGCCATATGCCAGGGGTACGAATGGCTTGGACAAGACCATTTATTTTTCAGAGTTCTGGAGGCCAGGAAGTACAAGATCAAGATGCCAGCCCGTTCGGGCCCTAGAAGCCACTGCCATTGCCAGCAGAGCGTAGCAATCCACGTGCTTCCGTCAGATCCCATCGTCACCCCTGGCACTTGGCGGCCTCCTCAGAGCCACCTCACAGGAGGCAAGAGGACCCAGGGCTAAGCAAGGTCCTCGTCCCGCCCCCGACCTGAATGTTAGGGTCCATCAAGTCATTTCCCACCAGTCCTTCCTCTCCTCCACTCCCTTTAAGCACACATTCTGAGACTCAGCCACACCTAAGGTCTTGTCCTATACATACTGGGCAGCAAAGCATGCGGACAGAGTCTGGTTTCCTGAGAGTGAAGAAGAGGACAGGCTCAGGAAGGACATGGGGAGTATGGAATGCGGGGAGGGGCAGGGGCACCTGCCCAGCCAGCCGAACCAGAAAGTCCACTTGTTCACCTGTGGATGAGGGCTGACCATCCACATGCAAGGCAGCATGCTCTTCCATGCTGCCCTTCTTCGCACATGGTGTTATCTCTGCACGAATCCCCTGGCCTCCACTCCCCGTCTCGGTGGTTGTCAAACCCCTCACCATCTTTCAGGACTTAACTGTCACCAGTTCTGAAGAATTACATGATGCCTCTCCTCCTTACCCCCAAATAGCCACTGCCCACCCACCATGCCACAGTACAATTATTTTCACCTGTGTCCCCTGTAGACCCCCCTAACCCTCCAGGGATTCCAGACCACAAAGTACTAGAACATTTCTGTTACTCTCTTTGCCAGCAAGTCTAGCAAATTCTTTGCAACTCAGAAGAGCAGTCAAGAGATTTTTATTATCTTCAAGAGCATCTGGCTGTGTTAAACCTGGAAAATAGATAAGCTGTGGGTTCTTGAGACTGAGGAGGTGTGGTCATCCGTGTGCAGAGATGGAAGAAGAGAAGAGATGCAGGGCAGATTCTATAGGATGTGATGGGTCTGAGGGAGAGGCGGCAGGGAGCACCGAGGAAGATGGTGCCATCAGGTCCCTGCATGTGTGTCTTGGGCCTCTGCTGTCAGTGACTGGTGCAGTGACGAGGGATAGCTCAGCCACAGTAAATGCAGTGGATCTGCAGGAGTCAGTTCTGCCAGGACAAGGCTGCCACATGAGTGGGAAAACTTTTCACAGGTGGGAGTTTCACGACCCCAACTCTGTTCGGGGGACCCTCAGAGCAGGATCATATGATTAGTAACCTGGAATGTGTCTTGCAACATTCCTCTTATTTTTTCCAGCAGAAGAGCCAGAAGCCCAAAAGATGAGGTGGTAAAGTCAGGTCTAGAACCTGGTTTCTCTACAGCTAATCCAGGGCCACAGAACTCGGTGTAGATGGAGTCGATCCCGCTTTACTCCTAAGTGGTTTGTCTCTGTCTATATTCTAATCTACAGTTTGCCTCACATTTGGTGCTAAGAAGATGGGGTTCAAATCTTAAGCAAATAATTGTCAACTTCAGGACTGATCTGGCTGCCTTTTAAAAGAGAGAGCGGAGTCAAAGCACTTTTATAACAAGCATCAAGCCCTTCAAAGCTCTTTGACGAAGGAGGAAAGTGGAGAAATGATAATCTTGTCAACAAATGATCCTGGACCAACCGGATGTCCATGTGCCAAAGAAAAGGAACTTAGACACAGACTTTACACCTTTCACAAACATTAACTCAAAATAGACCATAGGCCTAAATGTAAAGTGCAAAACTAGAAAACTTCCAGAAGAAAACAGGAAAAAATCTTTCTGACTTTGGGTTCGGTGATTAATTTTTAGATAGAACACCCAAAGCATGAAAGAATCGCAACCCTGTGTTATCGTCCACAATTACATCCACCACGTGGGTGCGTGCAGACCCGCGCTCCAGTGAGCGGAGACAGTGTGGTGTGCGGAAGGGGTGCAGACCGACAGGCCAAGCCCAAGACTTGGGAGCTACTCGCAGCTCTGCCCCTAATTAACTGTGGTCCCTCAAGCAAGTAACTTTCCCACGTTCCAATTGCCTCTCCTGGAAAATGGGCATATAATAATAATTACCTAGCACAGAGGGATCTCAAAAGATACAAAGAAAGTAACATATATGAAAATATAAGGCAATGATTGCAATTTTGGTATACATAAAAAATCATCTGGAGTGAGTTTTACATTTTAGATTCCTGAGTTCCACACAGCCTTCCTGCCGCCACGGAGATTCTGACTCACCGGGTGCAGGCAGGACCCAGGAATCTGCACTTTAGCTTTTCCCTGGTGATTCTGAGGCAAGCCTCCCCGGAACCCCATTTTGAGTAACGGTATCATAAGTTACAAAATGCTTTATGGGTTTAGGTTATTGCTGTTATGCCACACCAGGTACATTTCTCCTACTTCTTGATACTACCTTTCAGTTTTACTCCAATCAAGTAAAGAAGAGAGGTCAGCCTCATACTAACAGAAGGTTGTGGAACTGCTACCCAGTGGGAGGAGGGAGGTTGGCACTAGCAAGGGATACTTAGGAGAAAGCAGGTCAAAAGTGAGACTGTGGCCAGGAGGCAGAGTCCCCTGCATCTGTGGTTCTCACGCCGCTCTCTCTCTGGGGCAACGCTGCTTTACCTATCCCATTAGTCTTCGATTTCCTATGGAAAAAGGTGAAAGAAAGAAGACGTTTTCTACCCTCTTGTATGTCATTACACATCATTCCGTTCTCTCTTTACATCTACGTAGCAACCTAAAAAATGTTCAGAGAATGTACGCCTGTGCACGCAGCAGTGAGCAGTATTACTTTAATGGTAAAGAGCTCTTCCAGATAAACAAATTTAGAAAAAAATATTTCATTTCCCCTAGTGTATTATATCATCCTAAGGGATTGCCTGTAACATGATGTAGAAAAATAGTCTACCTGGCCTTGTCCCAATTGCTGTGTTTGCCTTAGAACTGTCCTAATTCATGGTTATTAGATATTAAAATATTGTTATGTATGTAAAGTTGGGATATGTACAATTATACTTCAATTTCATATAATAAATTTCTTCTTGGTAAAATTGTATATGATTCTTATGAATTTAAAAGCAGTGGAGAGAATAGCTTCAGTTCTTCCAGAATTGAATAAGAACTTTATTAAAGGAAACCTCAGTAAATCTGTGTTATTACATTCTGAGTTCTGCCACTAACTGTGTGGCCTCAGGCAACATATTTGACCTCTCTGAGCCTTATTTAAACTTCCTTTTATAATGGGTCACAATACTTAGCAATAAGTCTTTATAAGGATCATGTACACAAAGCCCCTAACAGTGCCAGGCACATGACACATTCGGTACGTGTTAGTTCCTTTCCTATAATCAGTCCTGCCCCTATTTATTTTATATAACCCCAAAATGTGCTTGCCTTCTTCCAGTATGAAAACGGGGTCACCAGGAATGGAGGATCAAGAGCAATCAATGCAACTGGGTCTTCAATATGGAGGACAAAGATTTAAAACATACATGAACGTTTCAGGGAGACCAAGATTTTCAACCTTTGAAGGGTAGAAACGATTATTCCCTTTGTCATTTCTTTCCAGAATAACCCAGACGTACTGCACACAGAAGACAGAAGGGACACGAACACTGATGGAAGAAGAAGGTCCGAGGAACCCTGGGAGTCTGAGGGGCAAGAAGGAACTGCAGCGGTGAGCAGGCAGAGAACAGGCGACGGTCCACAGGAAATTAGAGCGGTGGCCTTATGTCTGCCAACTTTGCAGTTAATATGGTCAGGCGGAACGCTTGTTTGCTCTGTGATCTATTTTCTGATAGATAGCTAAGTGCTACAGGACTGAGATAGGTGCTGGGATGGGAACTCTACACAGACACTCCCCTATTCAGGGCTGAATAATCTGGCACCCCAGTAAGATTCTTCTGGTAGAGAAACAATGTTGAAAAGCAAGGTCAGCACTAGAGTGGTACACAGAAGACCAAGTGCCATTTAGGAGACAGACTAAGGTTGAACACAACATAAAAGCTCTATACTTCTTCATTGCTTAGAAAAGCATATCTTGTATAATAAATGTTCAACACCATTTCTGGTTGCTATGCTTTGCCATAAACTAAAGCCAAGATTCATTCAATGAGGCAAAGCGACCAACGTGTGGGAGCTCGTTGTGTCAATCGCAGTACTTCAGGGAATCACAAAATAAGAATTTTGAAGTAAAATGCTCTCATTTTACTGATAAGGAAACTGAGGTTCTGAAATGTAAAAATGTACCCATTGTAAGATGACCTAAGATAGGGGAAAGCTGCCAGCAAAACTCATGTCTTCCGACCTGCAGTCTCAGCTTCATCAGGCTCAACAGACCGTATAGTTATTCGTATTATCAGGTTCCTATACGTTCTGACGTGTGTATGTCTTTTTTCCTGTAGGTTGTTTTCCTTTTTCAAAAATTATGTAAATACAACTTTTCCTTTTTTTTTGCATTTTTAATTGAGGACTGACTGGGGTCATTCCTGAGAGGGCTGTGTCCCTGAGAGAAAAAAACTATTTCTTCAAAAAACTCTTGAGATGACCGCTCCGGAAAGAAGAAAGGTGTCTTTTTGTCTAGAGTTATTTCAAGAGGGATGATTTCATGATCATCCTGGATCTACAAGTAGACACAGGGATACCCCCCAAAGCCCCAGGTGTCCTCAATGATCCTACAGGGCATTGGAGAACCTATCCATTTGTTTATCAATTTGCAGCTCTAATTTCCTGACATGTGAAACACCAATAAAAAATAATCTCCTGCCTCAATATTTTAGACAACACAAAGAAATACATAATCACTGTAGGCCTGTTAGCTCTTGCCAAGCCTGGTTTTTATTATTATTATGCACATGAAGAGGATCTTGTTCGCCAACACCTATAAAGGGGCTGATTTCCTCAGCTCCATAGTAATTGTTTAATATTAAACCAGTCTAAAATTTTAGGGCATGTTGCTCAGAAACCCTTTGTCTAGCTTCAGGTGTGTGTCTAGGCAGTATAGCAGTTGTGAATTTTTAGGCTATAAAAAATAATAAAAATAACATGCATCTTCCCGAGTCTTAATGGAAACTCTTCATAGAATAGCCTAATTTGTGGATAGAGTAAAAAAAAACTTCAATTCTTTCTAGAAATCAAACATATCCTAAAAAAAAAAAAAAAAAAAAACCCAGAGGGTTTAACTTTTAAGAGGCAACATCTAAATTCTTTATGTGGTCAGATATTATCTTGGTAGATTGAATTTTTAAATTCTTTTAATAAAAAAAATCAAGAGTGAACATAATTACTTAAAACCAGGTCAAATTAAAAAAAAACTATCATAGGTCACATCAACCTTGCAACCTCATTTCAGGGTTTCTTTGAGAAGTAAGACCTCCTTTTGTTCACCTCTCCACCAAAAGACACAGAAAAACTTCTCTGTGAAGCTGTGTTTGAGGCGAACACCCAACCACTGCTCTTTGTAGGAAACAGGATCAAAAGAGGTCCAGTCCACGGTCCTAGGGATGAAGTCCCAGCACTGTGCAGGACTGGGTTGAGGGGAGTGGTTTCAACCTGAGAGCTTCAGGCCTCTTCCCCTTCAGCAGCTGTGTTCTCTTCTCCACCCTAACTGCCCTCAGCCTCCAGGAAACCCCAATCTCCAGGAAGTGGGGGCCTGCCCTTCTTTTCTTCCTTCTTTCAACAAACTTCCTTCCACAAACTTTCTTCCTTCTGAAAGCACTGGAAAATCTCAGAGATCTGCCTTCTCCCACATGCTGTGAGTCTCGCAGTCTGTGGAATTCACCAGGTAGGAAGAGCCTCTCCGACTCACAGCGCACGGCCATGGCCCTTGAACTAGAGCCCTGGCTTTGCTGACATCACCACTGCAGGGTCCGTGTCACTGAATCCCATGGCATGAGGCTGCCCTGGGGGGCAATGGGCCTACACTGGCTCTCAACATCACCAAAGCTCATTAAAACCCATTAATCGAATACTTGCCTTTACCTTAAATGCACAGTTCTAGAAACACACATTTCTGGCACAGCTAATTCTTGTGACCTGAGTTTTGATAAACCACCAAATTTTCCTGCTGTGATCCATCAGGTCTCATGCTTTCCTGGTCCTGCAGGCAGTGTCAGTTATCTGCTGCCCTCTTTTGAATTTTAAGCCACACTGCACTCATGACTTGGGCCTCGTGCCTGTGGGAGCCTCCTCTCCCTGTCTGGGGACAGGTTCCACTTTCTAGCTTCGTTTCCTGAGGACCAGCAAGGGCTCCTCCGGGGCTGCTGGGAATGGCCCTGCCACCACCCCTTTGAAGGCCACTTTCTTTGCTGGCATTCTCCTGTGGCGAAAGCAACCCCATTTTCTACAGGGACACAGCAGCAACTGAATTAGAAGACATGCTTTTTTCTTTTCCTAACCAAATTTATTACCCAGGCCACTGCCCCTCTGGGCCGATCCCCTCATTTCCCTCTCGCACAGTCCTGTGGCTGAGGTCCTGCCAGAGGGGACCGGGTCCCGGAGAATTCAGAAGGCCCTGTAGGCAGTGAGACCTGCTGGGCTGGGGCCAGCGCCTTATCGCCACCTGCCTCCTGGCCCCCTGCCCACCCCCACGGCTCCCTGCTGCACCGGCATCGTCCCCCAGAACCATCATGTGACTTCTCCTTCCCAGGTCCTCCGCGACAGCATTCACCACTCCAGACCCACGACCTCTGTTCTCTCCCACTCCCTTGTACCAAGCAAATAGGTGAGAATACGCTCATCAGAAAATAAGCGAAACCATCATCATCTTTCCCTCAAAATCACAGGAGTTCCTTGGAGAACACGACAAGCAGCGCAGTACTCAGGAAAACAGACTAGGTCTAAGCAAGAGCGAGCTCTATCCGAAAGTCGATTTCCATCTATTCTGCGGCAGTCTCTCCATCAGTCTCGTGCTTTTCTGAGCTCCACCCCACCCCCATAGCCTTTCCAGACTTGATGGTAAAACATTCCCTTCGGGCCCCCTCTATGCCATAGCAGGCTCATACTGAGGCATCTGCTATCTGACCATGGAGATTGGAGAAGGGATTCCACTGCAGCTCCCAGAGGGAAAAAGAGCGGTCAGCACTGTCTTCCTCCAGGCAGAAGAAATGCTGACATTGTCTGATGGCTCCAGCAGTCACTAGAAATTAAAATGCATCCAAAATGCAGAAGCCACACAAACCACCAGGCAGCATCCCTCAGCACCAGAGCCAGCTTCCTGGGTGTGCAACCTGTGCAGTTGTACAGGGTTCTGCACTTAGAAGGGCTCACACTTAGTTTAATGCTCTGCTGTCACTGTCTTGAAATTCTTCATCATTTTTAAACAAAGGGCCCACATTTTCTTTTTGCACTGGACCCCACAAATTAGGCATCTGGTCCTGCACAGCATTCAGGGGCACCCCAGTTCCGAGGCATCCTATTTCCTCCCGAGAGGGTGGGCTTAATGTTTATTTATCTGGGGGGTAGAAAGATGTGTGTGTTGCCTGGTACCTGTTTCGGTTGTCTTAGCTAGAATGCCTGCTTGAAGGGTAATGCCACACGGCTGACTGGCAGCTCGGTTCCCAGGGACCGCAGGCTTGGTCAGTTACTGAGAGAAAGTTTCCATGGAGAACTGTGAAAAGTGCCTGGAAGGAACATCATGGAAGTAGAAAGATGCTGAGAAATTCTACACAGGGGGGACAGTTTAGTAAAGAGAGAGGTTCACAAGCACGTCCCAGGGGTAATCCTGTTGTGTCTAGAAGGAAGAGACAAGAAAAGCCATTTCTTCCAGATTCTTCCCTCTCAACTGAAATCACAAGGCTCCTGGCATATAGACACACAGCCAATATTTTTTGTCTCCTCCTGTTTTCTCCAAATTCTGCCTGAGCTGTTGCCGAGGAGCACTAGATCGACACAGTTTATTTGATTACAGTGCCCTGTCATATCACATATCTCCTGTTCCCGTTAGGTCAACGTTGGACTGTGTTTGTGTGTGAGCGTATATGGATACATATTATCACAGTCACTGCGGAATAGCATTTATTGAGTGCCCATTACCATATAAGATGCTGTAAACAGGGCACATATAGCAATTTAGTAATAAGGGGAGAAAAAAGATACTCTTTCTACTTAATTCAACTTGCAGAAAAACAAAAAGAATATAAAAGCTACTTGATATTTCCTCCATGCCTGCTGTATGGTAGCAAGAAAGACCTCTAAGGCACATAAAGCTCTTATCTTTGTTCATTCCCCAAAGAATAATAGATCAGTCAGAGCTCTGATGCTGTTTTAATAATGTACAATTTACAATTCATTGGTTACCAAGCACTCACAGTATAATTAATTTTACAGACCTGTTCAGCAAATCCACATGGTTTTGTATGGGGGAGGGGGGCTAGAAGGGGAGCGTGAAGCCATCTTCTCTCCTCCTTCACATTAAAGCGGCGAGTCCTGCGCCAGCTGGGCAGATTGGCAGGCAACTGTCACGGCTGTAGGAGAGACTGAGTTTGATGTACAAACATCTCCCCACTGAAAAGTTTTGGACCAGCAAAATCTGCAATCCTATGGGCACCACATTCCGTCTCCTGGGGAGAGCTCACTCAGGAAGCATGGGCACTAAAGCACAGAGCTATGTCAAGAATCACTCTTTTAGAAAAGAAGCTATCTCCCTGTCTTTCCTAATTGTATTCTTCCAAAAATAAAACTGAAGCTTCATGTGACTACTCTCTCCCTCCCAAAAGTGTGTAGCAAAAGGAGACTCCAACTGGGGCAGGGGTGGGAGAGGACAGGCAAAGGTTCCCCATCCTGCTCTCATGACCCTCCAGAGGCCCATCATTTACTTGAAGGGCCCGCTGGAAATTCACAGAGAATTCTCAAAGCCAAAGAAAACTCACATGAAATGGGTCTAAGATGTCTGATCAATGACCTTCTTTGTTTTTACAATATCTGTTCTGAACCTTTTGGGTTCCCAAAATATATACATAATGATTTACTTAGAGTCAGTTTGTCCCCAAAGGAGAGTCTATTCAATTTTTTATTGCTGTCCTTAAAAACAGAAATACAAAAGACAGTGCGAATGGGCTGGACAACTTCTATTTATTTCTAAAGGCTGCTTTTCCTCTTTGTTGTGGTTTCTAAGATCCCCAGAATGGGACTCAGACACATGTAGGCTGGAGATGCCACACCCCACCAAGTCGTAATCATTTGGGTTACCATGCCCCATGCAGAATAGAAGCTAAGAGCTTGGCCTTTCCAGGCAGACAGACTTGGGTTCAGATCTTGGCTTTGTCACTAGCTATTAAGTTTTGAAAAATCATTTATTTAACCTCTTGAGGACTTAGTCTCCCCATCAATAAAAATAAAATAAACTGACCTCACAGATATGGCGAAGGACTAAAGGAGATAATTTGCATATGACAAGATGCCTTGTATTTGATGGATACATATATTGTAAATGGTCATTATTTTGTTTCTGTTATTCAGTTATTTTGTTGCTATTATTAATTTAAATGATTAGTCATTTGTTACGTTTAGCGTTTAGCTCTTTTTAGCAGCCCAGATAATAACCAGAAGATACATTGATCGAGGTTACTTGTTCTGAGCTAGGATTTGACACAGTGGCTCCCACTGGGTTAAATGGGGGAGGTGAAGGTTTAGGATTATTTCAAAGGTCAAATTACTCAAATAATCCCACTCTGAGCAGCCTAAACTTCCCTTAATTGGACTGTCAAATGGGTTGGTTAACAAAGGTGAGACATTGTTTCCAGAAAGCCAAAAATAAAATGCATTCTTCTCCATTAGCATATTAGGTGCCTTTCAGACAGGAGATGGAATGCAGGCAAGTTCAGCAATGGAGGGAGAAAACACTCGGCGTAATGAAGATGTGAGATCAAAACATCAGGCCAGCCATTAAGGGCCACTGTCACCTTTAATGACCAACCAAATTCAGGAGGTGGGTAGGTGCGTTTATAAGAAGAATGGAAACCCCTGAGTGCAGAGGGGGACAAGGACAAACTGCTTTTGTATATTAAGAGTTTAAAATTCCCTGCATGCTCTTCTAAATGCTTTGCATGTATTAATTTATTTAATTCATCATAATCATGTTACAATCCCCATTTCGCAGATGGAGAATGTGAGGCACAGAGACAAGATGACATGAACTTCTTTTCTCCTGTGAACACAAGGGCCAGCTCTGCAGCTAGTTGGGTCACTTTCCAAGACAATCGGGGTAAGATATTCTACCTGGAGACAGGCCGAAAGTGACAATAGCTTAAAACAGTATTGTGAGATTACAGATTCTACCTGTAGTTGGAAGCCTGGGGAGAACTGACAGGACATTCTAATCTGTAGTTGGAAGCCTGGGGAGAACTGACAGGACATTCACAAGCCAGGGGGATGGTGGGAGCAGGGGGACTCTGAAGAACTAGTGAACAAACAGGCTCCCGCAGATGGCCAGAGCTCCACGGTGGTGATCCAGACCGCCTCTGTGGTCACAAAGGGAGAGGAGAAGAGGGGGGATTTTTCTCACGTGCTGTTTACTAGTAGCTCGTCCCACTGGGAACCGCAAACTGCTGTGTGCCCTTCTGTTTTACTTGGATGCTTGTGGTCAGAGCAACAGAGACTCATTCAGAAGACAAGAAGAGGGGATGGAGTGTTGTAAGGAAACTCAGATCTGGAACCTGGACCGCAAACTGTAAAATTCTAGAGGCCACCACAGCTCTGGGGATCAGCTGTGCTTCCTCTCAAAAGCATTCTCTTTCTTCCCATGTCTCCTCATTTCTCAGCATCTCTCTGCCATTTTCCTTTCTTTCTCCCAAGAGCTGCCTTTGCTGCCATCAAGGTTTCCAGTCCCCCTAAACACGACGTGGCCTCTCCTACCCTGACTTTCCCAAAGCAGCCCGTTCCCACCATTGGAACCTATTTGTTACAATACCTTAGTTCGTTTCCCCAAGAGGGAAGATCTGATTGATTCTGTTTGTTCATGGGACAGAGTTCCCGGTGCTGCCCCGCCCGAGGGGTTTCCGCCCTTCAGTGGGATGTCCACTCCTGTCCCAATCCACTGAGAGACGTGGGACAAAATGTGGGCCTGGGGGCTGCTCCATCGGGTGTGACTCTGAGCAAGGCAGCCTCCTCCAAGGACACTCTGCCCAAGGTAGGCACTAGAACCTGGCCAGTGTCCCTCCACGTCCAAGTCTGGGTCTGGCAGCAGGACCGCCCTCTCAGAGAAAGGTCACAGGGCCTGAAAGGAGGCTCCGAGTCAGCAGAAAGCTGTCCAGCAGCTCCCTACGCAATTGCAGCATGTATTCCCAAGCTTTTCTTGTTTCACCTACCCCTGGACCCTCACCTGGGATCATCCTTACATGAACACACAGACGCTTGAGTCTGCACACCCCTGCACATGCTGGGGCTTAGCATCTCCCATTCATGAGCAGCCCCTGACCTCAGCCCAAACTCTTTTTAGCTTAGTTACTCTCTTGTCAGGACTTGTACCTTGAAGGAATTCCCATTTTCTGAGCCACGCAATCTATGACAGATGGACAAATATGTTTCGCTGTAAGGGCACATTGGTTCACAAATGATAGGGAGCTGATGTCTATCAACTGTCTAGTGTCGGTTTATTCGACAGCATTTGTCAGCCCGATTTCAGCCAACTTTGCTCAGAGTTACTAGTCCCTCCCCATTGCTGCTTGTCACTCACACACATCAAATCCTTGGGGTTTGTTATGGTTTGTGGCAGAAAAAAAAAAAAAAGTAGAACAAGACACAAATATCTCCTACCAGACTAAGCTTGATTTGGCATCATGGGATCATTCTTAATATTTCCATGCCCATCCCACTCTTTCAGTGGAGCTTTTTTACCTTGACCCTTTTGTTCATGTCCAACCTCTTTGTCCCTTCCAAACGCTAAATCTGATAATCACTGATTCCATGGCGATTCCCTGATCTACCCACCTGGCCCAGCAGGATACAGTGCATTTTATTCTCTTTGAAAAAATTGCCTTCAATACTTCACAGTCACAGCGGAAGGTCTTTTTGCTCACAGCAGCTCTTAGGACCACCCCATCCCTGGAATACGCGGCCCTGGTTTACCCTGGGGCAGCACATGAATTCGATCCTGCTGTGGAAGAAGCTGTCTTCTCTCATAGCATCCAAGCATCGTGGACAGGTTTCTGCATGAACACATCAGGACCTGGTGGGATTTATGGAGTTCTGGAATATTTCTCAAAAGACGCTTTGCCTATCTTCTACCTCAGTGGTTCTTTACCACCTGGAGAGGTTTAAAACTTACGGATGTCAGACTCCCACCCAGACCAATTAAGTCAAAACCTCTGAGGTTGGGGTCCAGACGTGGATAGGTCGGGTATGTGTTCTAACTCTCTAGGCATCTCTCACATGCAGCCACGCTTGGGAATCCTTCCTTAGCTCCCTGGTTCATAGACCTGGTTACACATGGGAATCACTAGGGAGCTCTGAATAACACTGATGCCTGGGTCCCAACCTCAGGGATTTTGATTTAATTTTTCTTGGTTTTGGCCTGGCCACTGAGATTTTAAAAGCTCCCCAGGTGATCACGGTATGCAGTCAAGACTGAGAACCAGTACCTTAATGGATATCCAAAATTTCAACATTAGGCTATCCAGTTCTAACCTAAATTTTGGATTCACACAAAAATACACATGTCCTTGGGAGACAGATGATATTTTCTCAGTCACTTATGCTTTAGTGTGAATGTGTTCCAGAAGTAGGGTTGCCAGATGGAATATGGAACACCCAGTTAAATTTGAATTTCAGATAAACAAGTAAGTTTTGGTATAACTATATATCATGTAATATTTGGACATATTATTGTACTAAAAAATTATTCATTGCTCATCTGAAACTCAAATTTAACTAGGCATCCTGTATTTTGATTCGCTACATTTGGTCAATCCTGTCCAGAAGGCTTTCTGACAGCAGGTGTAGGAGTATGGCATGGAAAAAGCAGAGAGAGAGACCCCACAAAACAAACAAGGGCTACACCAAACACAGTTGCCTGACTTATCAAACTCATCCACATACTATTCTGCCACGTCCCTGTAAAATTCAACAGCGTCTCCCCTCTCACACCAGCATAGATGGCAGAAGGGCCTATGCGTTAATGACATCATCCCTCCGAGGTTGGCTGTGATCGTCCCCAGCAGCAGTCGTCTTCTGGAATCCCACGTCCACTCAGGCAAGAGCAAGGTAGAAGTGTGATCCATGGTTAACTTATTCACTCATGGTGTAATATGTTTAATTTAGAATTCATTGTATTTAGAATTATAAATGTATGAAAACTCTAAATATAGAATTTAATTAAATCTCAATATAAAATTTAATTATACTCAAAGATTTCAAAATATCGGCTTTGACTTAGGATAATTGTAACATTTCCTTCCAGAAGGCAGAAAAAAATGCATTCAGAATTAAGGGAAAAAGGTAGAAATGTAAATAAATATGATAAAGGCTTCCTAAACTAAATTCCCAGTAAACTTACTAAGATCTTACACCCCCACATACCCTAATCCCATCCTCCATGTGAATTCACCTGTCATTTTTCTCAAGGACATTTTTATGTCACTTTTCTTTTGAACTCTGCCCTTTACATCTGTAGATATCCAGGGGATTTTCCTCTCGCTGGTTTCCAGGTTTTTCAAATGGAATGTGCATGCATGTAAACAGTTGCTGCATCCAGAAGAATTAGACCTTATGCAGAAATCTTTCCTTAGATTCCTGAGATCAGCATATTTCAACCTATTAGGTTACCAAGGTCCTAGAACAAGTTTGTTTATTTACGAACACCTTTTCATTTCCCAGGTAAGATGACATTTAGAGTGTTAAATCTTACTGAGCATGAAGTCAGTATCCCAGAAGAAAATGGGAGATGTTCCTTGGATCCTGACTTATCCCTTAGAGTCCCACAGAGTACCTCGTATCCAGCAAGTTATTCTGAGTCCCTCCCTCACCCCCTCACTGTGTATGGTCCTCAGTTTTCTCTTACCATCTCCTCATTGCCTCTTACTCTGTAACTCCAGGGGATGACCCTTCCAAGGTGTCTTCAAAGTCATTCAACCCAGGGTACAACTTCTGCCTGAGACACACACAGCCCTGTGGCCCCTCCACAGCCTTTCTCCAAAACGGAAATGGTATTGTGTCTCTCTGGAGGTTTGCAGCCCCAGGCAAGTTTACTCTGGACTCAGTGAGCCCGAACAACAACAACGGAACATTGTGGGTAAAAGGGTGTATCCCAAGCTTTATTCTCGTAGTGACGGGTTGAGTGCTAGAATCACATCTGGCAAGTTTGCAATCTTTCTCCATCTCTACCTCTGGGCAGAGCACTGGGTGGAGCTCTTTATATAGTAACACTGACAATAATGGCTCCTTTTCAATGGGAGTGGAAGCAGTAGCCTAGCAGTAGGCCAGTTACATCATCAAGTAGTTTAGGATCAGGTGAGGATCCTGGCCATAGGAACTTCCATTTTCCCTACACTCCACCCCTCCAGGATTCCTGCTTCACAATCTACATGCCCTCAGTTTTCTGCAATGGTCCCTGTGTGAGAAAGACGGAAAATTGTAACCATATTCCACAACAGCAACAGAGGATAACAACATACAGATAACAATGAAAAGTATGATACAGATAACAAAATTTACAGTAATATGCAAGTGGTCATTCCAGCTATATTCAAACTAGTCCCAGTTCACAATTTGCACTTTTCACAGAAGGCCAGTAGCAGAACTGATAGAGAGCTCTATGCACACTGAGGGAGTAGCAGTTTTTGCTAGTGTGCATGCCCAATTCACAAAGACGTTAGCGAAGGTTAACCTTAAGGGTGATAAGACATGTTTAATGATATCAACATAGGCAAATCTTGTCCATCACGTAGGATGCATGCAAGAGAGTGGTCCTGTGATAGGACCATGGCAAGAAAGGGATCCTGTCTGGGTCTAATATACCATACCTTTACCCCTCCCCCTGTGGTGGTTACTGAGGGGTCTATGTGTATAGTATTACTGGAGGCATATGAACTGGCCATAAGATAAAACAAAACTCTCTGGTAAGATGCTTTTACATTCTGGCAGTTTAGGATATACTACTGTGATCTTTGGAGGCCATTAATCCAGGAACACAGAAGAGGCCAACCTCCACACTTTGTCTGCAAGGTGCCAGGAGGGCCAGCATCACCGGTCCATGTGTCAAAATGTTCAAGGCCATGTCCACTGAATGGTGTTTCTGGGGCTTATTGCAGTTGATGCTGGTTGCAAGATATTCTGGTAGCCAAACACTGGCTTCAACAATTCTTCCTTGGTTTGTACTTGGAGTTATATAGGGGAGGCAGCAATATGTGTTAGCACATCTACGGGGCTCACGGCCCCTTTCTAGGGCTTCTCATTCAAATACTGTAGCAATGTCCATAAGCAGACTGACCATCTCAGTAGACTATTGGTGTCTGACTTCAGGCAAAATTTTAACAAACCATTATACCTCTCTGTCATGCCTGCTCCAGTAGGGTTATATGGTACATGAAACATCCACTTTATCCCTAATTGTTGTACCCACTCTTGTAGTGTGTATCCAGTAAAGTGGGTGCCTTCATTGTTCTCAATCACCTGCAGCTGGCCATAGGCTGCAAAGAGATGCTCCAGGCCCCTCTTGGTGGTTTGCTGATCTGCACAATGTGCAGGAAAAGCAACCAATAGTCCAGTAGCCATGTCTTCAGAAGTCATGGCATACCGATACCCTTCTGATATGGGCAGAGGCCCAATATAGTCTATTTGCCACCTGACAAGGGGTATTGGCCTGCTTACTATTGTTCCGTGTTGCTGTGGGACTCGATGTAAATCCCTCTTAGAACACACAAGGCACTCCTCCCAGGCTCTGCTGACTTCTTCAAAGGTCAATGGCAAGCCCCACCTACAGGCTACAGCCCACATTGTCTTTTGTCCCACGTGCAACAAACGCTGGTGTAATCATTGGACTACATCAGAGGCAGGCTTTCCTTCTAGCCAACACACCTGGGCCAGTGTGTCTGCTTCATCATTCTCCGGGGATGCCAATGGCAAATGGCCTGTCACATGATATACTGTAACTGTTTTGGGCTGAACACAGGCCCATAGATATTGCCACAACTCTTTCCCCCAAAGGGGCCAGTGACCAACCATCTAGTTGGTATGGTACCATGTCATTAGCAACAGAGTCAAGTCTTGATAGACAACCCAGCTGTCAGTGCAGACAACTATAGGGGAGGGCCCCTGGGTGATCACACCATACTGCCCACAACTCTGCCCAGTGACTGCTCTTCCCCTCACCATCTTCCATCCATATTGTCTCAGTCTTAGGTTGGAAAATTATGGCCCTCCATTTTGGGGACTGACCATGGCTGAAGCCATTTGTGTACCATGCATCTTCAGGTATAGGGGCTCTTCACTCCTGATAAGGACTCTCCACTACTAATGGCTCTGAAGCAGCTTCATCCTGCCTTTAAATGGTGTATGTCACTGACCCCAGTAAGTGTTAGAGTTCTTCACTCAAGGGGCTAGTAGAGAGGATGCTATGCTGCTGTAGGTGTGTGCCCCACCTGGCCAGTGTAGACGTTTATGCCATGCCACTCTGGCTTTTGGGTCCAGTCTTGTATCTACCTCATGATGGGATAGGTAGTTCTAACCTGTAATGAGGACGTTCTGGTGATGGGCTCCATAGCCAGCAAGGAATGGTACATGGAAGCCAGTTGTTTCTCTATTAAAGTGTACTGTACCTCTGCACAATTTCAGAGTTGTGACCAGAATCCAATAGGTTGACCAGTTTATTCAAGCCACTGCCAGAAACCCCAGCCATAACCATCTTCAGTCACAGGGACATCCAGCTCACAAGGCCTTGATGGGTCTATCACACTCAAAGCCTGCACGGCCTTGATGGCCCATTTTGCAGCAATAAAAGCAGATGCACATGTCTCATCCCAGTCCCACCTGACACCCTTTTGTTCCAAACAGTATAAAGGCTTCAGAATTTGTGCCAAGTATGGGATAAACACTTTCCAGTAACCTAAAAGACCCAAAACTCCACAATTCAGGGAAGGGGCTGCACCCCTCCTGGAGGAACCCCTGGTTCCTCTATTTTCTTGACTACAACAACACGGGATTTTAATAGAGAAGGGGTTCATGCCTCTGGTACCACCTCTATCTCCTCATTCTTCTCTGGCATCTCCACCATTTCCAGGGCCGACAGCAGCTTTCTCATTCCACAGGGCACTCCTCTATATCCTTTACCTTCTCTCCAGGGCCTCACAGTGATGCTAGCTCAGTTGTCAACAGTCATCTTACCTCCTCCTCAATACCTCACAGCTGGTGTCTTGAGTTGCCTCTTCTCATGCTTCTTGCAGGGCACATCCTTCTCCTTCACGACCTTTGCCTCTTCCACAGCACCTTGCAGCACCACTGTCTCATTCTGCAAAGAATCTTTAACCTCCTCCACAGCACCTTGCAGCCTGCATTCTTGTGCTGCCCTTTCTCATGCCACCATTCCATCCTTTAACTTCTCCATAGTACCCCCCAGGGACACCATCTCAATCATCATCAACAAAAATTTTTCCCCCTTCATGACCTTTACCTCCTCTTGGGCTTCTCACAGGAGCAAGTTCCTCTCCTTCATGGCCTTTCTTAGCACTGCGAGGAATAGCCAACCCATGGCTCCCACCGCCATGCAGGCACTCTGTTTCTCCAAAGACCTCCCTATTTTGCAGAGGGCCTCCTCTGCCGCCTCAGGCATCCCCTCCACTTCCCCCTAGTCCTGGGAGGGGCCTGCTCCTCTGGGAGGCAGCCACCTCGGACCGCATGCCGACTGGGGGACACCTGAGTGTCTCCCCATCCACAGGGGCAGCCCGCTGAAGCACCCCTCCCCTGAGGGCAGCTTATTCCGTTTTCAGTCTGCAGCGAATCCTGCCAACTATGCCAAATGTCTTGCCTGAGGGTTTCAGCCACAGACGAGTTCACTCTGGATTTGGTGAGACCAAATAACAACAGAACTTTGTGGTAAGAGGGTTTACACCAAGCTTTATTCTCACAGTGGCAGGTCTAGTGCTAGAACCACATCTGCCTCTGGCAAGTTCGCCATCTGTCTTCATCTCTGCCTCTCGACAGAGCACTGGGAGGAGCTCTTTATATAAAGTCAGTAACACTGACAATAATGGCTCATTACCTACAGGTGTGGAAGCAATAGCTTAGCAGTAGGCCGATTACATCATCAAGTAGTTTAGTGTCAGGTGAGGAGCCTGGCTATAGGAACTTCCATTTTGCTTACACGTTGCCTTTCCAAACACCAACCGAACAAGAATCTCAGGAAAATGCTCTTTGCTTCCCAGTGGAGCTAAAGAGATTATTACTCTATTCTGTGCCAGGGTAATGCAAATGAAGTGTTTAAAAAAATAAGGGACATTCTTCCTTCCTTTTGCACTAGGTGTCCAAGCCTCCCACTGACATTGTCACATCCCATGTACATAGCTAAATAGAAAGAAATTGTTGGTTTGCAATGAAAAGACCAGGTAATGTTGCTGCTCAGCTGATCAATACTTCCCAAAACAACTCAGGATCTCTTCCCATCTCTCTGCATAAAATGTAGGCCACTAGAACACAGAGGATGTGAGCTAACCACCAAGAAGCATGCATTTGGTCAAGTAAGGAGCTGCCAATCATTTTAAGACCTGTTAGGTGAGCGTATCAGGTCCCCGATTTCTGAAGTATAAAATGCCTGGCAGTTTCAGTGATTGAGATAAGCACAGCTGTAATCGACCACGATCCAGGGCTTATTCACAGATCACAGCTGTGTAATTTCAGGTAACATGCTTCCCTTGTTTGGATTTGTTTAACATTGTTAAATATATAGTCAGACCATCTGCACAGTATTTTTTTTAAATTGGAAATTACAACCATAACTTCCTTTTTATATATCAATAAACTAAACAGCAAAATTTCAAAGGGATCCTTCTGCACCAAGCGCTGAAGCAGAATGCCTGTCCCACGCCACACCACTGCCTAATTGCACACTAATTGGACAAACGTGATTAAATATTTCAAGATCTTTACTAATTGCCTCTATTTTAGCTTTAAAATTTGCTTGCCACCAACAAATTTAATGACACTGGTGTCTAGTCATCAGCAAAAAGCCCAAGAGTTGCTCTTTAAAATGTACCTAGTCAGAGTATTTACTGATTGTACATTGTTTCCAATGTAGCTTAATTAGAAATCCAATCAGTTTGCTAAGTCTAATTATACTTGATTTGTAGATTCAGACTATGATACATAATGAAGCCGAGCAGCTCACAGTAAACGTGCCTGAAATGTAACAATAAAAGAAATATTTTTTAATGTACGTCTTGTCACTTTAGGAAATCAAGCAATACACATGATCTTTCATGATGGGGATTTTGGAGGTTGGAGCTTTTCAAAGTTTCCATGAGCTGGTTTCCAATTCTACTGGTTAAACCTGCTTTGAAAGATGATGGTTAGAAAATATTTCTAAGTCTCTATCTTAAAGATTAAAAAGAAAGGAAAAACAATTGCTTCCTTCACTCTGACTCTATGAGAAACTTTTGTGTCACTATTTCACAGAAGTTGCCTTGATGAAACTGATATGGTTTAAAAAAGGCACATTCATGTAAATCTTATTAAAAAAGAAATTTGTCCTCCCAGATTTAACTATCTTAGAAAATGTGTTATCTTGTACCCAAAAATCACAGGGCTTACATAAGCATATAATCAAACATACAAGGGTACAATGTTGTATACACACAATATTTTACCAGAGGGAACTATTTCTAAATGTATTAATGCATATCTACAATAATTTGCAACCAGTGACGCCTCTGAAAACAGGCTAGAAGAAGCAAGGCGAGAAAAATGTTATTAAACGCAGACGAGTACGACAGTTGCCACTGCCCCAGCCACCTGAAGGATTGGAGACAGCGCAACTTGGAGGGCCAAAAATATCCCCCGTACCACATCCCAGAATCCAGGTGTGTCCGTGGTGGCATGCATGGTGCAGACATGTCAAAGTCACAAATGGGCCTGGGGCTGTTCGTCTCACCTTGCCGTTATCATCTACCGAAAATGGCAGATTTTTGGAACTATGAGGACGCTACTGGCAATGTTGGCTTAAAGCAAACCTCAAGGGTCACGTGCATTTCACTTTTGGCGGAGGAAATCAATAGGTGGATTGGAGTGGGGGATGAGTAGAAAAGAAATGTGATTTTTAAGCTTTTGGGATGATACTTTAAACATAATGGCGGATGATTCAAAACATCCTGAAATTCTAAATTAATTACTGTTGATTGTTCAACAAGGGACTATTACACAGTTACCTTTCCCTTAATGTAAATCTTTTCTTTCTAGAACAGCATGACCTAAAAGAAACACTGAAATATTCTTGGCTGAAAGATTCGGTGGAAATGCGGAATGTGAGCAGTTTTAATTTTTGCATAAAAACTTGTCCTTTACATGCATTTTGGTGTTGCTTTTAAAAAGCTTTGCAATAAAACTGCTCCGCTGCAAGTGTGTGTATTTTTCAAAGATGCCTTCACAAATATGTTAATGTTTTGGTTTCTCCCTCGCCCGTGTACCGAGCCGGAGGGCTTGGCTTTGCGTTCAGTTCGTTGCCTTTTGACACTAGTTGCAAATCCACACAGCCTCTAGCCATCAGCCTTCATTTTGCTCTTCTATATGTAGCTTGCGTTTGCACTGTATTCTAGTATCAGCCTTTATTGATTAATTTCTCAAAACTTAAGCAAAATGCTAACCATGGGGGTAAATGTCTTCGATAAGAATTCATCACCCTGACCTTTGGGTTAACAGAGAAAGCCCTCATTAGCCTTGTTTGGAAGTAACACTGAGGAGAGGAGTCTCTTTACCTTCCTTTCCAAGAAAAGATTGCTTTCCTGATAATGCCACTGGATTTTTGAACACAATGAGGTAGGGAAGCTGAGAGGAGACAGATCCTTTAATATCTGTAGGCTGAGGCAGGTCATTTCCTACCTTCAGGAACAGACCGTGGGGGCTGAAACAAGAGAAAATGTAAATGCAAAACCTGGCCTTGACTCCAGGATGGCTATTCAAAAGCAAAAGTTGACATGTGTATCACCCATTTAAAGTAACGCAATTTCTGTGTGTATATGACATGAACTGAAATAATAATGTTCTTACATATTGCAAAATAATAAAATGAAAGAGCACATCTTCACAAATGTCTAAGAAATCAAGAAGGAGAGGAATCACCCAGTGCATCCTCGCACTTTTAAATGCTGGAGGATTTTTAAGGGGTGATTTGTTCCTTTTTTCCCGTGAAGCATAGTTTTATCTTTTCCTTTTCTTATTAATAAGGCCTGGCCCCTCGTTAACATGCAGCCAGGGCCTAATGAGCCTTGCAGACTCCTGTAATTTCTTCACTGTTGAAAATGCCTGACACTAATCTATGCCATTTATACTAATAAGAGGTGGATCAGCTGATATTTGGTGCAATGAAAATATGCTAAATATACTTTATTGAATTGCATGTAGTTAGTTCCTCCCGGTTCACTGTATTACAGCAACAGATGTGCAGTCATTACCTCTGTGCACAACGTGGAGCACAAGCTTTGGTTTGAACACATGAGAGACGGAGTCAGGCAGCGTTTGCCTCCTTCTTCCTCATGCTGGTGATACTGATTTTCAAACTCCCCCCTCAGAAAAGTCTTTCCTGTGATTTTCAAGTGCAAATACAGGGCTTCCCATTGAAAGGCCAATGCAATGAAGACCTGACCTAAGATATGACGTTTGATGTTAAGCGGACTTGAATGAATGCTAAATTCAGATGGGTTTGGCCTAGAGCTTATTAAATATAAGGATTTCCAAAGAGCTCTTGGTGATGAGTAATTTTCTAATGAGTACCAAAGACATTTTTATCAATTTCAATACACATCGAATATCATATTATTATCATACTATGCAAAAGCACATTTTTTTCATTTCTGCATTGCTAGTCAATATTTTTTTTGATGTCCCTGTTGTATTCACCTTTCCTCTCCATTCATGCCAAGAGACACATGACTGAGGAGACTGCCTGCAGGTGTTGGTAAATGTTTCTAACTCTTGTGTCAATACCTGTTTTTGGCTCAGACATCACAAGCCAGAGGGTGCTTTTAAAAACCATATTTAAAATCTACATATTTATTCAAAACAGTCAGCAATCGCTGCACCCTCTGAGATGTGCTGTGAATAAGGCTGAGGCTTAGAGAACCTGAAGGAAACATCTTCACCTCTGGACCCCATTGCCTGCTCGCCTAAGATCTCCCAGTAAGTGAAGTCAGCAGGGGAAGGTCCACCCTTGGAGGGAAGTTGATGACAGCATTAAATTTCTCATTAGCTTGCTCATAGTCAACCAGAGATTCAGGAAGAGGATAACAGAGCCATCTGGAAGGCAAAGGTCAGGTGTAAATGTCAAATGGCATCCAGAACCTTGGTTCCCCCATCCCACGCAGTTATTTTTCTCCTAGCAGGATTCCCATTTGACAATAAGCTCAAGCCACTCAGTGATGAAGAAGGAAGAATGTAATATGTCGTGTTGCTTAAACATATTTCACCTGCATCTGACTCTCATCTTGGAAGCACTCTGAACTGTCTCCTGACCAATATTTCCTTGGGACATGCTTTGCGTGTGTTTGGGTGGTGTATCTCACACTTATCTACAAGCATATTTTTCAGATTTCAAAATGTCCTTTGATTTATCCCCTAAGAGAACTGTAGGTCCCTTCTATCTCTGTCTCTTGCCTGGACAATTGCTGTATCTGTGCCTCTAGAATCTCCTGCCTCTTAACCTTTGCCAGCACAGGTGCAGTAACTTCCCAAAGATTAACAGTCTGGTTGTAGGTGTGACTGAAATTAGCTTGGCTTACCTGTGGAACCCAGTGACCTAGCCTACTGAATCACCACCCCCTGTAAGCTTGTGCACTTAGGCAAAGCAAACAAAATAATCTGCCAGGAAATACTAATGAGGCAGTGTCAACAGAGACATCGTTTGTATTAACTGTCCCATTATTAGTACCGTGATCCTCAAATCCAACCAGACTTCACTTCCCACTTTGTAGGGGTTGACTGTTAACTGGAAAGGACATGGGTTTGGTATGTGCCCGTGTGCACCCATACGTGCCCCTTCACACACCCACATACCCTTTGGGCATGCCCGCGTATGCCCGGGCAGATCCAGGGCCCATCACAAATTAATTTAACAGGCAGGTGCCACCCCGTGTTCCCCATATGCGGCCCCTACTCATGAAAGCATGTACTCTGTGCGCCTGTCTTCTGGCCTGCATCTCGACATTTTCCAGCAGATGTTAGCTAATGTGGTTGTAGAAGGTTCACGGTGGATGCTGCGAGCCCAATAAATCTTCTTAAATGCAGGCACTCCACCATCCCAGCATCTTATACCTATAATACATTTTAATTACTTGACTATTCAAATTACACCAAATAAGATTTGCAGAGAACAGCAACACAGATTTCTCAATTTACATTTAATCCACCACAAACCCCATAAAATCAGCAAGTACACTTTTATTGGAACTTGCAGGAGCCACTGAAGTCTGATACCTTTAAAATTATTAAGTGACAAAGATTACTAGCACTAAGGTTCTTCTTTGCTTCCCCATTAGCCATTTAGGTGACAGCTGCTACATCACACGTAAAGATGAACCATTCCTTGAGGGATGAGAGTGGTTCCGCTGTGACGCCGCTGGCATAAAGCATTATCAGGGCACGGCTGCGCGTGCGGCGTCACAGTCTCCTAGGCACCTATCAGTACCCTCATTATCGCATCGCAGAGAGCCGAGAACCGACCCGGCCAGGCCTCACAGCTCCGCAGCTCATTTGAAAAGCGGAAATTAAAGGTCCCAGGAGAGAAAACAGGCGCACCGGCAAAGCACCGGCGCTGTACACCAATAACAGGTCACCCGCTGCAGCGCGGACTTCTATCTCATTAATTTAATAGGCTCCCGGAATAAGGATGGGAAGGTGGAGAGGCAGGCTTGACGAGTAGATCACTGAGCAGTGCTGGCATTGTGTGTCTTGCGGGCTCCTAACAGAAGGACTTACTGTAGGTATGGCAGATCTTCAGATATTTGTTGGGGCTTTTAGACGCACTGAACAGCAAAAAGGAAGGAAGAGCAGGCGGGAGAGAGGGAGGGAGGGAGATCACTGAACGGGGGCAAAATCAGCTGATCATAAAATATGATCTATGTTATGCAGCGTTCCTACGTGAGGTGAAGGGTGCTCAGAAGGCTAGAGATGAAATAAAGGCGCTTTTGCAAAAGAATCCGTGTGTGTGTGTGTGCGTGTGCGAAGCCTATTTAACAGAAGGCCTTGCCCTGCTGAAAATGGTTTTTTATAGTACTATTTCCATAAAATTTGAAAGTGGTTCTGCTGCAGAAGTATCGGCTTCTTTATGATCAGAGTGACACCAGCAAAACAAAGCTAAGAGTGAGGGGATTTTCCAGATAAGCCAGACCAAAGAAACCCACTTTTAAGAAAAACAAAATGCCTGACGTCTGCAGGTACTAGAAACAATAGTAGCTTTTCACCTTGAAAAATCTGATCAATGACCTCAATTCTCGGCTGAGTAGGCCTGCCTGTCTGGACCCTGCAAACCCAGAGAGATGCAAGACAGCCAAATGCTGAGATTATCAGCACAGATTTTTGTACACTGAATTTTTACTTTTAATAACTGTTCTCCATCACTGTCATTGGTTTAAAGGCCTTGAGAGAAACAAAGATGGAGAAATCCAGTCTCCTGCTCTTTTTGACATTGCTGACAATGGCTCGCCTTGGCCTCAGTTTTTGTATTAGTTAAAAGCAAGTACGTGGTAAAACGTGGGGACTTTGGTGGTCATGAAGAATTATCAATAGTATACGAAAGGGCTGGGAAGTCTCTGATCATTGTGATCTCTGTCTTCCTGGTCCTGCGTGGCAAGATTATAGGGTAGCTGAAAGATATCTTGCTCTTCCCAGCACCAGAGAAAATGGTTTGATGTCTCAGCTCAATATTTACTTGCTGTACGTCTTTGAGAAAGTCACTTTATATCACTGAGCCTCAGTTTCTTTGTTAGGAAAAAAGAGAAGTAACATAACTCTCAGAACAGTTATGAGAATTGTGGTAACATCGATGAAAATAGGTGGTAAGAAACACTAGGGCTCAGAGTCATTTGAGTCAAATCAGATGCTATATTAATGGTTTATCCTCCTTTGTTCCAGAATGGGTCGGTGAGAGGCCATCCACTATGAGGAAGCAGGTGGGGGACTTTTAAAGACAAGGACATTGAGGAAAGGAAAGGGGACACCAGAGGGAGAGGTCTCCCTCTGCCCCACATCAGGCCCTCAGGCCCCTGCTTCTCTCTGCATGGCTGTTCTCTGGCTTCACGGGCCACAAATTATACTGGGACCTGAGGAAAGCTGAGGACTTCCTTGCTAAGAAAAAAAATTCACTGGTGCTTAAAATTTCTGAGTCACAGACATCCGGAAGCCCAGCTTTATGTGGCATCAGAAGCCACTGCAGTCCTGCCTTCATACACGCACTCACACACACACGCACAAGTGCACATGTGCCCATGTGCACATACACATACAGGATAGTTTGTGTAAGGACACAAGTGAGCTAGAACGCAGAGTTCTGAGAATCACAAGCCACCAGCATCCTCTCTTTCCCATTTTGTTCACTGCCTCTGCCCCCTTCTACCTGTGTAGTGGATATATTTGGGTGCTGGCCTCCTGAAGGCTTGATGCTGGTCCTGTCCCCGGACCACAGGAGCCGAGGCCGGCAGCCGAGATAACTCAGTATCAATCAGCCTTAATTGTAGATCTGGTGATCAGTAGCAGACTTCTACCCCTCCGCAGGTGTCTCCACTGTGGACAAGGGGCTGGGGGCTCGGCAGCTGGGGACTGGCCCCATCCAGTCCTGCTCACTGGCCTCCCGTTTACTCCTCTCTGTCTCTTTCTGGGTGTGGATAAAGTGAAGGTTGCTGTGGCCAGGATTCTCACCTGGCCCTGGTCGGCAGCTCACTACACACGTGTGGGCAATATGTCATTATTGACTCTATATAAAGAGCTCCGCCCAGTGCTCTGGGCGACACAGTGGTACGGCTGCAGGGCTGCAGGAGAGCAGAGACGAGACTGGAGTGGTGGCAGTGCCAGAGACTGAGACGGCTGTTGGGGTAGAGAGCCCAGAGGCGGAGACCCACTTGCTGCATGCAGACTCACTCTGAGTGGATGGGATTCTAGTGATTGACCTGCCACAGTGGGGATAAATTTGGGTATAACCCTTTCACCCCAAAAACGTTCTACTGTCATTTCTTTGGCCACATTGAATCCATAGTGAACTCGTCTGGGGCTGAAACCCATTGGCAAGACAATGGGTAAGTTGCCTAGGACCCCAGTTCTTTCAGGAGGGATCCCCCTGCAAGACTCCTTGCACCATAGGGTACTAGATTCCTGGCCCGAGTTCAGGCTGGAGAACTGAGGCTAGGACCTGTGCCCGTGTCCACCGGCCTCTGCACATCCCACCTGCTGGCCCGAGGACAGCACAGAGTCTCCAGGTACTGCCTTTCTTGGTCCGACAGGCTCTGCACATAATAGACACTCCATAATTATCTCTTGAATAATGTGGCAATATAAAAAGGAAAGGGACCGGGAACAGGAAAAAGAAAAGAAGAAAAGGCAGACAGAGGTCTGCAGGAGATGGGAGGGGATTTTCACCATGGCTATTACCTGCTAACAATGAAAATAAATTGAAAATTCTTCCCCAAGTCTCAAAATGTCATGTTACTTTTTCATACTCCGCTTCAAAGACAGGTTTCCTGGACGTTGATGGGAGCGAAGGAAGGCAAGAGACAATACCTTGGAGAGAAACCCACAGAGGGACGGTGTGGCAAAGCCTCCCCTGTGGACATCCCCTCCCGTCCCCCATGTTAGGGAGTGTCAGTCATACATGAGAACCATGATCTCCCCACCAAAGGATGAGTATTTCCCTAAAATGTGTCGGTCATCCCATCCGGCTCCACGGGTGAACTGCAAACATGGGTGCCCTCCTGGACTAAGAAGATGCCAGTTGTGCCTTAACAGCCCTCCTCACAGACTCAGAGAGGGCTTTGCCGGGAACGCCCCACACTGTAAGTTAAACTGACTGCCTCTCATGCAGTGCCCGTCGAGCACCCAGAAGCCGTCGCTCCCGAGGAAGAAGATGATGAGCGGTACCATGCCACCGCGTCCCCTGAGCGTGGGAAGCCACAGACACCAGACGCCAGACCTGGAGGCTCTCTCTGGGCTGATGCTACCCTAGGAGCACAAGAGTGTGGCCAGTCGACCAAGAGTCTGCGATTACGGCTACTAGGCCAGGGCGTGAACCAGCCCGAGCAGCATATTCTGCCAGAAACTAACTCCAGGTCGTCCACAAAACACACAGCAAACATCCACGACGACAACGGGATGATCCTCCCATCCAGGGGTTCTCAGCCAGGACAGCCTTGCCTCCGGAGGACACCGGCAACATCTAGAGACACTTCGGTTGTCGCCGGTAGGGGATGCTGCGGGCATCTAGTGGGTGGAGGCCAGGCGCGCCGTTGTCTTAAGTGCACAGGACGACCCCCACCGCAAAGATTTATCCCGCCGCCAATGTCCACAGGGCCGAGGCTGAGAAGGCCTCCTGCAGGAGAACCGCGTCCACTGACTTGCAAGATTCCCGTAACTCGCTACCCTGCCCTCCTCTTCGTGCTCTGGCTTCTCCTACCCTTAGCCAATCCCTTTCCCTCCTCTGATGCAGGCTTCAGGCAAGATCCATACACACAAGTTTGGTCCGCTGGCCATAATTACATTTTTGTTTTTTGTTTTTTTGGCTATTCCACAGTGACTGAAATTTCTACTTCAATCTCACTTTGAGGTTAAGAAATTAAAAAATAAATGCTCTCTGTGAAAGCACAGGAAACCACTCTTAGGCATTCACAATAAAGGTTAGTTTCTACATTGCAGAAAAGCCATGGGGAATGGGATGCCTGGCCGACAACGTGTGATAAATGGCCAGAGGTCTGGCGAGGCTGTGAGTGTGGAATGGCCGCGGTGAGAGTCGAGGTGACACTGCGCAGGGCATGGTCCTCACCAGCGGGGACAGGCAGGAGGGAATTCCGCTAGAGGACCAGGGGGGATTAGGGCCCTTCTAAGAGGAGAGGCGGAAACTGAGGTCGCCAAGAGCTTCAGCTGCGGCCATGAGCTGCTAGCCCAGGTACCCGAGACCTCTCTTGCCTCAGAAACAACTCACCAACCTCCAGCATAGTCCCCCAAACCTGCACAAGTCCAGCCTTGTTTTCTCTGTGCTAATCGCAACTCCTGCGGAGTCTTCCTCGACTTACTCCACTTTTCACTGTCTGTCCTTGACATTTAATCACTCGGTTGGTTCCCTAGTCATTTCTATTTATTTTTTAAATGAAAGTTCTATATATATTCAGTAGGGTTTACTAAAACTGTTCTATCAACGATTAAACCTCTTTCTGTTGATCTCTGTCCTTACAGCTAAAATATTCCTCTATAAATATTGTCATTTGGGGTTAGTTTCATGATACAAGACACTTAATACCCTGTCTGATAGTGGTGACTTAAGATGGGTATTATGAAAAAGAAGTTGAGTGTCCTTTACTAAGTGCCTACATGTGCTAGGCACTATACTAAGCATTTTATATACCTTATCTCATTTAATTCACTGAACAATCCTACAGGTATTTCAGTTTTTATAGATGTAGAAATTGAGGTCAGGGAGAGTGTAACCTGTGCAAAATCATATCGTTGGTAAGACTGGCTTGATTGCAATTCTTGACAAATACTTCAAAGATAACAGGTTTGCATCAGATACCCCTGGCTTCCTGTAATGTCACACTTGTTCACATAACTAAATCCTTCTAGAATCCACTTGCAAATTTTTAAATATACTTCTTATTTGGGGATAATTTTAAATTTACAGAATAGTTACAAAGATAGTATGGTATTCTTGTATGACCATCACTCATCTTCCCCTAAATTTAACATTTTACATAACTAAAGTACGTTTGTCAAACTAGGAATTAACATTGCGACGACACTGTTATCTGAACTCCAGCCTTTATTTGGATTCCGCAGTTTTTCTGCGAATGCAGCTTTACTGTTCCAGGGCACCGCCGAGGCACACACGGCATCTGCTGTCATGACACCTTCGGCTCCTCTCCTCTGAGTTCCTCAGACTTGTCTTGTTTTTCATGACTTTGACAGTTTTGAAAAGTACTGGTCAGGCATTTTGCAGAATGACCCTCAGTTTGGTGTTAGCTGATATTTTTCTCATGTTTACACCTAAGTTTGGGGAAAGAATGCCAAAGGGTAAAGTGCCCATCTCCTCACACCATATTACAGGTGCATGGTGTCAACGTGGCTTATCACTGGTGATGTTGACCTTGATAACTTAGTTAAGGTTGTGTCTGCCAGTTTCCTACATTGTACAGTTCCTATTTATCAATCCCCATGTTCCGTTCTTTGGAGCAAGTCACTAAGTCCATGCCATACCTCAGAGGAAGGGCATTAAGCTACCCTTTCTGGAGGGGCAGGTATCAACATAAAGTATTTGGAATTCTTCTGTAAAGAAGATTTGTCCCTTCTTCCCCATTGGTTTGTCTAGTCTATCATTTATTGTTATCATTGTGGATATTTAGCTTATTACTTGGGCTACAATCCAATACTATCATTATTTATTTTGTGCTGTTTATATTCTCATCCTGCACAGTTTTTTGAGAAACCGAAATCTAAGATTTTCTCATCAGCTGTGTTAAATAGAAATCCTTCCATTTATCTTAAATTTATATTTTTCTGGCTTCAGTGGTTGCCCCAGCAGGGGCCCTGGTCACAATGTGAGTGGTGCATGGTGCCCCTGGGGTGTGCAGCATGCTATATAGGACAGGACAATTCTGTTTTTCCCAATTTTTATAAAATTTAACTGAATCCTCTCCTTTAAGCTTCATTTTATGTGCTTCAGATTAAGAACAGTGCAGATTTCTTTTTACTCTATCACATCATAAGAGTGTATTTTTACATATTTAAGGAATAAGTGAAAAGTTAGTGGTTCACACACCACCAAAATATACCCAAAGTGAAATTCATCTGCTACATTTTCCCCACCAGTTTTTAAAAACAGGTCTTAAAGTTTCTTGACATGTCACTACTTACAAAATCTCAGCATTATGTGCATATCTGGTGACCTTCTTGTCTTTTTTCCCTTCCAAATAATTTAAAACATGTTAAGCAATTATGAAACAAGCAAAAGTCTGGGGGACCTGTTACCAGGAGCTCATAGAGAGACATGCCTATGTAATCCCGGGTTTCTGCTCGCTGCTCTGAAGAATAAGCATTAGTAAATAATTCAATAGTAAAATGACTCTTACCTTAAAAGATGTCTGCTCGCTTCTAATAGTCAGCCCTCTGAAAGAGGAAAGGATTGGCTATAAGAACCCCTTGCTATCTCCTTGCTATCACCCCCGCATGCCTTCAGCATGGCCTTTGTAAGTTCACAGAAGACCGGAGCAGAAAGTACAGAGTTCCCATATATCCCACGCTCCACCCCCATCCCCGTCACCACATCTATGACCAGAGTGGTACTTGTTTATGGTAGACAAGCCTGCATGGACATATCACAATCACCCGGAGTCCATAGTTTGCATCAGGGCTCATGAGATCTTGTACATTCTGTAGGTTTTGACAAATGTGCCCACCACCATACTGTCAGACAGAGTATTTCATTGCCTTAAAAGTCCTCTGTGCTCTTTGGGTAAATTCCTAGGAGTGGAATTCCCGGGTCAAATGGTATTTCTATTTTTAGTTTTTTGAGGAACCTCCATATTGCTTTCCACAATGGTTGAACTAGCTTACATTCCCACCAGCAGTGTAGGAGGGTTCCCCTTTCTCTGCATCCTCACCAGCATTTGTTGTTCTTAGTCTTTTCAATGCTGGCCATCCTAACTGGTGTGAGGTGATATCTCATTGTGGTTTTAATTTGCATTTCCCTGATGATTAGTGATGTGGAGCATCTTTTTGTGTGCCTGTACCAAAGAGGAGGGGTGGGGGAGGCGGGTGGGGAGGGAGGGAGAAGGAGATGGAGGGGTGTCATGATTGGTGCACATGGTGTGCGGGGGATCACGGGGAAGACAGTGTAGCTCAGAGAAGACAAGTAGGGACTCTGTGGCATCTCACTACACTGATGGACAGGGACTGCAAAGGGCTATGGGGGGACTCGATAATAAGGGTAAATGTAATAACCACATTATTTTTCTGGTGAAACCTTCATAAGAGTGTATGTCAATGACACCTTAATAAAAAAAAATCCTCTGCACTCCGCCCATTCATTCCTCTCTCCCCACAAACTCCTGGCAACAGCGATCTTTTTATGATCTCTATAAAAGATTTTTTGGCCTTTCCCAGAATGTCATATAGTCTGAATCAAACAGTATGTAGCCTTTTCAGATCAACTTCTTTCACTTAGTCGTGTGCATTTAAGTTTCATCTGTGTCTTTCTGTGGCTTAATAGCTTGTTTCTCGTTAGTACAGAATAATATTTCGTTGTCTGGATGCACCACAAAAGTAAACTCTTAAATTAATCCTAACATGCCTACAGTAAAGCACACGAATGATTAGAGCAAAGCTTGATGAGTTTCCATAAAATGAATACACCTGGGTAGCCAGTGCCACATCCAGAAACAAGCCACTTAGCACGGAGGACCCCTGGGGTCCTGTTCCAGTCAATGTCCTCAAAAAGCTAACCTGACCTCTAACACCGTATATTAGCTTTCCTGTTTAAGCCAGTTTGGATGTAGACTTTGGAAACATTTCTTTCAATCAGTAACCACCTAGAAGGCCACTAGCAATGGCCTCCTAAAATCTGGCATAAATCTAGATTAAAGAGAAAACCTGGAATAATTTTTCGTCCTTGTTTTCAGAAAGGATGCAGCTAGAAGTGCAGAATGGACTCAGAGTGCTTGCTTCTGCTCGAGACTATATGGCGGAGCTTGTACAGTATCAAAATTAGCTGTTGACAAGTGGCAAGTTCAAGCATATAATTTATTTGACATTGTGTAGGTTAGAGGGCAGTTGTTTCTGTGAATCTAATATTTTAAAGCAAAACACTTTGGATAGCTACTCTGTGTATTAATTTTCTCTCAGGATATAAGGCATGTCTGATACATAGGCGCTGGCCTGCACTGACCTACCCGAGGCCATAGAGCTCTTAGACCCCTGCCACTTCAAGCAGCGATGTTAGCTGGTGTTCTCCAGACAAGGCACGTGAAGGGCTCTTTAAGAGCGGACTCTGACATGAAATACATGCACACGTGTGCTCACACATGCACACACACAGAGCACAGAGACAGACAGAAATAACCCATCAGCTTTCAAGATGCAATGGGAAGAAAGCAACAGATACTTCTTTTTATTTATTACCACGGTGAGTTACTATTCCATAATAGAGAAAAACCCATAGAGCCTCACCTATCATAAACAACAGAACTGCAGTAGCTCAAAAGGATTGTCTAGAACACACATACCCATCTCTGGTCCCTGAACAATTACTGCTATGGAAGAATAGGCTGAGTTCTTAAGCCTGGTCACAAGGTATTTTGAAGGATTGAAACTCATTGTGAAGGGTCAGCTGGCAATTTCTGCATAAAATTTGGGTTTGGTGTTTGAGTTATTGGAGAAGTCACTACGCGCCTCTCGGCTGCTCTCAGCAGGGCCAGGGAGAGGACCACCCGGACCCCAGGGCCTGCACTTCATCTGCGCAGGAAGGGTGAGCCCTTCCCCACTTCTGTTTAGGAAGTGCCAGATCCTGGAAGGCCGTGCTCTGCATGCACCTGTTATATAATACAGACCCATAAAATGGAAATAAAATTTAACCTTAATAGTAACAGCTATGGAAGTCCATTGTTCTGAGTATTTACCATGTAAATACTCACAAGTATTTTTAAATGTTCTTTATTTAATCCCCACCACAGTCTTGTGAATTAAGTATTACTATCATCGTCTTCTTTGGGAGGGAATCTGGGGATTTACAAAAGTAGTTTGCCCAACACCACACACCTTGCAGTCACACAGCCCGCCTTGTCTGTCCTCTGAGATGCCAAGCAAAGTGGTCTCTCAAGCCACAGGCCAGTAAATGGGCTGTGTTCCTGTGACACCAGGAATGGCGGGTGATTAAGAGATTTGCTCAAGACAGAGAAGACACTCACAGTAGACCTGATAAAAGACAATTTGCTCTTTATTTTTAAAGTGATTCCCGGTCGTGACCCTCATGTCCTGATGAAAAATTATTGAAACTTTAATATGGACTAAACACCAAAATGCTTCATTGATAATTCTCCTTGGATAAGCCTAGAATTGCCTACAAACATCCCCAACAGCAGTGCTGAGGCTATGGACAAAGTGAAACAGGCAGGAGGGCTGCAGGGCAGCCCCGCACCCCATGCAGAGCACCTTTCTCCGCAGGCCTGGGTTATTCCACCTTCCCTCCTTGTGCGGCCGGGCTTCTCCTACTCTTCCCCTGCCCTCACATTAACCTCTGGTCTCTATGAAATAAAACAATTCATCACAGAAAACAAAAGCAGTCATGATTATCTCAAGTACAGCTGAGAGGATGCTATTCAAGCAAACTAATGAATTCAAAATTACTTTGAACTTGGAGCA
The DNA here is from genome assembly GCA_029783875.1 of Phataginus tricuspis. Lineage (NCBI taxonomy): Eukaryota > Metazoa > Chordata > Mammalia > Pholidota > Manidae > Phataginus > Phataginus tricuspis. The sequence goes on from JAQQAC010015287.1 coordinate 17,294,023, forward strand.
TCTTTTGCTCTTTGATAATTTTAAAAGTCTCAGAAAACATTTTTTTTCCAGGTACTTTTATTTTGTTTGCTTCAAAAGTACATTGATACACCCCACACCCATGTAATATCTTGGTTTCTGAATAGCAGTAAATAGGGTTCCTTGGTGAAATGGCCGAGTTCTACAGCTGCATTGAGAAAAATACAAGGTGAGCTTGGACCATCATCTAGTGTCAGAAAATAAGGAAGTTCCCCCCAAAACGAAATGGTGGGAGAATGTTAAAGGGAGAAAGGAGCCAATCTGGAAGAGCTGCTAAAGGCCAAAGCTAGAACAATTTGAGTAACACAATCAATAGCATTGTTTCAGGTTACAATCCAAAGTATAAAATATATTTGTGTGACAGCATATTGATATAAATAGATGATTCAATAAACAAGAAATGGGGGAGAGGGGATGGATCTTCCCTACAGAAATTTCCAAAAACAATTGCCAAATAATATATGTCCCTACACCCCTTTCAGGAGGCAGTAAGCTGAACTTGGTACTTGCTTCCAAAGAATAGAGTTTGAACAGGGAAGAGTAATGACTCTCTAGAATGGAGAACCCTGACAAGCACTACTTCGATGAATGGACCAGTTCAAACCTCACCAGTGATGAGATTATGTTGGTGTCATATACTGCCTGATAGAATGATAGTGTAGAGAAAGGAGCCTCACCCCGTGGGGTTCTTGCTTAACTCACATCCCAGGCTAATCATGAGAAACACATCAAACACACCCAAATTGATGCACAGTCTATAAAACACGTGACCAGTCAGGATGCTTAAAACAAGGCTAAAGAAATTGTCACAGGCAGAACAGACATGATATGTAAATGCAATGTGGGATCGTGGAACATAAAAAGGGCATTAGTGCAAAAACTTATGAAATCCAAGTAAAATTGGGAGTTTAGTGAATAGCAGTGTAATAACTTAATTTTGAGAAATATATAATGGTTATGTAGGATGATAACCTTAGGAGAAATTGAAACTGGATGATATTGATAACTCAGTGAAAAATTATATGAACAAAATCATAACATACAGAGGAAAAATAGTATAGATGAGAAATATGACTCATGACAGGTTGGTTCAAAATGAGAACTTGTTCCAGGTATTAAAGATGGGTCCTAGAACTGATATCTGTTCCCTTTTGAATGCACATGGAACCCCTGTCACCTCAGGCACGCATGAAGATTTAATAGGAACTCTTAACAAAGCTGTTAAAATTGTTCATCAGTTAAGGGCAACCTAATGACCTCCTGACTTTTTTTCTCAGCTAGGTGAAGAGGAGAGCAGGGTCTGTAAAACCATATTGTCTCACAAGGGATGCTCACTGGCAAAGGAAACTTCTCGTTCACTTTACTGAGTGACAGTTCAAGTGTTTATGGATGAAACCTTCAATCTGGGGATTGTATGCATGACTGAAAATGGCTTTGCAAATTGGCGTCTTTTGCCTATCCTTACAAAGCGATCTCACTTCAGTATTCCAGGTGTAAATCAAAGTAAACACAGTAATTCTAACCTGGAGCTCTAGGGTATACACCCTAGGGAGGTGAGTTGGACTCTTTCCATGGTCAGAACCACCTGCTTATATACTCATCTGTCATATTTACTGAAAATATGTTCAGCCTTGTTAAGAAACCCTTGAAAGATATGATGAAACATTGTATTTTTCCCAATCCAATGGCAGAGAAGATTAGATAAGCGACACTTTTCCCACCAGTTCATAAACATTACCAAATAATTTGATACCTTGCATAGAATAGACGCTAGAGATCACTTGGAATAGCTTCTTGAAACAAAAGTCACCTGGAAGAATTTGATTGGTGGTGTAATCATTCATCATTTTTGGCTGCCAGAATTTTTGTTTCTCATATTTTGTTAATTTTCTACATAGGTGGAAGTTACATAGGATTCACATCCCCAGAATGCCTTGTAACTAGTATATACATGATTAACCTGGTGTCAGCCAGTTGGAACACCTATGGCCCTTGTGATCAGAAGTGACCGTCATGAAGAAGGGGCCGGGCAAGGGTGTTGATGCAGGGACAGGGATCATTGCAGCAATATTTCACAAGAGATGTCTGTTTGGCTGGGTATTATTCCTGGTTAGGTAGCCTCAAAAGCTGGCTTTCTGTCCTAAATGAACCTTCTGTGAGTCACTCAAAACCCTTTAATAAATTCGTTGCCTGCTTAAAGTAGCCATAGTGAATTCTATTGTGTGATTAAGAATCTCCATCTATACAAGTATTTGAATAGTTTTCTCCTTTCAGCTTACACACATGTGGGAATTGGGCTGTGCTTAACATATAACTAAATCCTCAAGTTACCTTACTCACTAAGAAGCTCACCTGCACTCTGACTAGGTCATATGGAGTTAAATGTCCTTACTGCCTACAAGTAGAAACCAGCTTACTCTTCTTAATGATATACTTATTTTTTGTACATGTCATTGAATCAATTTTATTATAGCTGATATTTCATTTTATTCATTCTAATTATTAAATGTGACCACTTTGTCACATTTATTTCATGGTATTTATTTTCATTAAAAGTGAATCATCTTAAGGAAAATAAGAGGTATAACAGCATATGTGGTATATGACATGGAAAAAAAAATCACAAAGTGATCAACAAAGGACAGAAGTAGAGAAAGGAGTTCCTAAATGTCCCTGAAAGAGTCAAGGGAAATGATTACAAAGAAGAGATGGTGAGGCAGAGGCTTTTGGGATGGACAGAGGAATGGGGGATGGCAGGCAGAGCAGCCAGCAACTGAGAAGGCAGGAGGGCTGGACAGCATGCTGCATCCCACCCAATCCCTGCAGGGCAAGGTGCCTGGAGAAGGAGCCCTTAGACACACAGGAAGGCCTGGTAAATCAAGATAAAGACTCAGGCATGGGCCTTAATCATAAAGAGCCTCACATGCCTTACATAATATTTTGGACTTCCTGGAGGATAGGGAGCAACTGAAGAATTTTAAGAGCTGGAATATATAAATCAAGTTCACTTTAGAAATATATTTAAAGAGATACCCTTTCCAGGGATATTTGCATTTAATAGAGACCAAAGCCATATAGATAAGAGAAAGTGCTCTAATGGTGGAATCTCAGGCATCATTCAGAAATGAGAGGACTGTTTGTTCCCAGATCCTAACATTGTACCTTATATTCTGCTTACCTATAAGACTGGCCCAGTTGGAAATGAAAAGCAGATGTTAGCTTAGTGGAAGCAACTTGAAATAATGGATACAATCTCCTGAAAATTAACCCATATCAGGAATGCAAATTGGTGCAGCCACTTCTGTTTGTTTTTGGACTTTGCAATTTTCACTGTAACAATGTGCTTTCAGTCCGGATTATGTGCCAACCTTAGCCACCAATTATCAGACTTGTGGCCCAACTCCCCTTCCCAATGGTCCATCTTGATTTGGGCTATGTTTCTGTCCTACTGGATGATCTATGCCAACTGGACTCAGAATCAGCAGATACAATGTGCAGTACAGAAAGAAAGCATAAGGTTTTAGTGAAATTGGCATAATTTTTAACCCTATGCAATGAAAATAACCCCCATGATATCTCATTATAAATCTCCTAAAAATAAAAAGCTAAACTACTTTAATTAATTTGTATTCAAATATATCATATGTAAATTAAATACATCAAGTGATCATTTACAATTATTTTTAAATTATCCCATTAACTCTAAAAGTTACCATTGTTTTAAAAGATTATGCATGCTTATCAAACAATACTGAAGAGTATAATAAAGAAATCAACAGAAGACCTTAAATCCAAACAACCAGAAATAGCTGAGTAACATTTCATATCCTGCATTCCAGACTTTCTGTTGCATGTAACACTCAAATGGTCACCTAATAAACAGAAATAAATTGATAGCTACTGGGGCATACCCTACTTGTTGCTTATTTGTTTTATTTTTCTCCTTCAGGGTAGCTGATCATCCGTATGTTGGAACACGGTTCGTTCTTCATCTGGGTCATCCTTTTATCTGTTGTTTTTTATCTTCTTTTTCCTCCATGTTCTGTCTAATCTTAAGGAAGTCTTTCTTTATGACACTAATTTGATTTCCAGATGCACTATTCCGTTACTCTCTGCTGATTATTTTACTACATTTATAATGGTGGTGACTGCGTTCTCAATTTTTTCCTCATGGCTTCTGACTCCTTCTCTATCTGTTTTGTGGTTCCTATTTTATCTGCCTTGAATTGCTGTTTTTTTTGAAATCTTACTCGTAAGTCAAATAGCACAAAGCACTTTCAAAGAGAATTCTTCTATTTCTTGGGTTAAGTTCTTTTTTTTTTTAAGTTGGGTTTAGTGATATCTCATGGTGGCTTTCATTTGTATTTTCCTAATTAATCATACTGTTCAGCACCTATTCATGTGCTTATTTGCCTTCCATATATCTTCTCTAGTGAACTGTCTAAATCTATTGCCCATTTTAAATTAGGCTGTTTGTTTTCTTATTACTGAGTTTATTCTGAATATGGGACCTCATCAGATGTATGCTTTACAATATTTTTTCCCACTCTGTGAATTGTCTTTTCATTCTCTTGCCAATCTTTTCCAAACACCATTAGTTATTAATTCTAATGAAATTCAATTTATCAATTTGTTCTTTCATTAATTTTTTTGGTGTCATATCTAAAATATCTTTGCCTAACCTAAGTTTTTCCCCTAAGTTACATTCTAGAACTTTCATAGTTTTATGTTTTATATTTTTGTAAAATCCTTAGTGAAATTTCAGTGTTGTTTTACATTTAGGTCTATAATGCATTTTGAGTCAATTTCTGTTTATGGCGAAAGTATGGATTGAAGGTTTGTTGTTTTGTTTTGGGTTTTTGTTTGCTTGTTTGTTTTCTTATGTTCCAGCATCAACTTTTTCAGCTCCATGTGTTGAAAGACTATCCTTTTTCCACTGAATTGCCTTTGCACCTTTATGGAAAATCAGTTGGCTATATAGATACATATCTATATACCAGTCTATTCTGGTTCCATTGGTCAATGTGCCTACTATTATGCCAATATCACACTGCCTTGATTACTTTAGCTTTACAGTAATTTTGTAATCAGGGAGTGTTAATCTTTTAAATTTGTTCTTCTATTTTAAAAGTTGTTTTGCCTATTCTTGGTTCTTTCCATTTACGTATGAATTTTAAAATCAGTTGCCAATTTCTACCAGAAGTTCTCTTAGGATTTTGGTTGGGATTACAGTGAATCTATACATCAACTTGAGGAAAATTGATATGTTAACAATATTGTTTCTTTAGATCCACAAACACCGTATATTTCTCCACTTATTTAGGTCTTCCTCAATTTCTCTAAACACTGTTTTGTAGTTTCCAGTGTACAAGCATTTTCCATCTTTTGTCAGATTTATCCCTAAGTATTTCATTTTCTTTCGGATGTCATTTTAATGGTGGTTTTCTATTTCAATTTCAGAATGTTCGTTGCTAGTATATAGATATACAGTTGATTTTTTATATTGATCTTGTTTCCTGCAACCTTTTAAACTCTCTTACTAGTTCTAGTAACATCTTTGTAGGTTCCCTCATAGTCTCTTCTTAGACAATCATATCATCTATGAATAAGATATACTTCTTGCCAACGTAGATGATTTTATTTCTTTTCTTGTCTATTGTCTTGCACAAAATAGAAAAATATTCTGTTCTACAGTGTTGAATAGAGGTGGTAAAGGAAGCACTCTCGTGCTTTGCTAGGGGCAAAACATTCAGTCTTTCACCATTAAATATACTATTATCCATAAGTTTGTGGTGGATGTTCTTTAACTGGTTGAGAAAATTACCTTCTATTCCTAGTTTGCTGTCAGTCTTTATTAGGAATACATATTAGATTTGGTCAAGTGATTTTTCTATGTCTATTGAAAAGACACTATGGTTTTTCTTTTTAAGTTTGTTAATAAGATGAATGACATTGAGTTTTGAATGTTAATACACCTTTGCATTCCTGGGATATTCCTGAATCCCACTTCATCTTAATGCTTTTTATATATTTCTGTATTCAGTTTGTTAAAACTATGTTTAGAATTTCTGCATATATCTTTGGTCTGCAGGGCTTTTTTCCCTTTTTTATTGTACGTCCATCTGATTTTGGCATCAGGTAATCCTGGCTTCATGGAATGAGTTGGAAAGTAGTCCCTTCTCAATATTCTGGAATACTTTGTGTAGAATATTTGTTATTTCTTCCTTAAATGTTTGGTAGACTCACCACTGAAGTCATAGGCACCTGGAACTTTCTTTGGAGGATGGTTTTAATCTAAAATCCACTTTATTTAACTAGTTAAGCAACGTATTTTTTCTTGAGTAAGCTTTGGTAGTTTGTGCTTTTTTTTCAAGGAATATGTCCATTTCATATAAGTTGTCAAATTTAGTGGCATAAAGTAGTTCAGAATATTCCCTCATCCTTTTAATATCTATAGATTCTGTATTGATGCCAACCTCCTCATTCCTATTATTGATAATTTTGTGTCATTACTTTTTTTCTCCAATAAATCTGGCTAGAACTTTCTGAAATTTTTTAAGCCATTCAAAAAAACTAGATTTTCATTTAATTTTTTTTCTGTTTTCTATTTTTTTATTTCTGCTTTGATCCTTACTATTTCCTTTCTTCTGTTTACTTTGGGTTTCATGGACTCTCCTTTTTCTAGTTTTGAGAGACAGAAGCTGAGGTTATTCATTTGAGACATTTCTTCTTTTTCAAATACAGGAATTTAGTCCTATAAATTTCCCCATAAATGCTGCTTTAGAGGTATGTCACAACTTTTGATGTGTTGTCTACTTGTTTCATTTCGTTCAAAATACTTTCTACTTTCCTTTTTAATTTCTTCTTTGACTCAGATTATTAGAGGTATGTTAACTTAATATCCAAATATTTGGGGATTGTCTAGAAATCTTTCTGGTAATGATTTCTAGTTGAGTTCCATTGCAATTAGAAAATATACTCAGTATGACTTGAATTCTTGTAGAATCATTGAGATTTGTCTTATGGCCCAGAATATAGTCTATTTTTGTAAATGTTTCATGTGCATTTGAAAAGAATGTTTATTCTGCTGTTATTGAGAGGAGTTTTCTATAAATGTCCATTAGATCAAGCTGGTTTATAGTGTTGTTCAAGTCTTTAATATCCTTACTGATTTTCTAACTATTTTACCAGCTACTGACCGACAAGCATTGATACCTCTGTTTTGAAATAAATCTATCCAAAGACAGAGGCTAATTGAGTAACCAACTTAAAGAGGCCCAAGTAATTATATTTTCAAAGAAAGAGTTTGGGGGACGGGGCAGCAGTCAACGAAAAGGAATGAACCTCTAGGTTTAGAACTGAAGGCATGGGGGCAGATCATTCCTGAGTCCTGCAGCACACTCAGGTAACCAGCTGCTCCTCTTCTGCATAAAGATGGGACCCTTCTATTAGTGCCAGTGAGGAATTTTCTAACAAAACAAGTTAAGAATACACATGAGACTAACTCACTTGAAAAACGAAGGGTTTCCCCAGTAATGACAATCTTTAGGGACACCCTTAGGGGCAGTTAGAAGTGGCAGAGCTGTAATGTCATCAACCTCCCTTCTCTCACTCTGCAAAAGGTCACGTCACTCGTGACTCATGCATCCACACCCTCACACAGATAAGAAGCCGTTAACAAAGCAGGCGAGTTGGCAGCACCAGCAACTCTATCTAACCCCGTTCACACATTTTCAGGCATTCTGTCAACGAAGTCGTTGGTGATGTCGGTGTTAGGAAACTGCACGGCTCAAGATGTTTCTAAACCCTTTTAATCCATGACAAAGGCCTCCTTTTATTGTTGTTTTGTTTTCTTTTGCTGCCCTATAGCATGGCAGCTACTGTGTGCGGCTGATAAGCAGTGAGCCGCACAGATGTGGTTCAGTTTCCTGTGCATACTGCCATGCAACCTGCCAAGGCCCGAGTGCGGGATGGGGCATGGCTTCCCCTCCCTCCCCAGAACCTGTGCCAGTGGCACCCTGCACCATGGTGAGCAGGCCAGATAGCTTCAGAAGACCGCAGAATTAATTTTTTGTGTCACAAATGACATTTACCATTGCCTACTTTGGGGAATGCAATATAGCTAATGTAAATAATTTTATTCTAATCCAAGTGAGACAGCAGCAAGCTTCCAATGTGGAGCCGAAAGGAAAAGAAACTGCTATTATGATAACAGATTTGTGGAGAGGTATTTTCTCTTTCTTTCCTGAGCTTGCATGGCAGGGAGGAAGAGAGGACTATGTATGCTGGTTCGGGACACAATGCTGATATTTGCTACTGCTAACAAAGAGCCCCGGCGAGGGCACGGGAGTGTAACAACGGAAATGAGAGCTGATTCTGTAAAAAGTGGTGGCCGGAATAAACTGGGTGGAAAGAAATGTGTGAAGGAATTGGTGGTCAGTTGACTCTGGGGCCTAAATGATTATCTCCACGGTCAAGTTTCAAGGAAGGGCCTCGTGGGGGAGATTCTAGGGGGGAGCTCTGGGCTGCTGTGCGCTGGGGTAGAGTCTTGTTTGAGATAAGCTAGAAAGCTGTTAGGACAGAGGAGTCAATGTAGAGAGCAATTCAGAATCCAAAAGAGAAGACCAGTGACCAGGAGAACATTGAGAATCCAAGAGACGGGGGGATGGAGGCCTATTTCTTGGATGCCGGTCGATAGCTGAGTCTGGGGGAGAAATGATAATCCCCAGGATCTGTGGGGTGCTGGAGGCAGATGGTCATTTGTCAGAAATCCTCCCAGCTGCGGCAGGCACCTTGTAACTTACCTCCGCTCCTGGTCCCTAAAGTTGCAGGCAGGATTTTGAAAGCTATTCAAGTTCTTTGCACCCTGCAGGCTATCAGCATCCTGGAACAGTGTGTGACAGAGCTGTGCTTCTAAACCTCCCAGGCCTGTCCCATTCTCCTCCTCAGTTTTCAAATGATCAAGAGACAGTGACTTCCTTTCTCTAGAAATGCACCATAAGTGCCAAGGAGCCGGAGAGAGGGGAATGATCATATCACGGAAATTTTTACTTTCCTGAGAACATCCTGTTAGCAAAGCAAAACCCCCGTTTCCAGTTCTCAGGCTCCTACCACCTTCTGCCCTTGAGCTCCATCCGTGCCACACCTTACCTGGCCCTTGCTAGCCTCTAAGAACAAGGGCAGAAATACCTATCCCTTTCTTCTAATGACAGGAAAGGAGCCTCTGGGAGGCGAGAGCCCATTTCCCGCCAGATCTGCAGTAGATGGCTTAAAGTGAGTGGCTGCCCACCTGTCGATCGGCTTTGCAAAATGGAATTAGGTAAAAGATTCATGGGCCCCTCCAAACCTCCCGAGATTCAGCAGTCACCCGCTGCGCCCCTCCTTCAGACTGCTTCCTAATCCGCCCTCTCATCTCACACCTGCTGGTCCCTACAATTCACACAAGCCCTGAGTTCCTCCCACGTCCCTCCATCCTGCCACAGACCCGGATCTGCTGCCCAGTACATCTCTTTGAACGTGGGGTAATTCCCAGGGATTACACTCTCTCTGGTATAACTGGTTGTTCAGAGGTTCTGAGTAGAACACCTGCTTCTCCCCCTCCCATCCAGGAAACCACACCTTTCCCAGGATGCTGCAAGTCAGGGCCTAATACCTAAGCTCAGTCTCAGCATTTCCTTCCCCCCTTCCTCCTTCCCTCCCTCCTTCCTTCTTTTCTTCCAGCAAATATTTCATGAGCTCCTCCTGTATACTAGGCGCTCATTCTTTACGGAACCAGGTTACAGGAGTAAGTAAGACATACAAGGTCTCAGTTCTTACAAAGTTTATATTCTGGAAGGTGGGGACAGACAATAAACTGTTTAATAAACAAAAATATCAGATGTGCAATAGTGACGTGTGTATAATGGATGTGATAATGTTCACAGGTGCATTAAATGTAGGGAAGGCCTCTTTGAGGGGCTGATGCTTATCTACCATCCAAAAGACCAAGGGAGGAATCCTGACTCCACGCATCACCCGGGGAGAAGAGCATCCCAACGAAGGGCTATCACCGGTGCAAAGGCCCGAAGATAAAGACAAATCGGGAAAGTAATTTTTTCCCTTATTGCTTCTATGCTGTAACTATACGTTTCATGTAACGTAATATATGAAGAATATACCTAAACTTTATGTGATCCTATGAGGAATATCTGCCTGGATTCCATGCTTATGAATGTTCTCCTCCCCAGTGGATTCTCTCCAGGACATCTCATGAACCTACCCAACCTAGCAGGTTCTCAGTCTGCATCTGAGGTATTGTCTAAGAAGCAGATCCAGACCTCTCCTATTTAGGAGGAAAAAGAGCAAATTTGGGAATAATAGTAAGGGAATTTATTCTTCAGCTGCTTTCTGGACTGAATGATGCTTAAACCCAAAGGACAAATCAATACACAGTTCGTCAAGATTCACACTGAAGCACACGCCTACCTCTTGACTCCTCCTCGTTAACTTTTACGGTGCAAAGTTCCTTTCACTGCCCCCTTTCACAGAGCAGCACGATGCTCCACATGACCCATTAACCAGCTTCCCCCGACTGTACCGAACACATCGTAAAATTATTTCCAGTGTGAGTGAGAACCCACCTTTATATTTTATGGCTTGTACCATAAAGAAGCAAGAAAAATATGCAATTTATAAAATGATAATATGTAGTAAAATGGGGCTTTTAAGTTAATGGGACATACAGGGAATGGTGTCATTAACAAAAAGAAGAAGAAGAAGAAGAAAAAGGAAATACATTATCATGCATTTAGTGCTGCTGTCCGTATCTGGGTCCTGAATGCAAAGAGTGGAGTGAAACCCCACAGAACAAGGAATATGCAGATCGCCACTTTGCTGCTTAGAACACCAGAGAGTTAAAAAAATAACATGAACAGCACAACTTCCACCAGTGAATAGAGTGTGTTGAACCTTTCCAGCATCAGAAGTCCAGAGAAACGCACCGGAGAAACCAGATTCAGTCAGGCGGGTCACCACAGCAGCACGGGTGGGCCAGACCGAGCCTGCGGGGACCAGGAGCCTCGGAGCGGACGTGAGTCGGGAAGTGGGCTGCACGGAGCCCGTGGGCTCTTGCCGGCTGGTCTGAGTTTCACACACAGACAGGCAAGTGGTACATTTTCAAGTATACAGGCTCAAAAGGGACTCCCCCACAGCTGGCACCTCTCACTGCACTCTTCACAGAATCAGGGCGACCATGGCTGTTGAAAAGCCTGGTGTTTTTCACCTACCGAGAACAGTTAAGAGTAACCCAGATACTGGAAGGTGATGATAAATTATGGATTTGTTACCATTTTTTATTACAAACATGGAACTACTGATTCCGTGGGACACAGCAGTTTTCAGTAGTAAAGAACACAGGTTTGAGAGCCAAATGCCTGAGTTCAAATCCTGCCTCTGTTATTTACTAGGTAATTTCAGCAAATGTGCCATTTCTCAGTCTCTGACTGTCAGATGGAGATGGTAGTGTATTCCGTATAGAGTCGCCATGAGAATCATTGGGGTGATTCATTGAAGTGTTCGGAGTCGGGCACAGCTCATAAGAAGTACTTGGCAGATCCTCACTAGTTACATTGAAACCTTTGCCACCTAAGCCCCTAAGCCCCTGAGCCCCCGACAGCTCTAGCTCCTGGGGAAACCACACACACAGGGGCAAACCCAGGGAGATACTTGTCTTCTGAGGAGAAATGGATTTAGCATCAGACTATGACTTAGGGCCAGGCCGCACAGAGGTCAGACTCCGGGCGGGTGGGGCCAGGAACTGGTTCACAGGAAGACTCTCTCCCCAGGGGATTCGGACGCCCCCTGCTGGGTGACAACCACTGAACTGACTTACGCTCTTACTTCACAAATAAGGACATTCAGGCTGGTGAAGTGATGTGCTCAGGGCCACGGGGCTTATGAGTGGCAAAGCCAGGATAATCCAAGGCATTTTTACCCCAAACAAAGGGCCAGTGATTCCCAAGTGCAGAGGGGGCTGCGGGAGAATGGGGCAGATCAGAATCACAGGGGGTTCTTTGCGGAGAAGCCACACCACCACCACCCTCACCACCACCTCCCACCCCTCAGATTGTCTCAGGATCTGACAAGATTCTGCTTCACCCTTGCTGCTCCACAGAAGTTCCTGAGCATCTGGGCCACTGGAGATGCGCAGGTCCCACTCCATCCTGAACTACAGCCCAGAATCCCTACCCTCAAGAAGTCCTCAACTACTTCTCACATGAATCTGGTTTTGAGAAATGCCCTTGAGTGCTCCAGGGGTCAGCTATGAAATAGGAGCATGCTATCCATGCTTAGTAAAACTGAGGGTAAAAATGGGCAACAGTGAGAGTATCTTCAAAGGCGGGGTCAATGTATGCACCCTCGGCCTCAGGCCCGCCGCCTGGTAGTGGCTAGGTTTGGCGTGACCGCCTGCAATTTCCTCTCACCCCAGAGAATTTAACTGGAGCTAGGATTCCTCACCTTCCCCTTATTTGCTCTGTCTGTAGTCTTGGTATTTGTTTCATTTTTAATGTACTGACACTGGGCATGGGGTTAGGATGTTTCTGACCCTGGTGCCAAAGCTTTGGAAGAATCCCGACACACAAAGGCCTGGCAGGGAGCAAATTGGCTACCGCTGCGTTTCATAGCATATCAGGGTTCATAAGAGGAAGCCAAGCGTTGGCTGAGCCCCTAAAAGGTAACACCACCCATGTGCCCTCCCCCCGTCTCTTAACAACAGTCAGTTCTGCCTATCGTGGGTGTCGATTGTTTGGGTGATAGGACATTTGGCTGAAGATGTTGCTAAATTTGGGGGCATTGTGAATGATCTTGTGATCTGGAAGGGGTTCAGCAAATGTAAGTTTGCGAGTTGCACTCGAGTCTTTCAAATGCCTACTCCCTCAGGGCAAGGGGACACGCGGTCAACGTTTCCTAGGATCCCTCCAGCCAGACTGCTGCAGGATTATCCTCCTTGCAGCCAGATGACTACTGTGAAATCTATTTCACCCATGGTGGCATCTTTCTAGAGCATCCCAACGGCCTGGTGCAGCCACCGCTTGCCGCCCCCTACCATGACCCGTTTGCCGCTGGGGGCTGCGGGAGGCAGCAGCCTGGATGGGCTCCGCCAGTGGGGTCACGGGTTCCCGCCTCTCCGGGCAGCAGCCTTACGTTGCAAGGGTTCTGCGACATAAAAAATGGGCTTTTGCTGAAAGCCTTCCTTTGTCTCCTTTCCAGCCTAGTCTGCTGTCCAAAGATTCTGCAGAGTTGAAGTTTCCGTTCCTTTAGTTCAGTGCCTGGGATGACACAGCCCCAGCCCAGCTGTCTCCCCAGCAGAGGGGTGTGTGTAAATGTTGCCCAGCATTCGCAGCCTCTTTTCTTTCTCTGGGTCGGAAGCAAGGCTGTCACGCTGTATGTTGTTATTGAAGGGATATGCTGGGATGTTTCCTTTCTGTGGTGGAAAGGATCTTTTCAAGGGAGCCTCTTTATTCCTCTGACATTTCCACTCTTGAAAAGCTGACCCAGTTCCCGCAGAATAACAAAAGCGGCGACAGAGAAAACAGATTCCCCTGGGGCACTGATTAAACCCAGGTGAACTCTGGCCAGCTGAGTTTCCCTTGGAGAACCAGGCAGACTGCCAGGAAGCCGAGGAAGATAGTCACATCTCGGAGGGAAGGGGACGAATTAGGATCTGCTCGGCTTGGTGAGGCCTCGAGTGTGCCCCACACCCAGTCTGCGTGGGCTAATGTCCGGACCTCCGGTCCACTATTGTCCTCCAGGGCCTGGAGGACGTCCCTGGGCCCTGAAGCCCGGGTCTCTGAGCCAGCATGAAGCACAGCGGCTTCCGAGGCCCCCAGGCCTGGAGTCGGCTCACATTACTACAGGTGCAGCCTCTCCAGAAATTCGCAGTATTTTGAGCTGTAGAATCTGGGAGGACACAGCAGCAGGCCCACAACTCACACAACTGTAGACGCAACAATTATTTGTCCAACCATTGCACAGAAAATTCTGAACAGAAGTCGGTTCCTTTATTTAACTGTATTTGCCACTCTTCAGATACTTTTCATTTACCAACATTTCAACATTTTTCTTCTCTGACAATGGAACTAGAGGGGACTCAAGGCCTGATTTCTCTCTCCTCTTCTCTTTTTAGGGTGCATCTGAATTATAAAGCCACAACTGCTTCTGTGAAGGGCCTATAATTAGCTTCTCTAAGCCATGACTTATGTGTTTGGCATTGTTACATACCGAGCACAGAGGAATTCTTTAGGATCTGTGATCTTTTTCATCAGATTCTGTGAACGGAGAACACCAGCAGACACAGCCACTTGACCTATATAATTTGTTCCTTATCTTCTCTTAGATAATATTCCGTATTCTTTATGTTTTCAATGGAATTCATTGTCTCTTCCCAGAATCTCTTTTTCATTTAGCCATTCAACAAATGGTTTCCGTATCTGTAGTTATTGCCTGGGGAATGTAAAGCAGAGGTGCCCTGCCGTCCGGGAGGTGGTGGTCCAGTGGAAGAGACCAACATAAGATAATCTTGACCTCACCAATAACAGAACCAAGTTCTGAGAGACAGACACGAAGTGCCTCAGGGACAGAACTGGGTATCCCTTATTCTACCAGGGAAGAGCTGGGAAAGGTTCACAAATGAGGATGCATTTGTCCTGGGTCTTTAAGAATATGTAGAAGTGCATTAAGTGGATAGTGGGCGTCTGTGGAAACGCCTCATGACTGAGTGAAACATGAGACTGGAAGTGTGTCTGTAATGGTGTGTTCTAGAAAGGCAATCCAGTGGCGGCATGGAAAGCAGGCTGGGCTGTTTTCTGACCTTCGTATTCATTACCTGGGCACTGCTCCAGGCAGGGCCCTGTTCCTGGTGACAGCAGTACAACCTGAGCAGAACAGTGGATTAACCTGTCCTGTCTACTCACAGTCCTCAGGTGAAGGTGAGAGTTAAATCAGGATTTTTCCGTTTGAACTTGAGTTAATTTTTTCAAACTATGCACAATTCATGTGTAGCAGAAGGTAATAATGAGTTCAGCGGTATCAAAGCTATCAAATGTCCGCAATGAGGGAGTCTTGGTGATAATGATGGAAAAATGCGTTACGTACACACACGCATTTTTTTGAAGCACACATATCCCTTCTACCCTAACAGTAGGTTTGTGAGGAGAGGCAGGTGTGGAGCGATGGCTATGTAGTCATGACATGTCATCAGACCACTCCTGGGAGGCTCCAGACCCTCTGACCTACATGCGTGTGCACCCCTATCCCCACCCAAGTCAGGAGACACTATGCCAGCTCCCCAGGGACGGTCATGCCACTTGTGTCCCTGTCTTCCTGCCAGCATATTTATCACTCAGTCAGGTGTCTAAAACATGTTGACTTTAAGGAGGAGACAAATTCTGTTACTTCATGTCTTCCTTATGCAGTACATGCTTCTGTGTTCATATACATCAACTCATTTAAGTCTCCTAATAATCCTATGAGATTGGCATCACCATTCCTAAATTTCTTTCCAGGGAACTGAGGCTCAGAGAGGTTGAAACTGCCTGGCCAACATCATGTAGCTTATAAGCAACCAACATTTGCCATAAAAGGTACACAGGTCAGGAGTTAAAGCAGGTGTGTTGGAGTTCGTCCTTAGATCTGTATCCTGGCTCTGGGATGGAGATATAATCCTGGGTCACCTTGGGAAAGTTTCTTCTTCTTCCTTTGCGTCCGTTTCTCTTTCTGTAACAGAAGGATAATAACACTTCCAGAGCGTCAGGAGGATGAAATGAGATGGGGGTTATAGTGTGATTAGCCCTTTGCCTGACACACAGTAAAAACTCAGTACAAACTAACTATCCTTAAAAAAATGGTGAAGTGGGGCATCAGGCTCTCTCTCCTACCTCACTTGCATAGAAAGCCTTGGTGAGTTTCCACTTCCATTCTTTTCAGCTCCACCCTTAATATCAAAGAGATGACACTGATTCAGACTATCAGAAACAGCGTGCAGGCAAGAGCTGCCAGCCGGAAGGTTTGCCGCCCGCGGTCAGATCCTTTCTCTCTCCCCGCAGCTCAGTCCCTCGTGGCCCTGAAGGAGGAAGAGAGCAGCACCCTGGGGCACTCAGAGCACGTGAGGATGTTTTCTCTTTATTGAGTGGCACAGGCAATAATCCAACCCCAAATAATACATAGAGCTAAGCAATGGGGCGGCTGAGCGTGCTTGACAAGGCCAATATTCCACAAATGATGATTAAATGCCTACCTAGGCTAGACATTAGTCAAATAAAGAACTCACAGTCCCATCTCCAAAGGGCTCAGGGTTGGGTCAGGAAGCCCAAGCCCCAGTCAGAGCACAGGGCACTGTGGGGCATCCAGGGCAGGCCAGGGTTCAGGGGTGGAGCACACAGACGCTCCCCTGGCCCTCCCCCTCTCTGGCACTGCCTGTACCCCAGGGGGAGAAAAAGGAACCTGAGAGGGCCTGAAGTCTATCAGCCCTACACAAAGGGGAACCCTGGGTGGGGCTGCAAGTGGGCAAAGCTTCCTGGGCAAAGCAGGCTGGCATACAGATGGCCCGGGCATGGCACTGAAGACACCAGGCCGAGTCGGTCTGCAAGCTTCAAGGCCCCCTCTGACTGAGCTGTGCTCCTGTTACAGAGTGAATACATCCCCAAACCTTCCTCAACCGTTTTGGTCTTGATCTGTTTGTGTAATTTGCTCCCACTTGAAGTACTTCAACAAAGTTTAAATAAGAAAATAAATGCTGTTCTTAAGTCCAGGAAGTTTCAAGATATGACCCTTGGCCAGATGATGAGACTTCCTCTGTTCTTGCTGGTGGAGCATCAGCGGTGAGCCTCAGACAGAGGAAAATGCAGGACCAGGACCTCCCAGCAGTGCCCCAAACATGAACCCAGTTCATGGGCCGTGGGATGGCTGAAGGAAGAAGGCACATTCAAAGACAGCAGGGCAGATCTGAGCTTTACAAGGCAAGTTAGGAAAACTTGCCTTAGAATTAATTAATTTTAAAAATTCCTCCTTATAAAGCGTTGGTCATATCTTATATATATTCACACACATGTAGCTGCATGTGTGGGTGTGGGTATTTTTCTGGAGAACTGTGAGGCACCAAGATGCTGGACAGCACAATGCATCAAGCCCCTGGGGTCGCACTCAACTGCTTTGTTCTAGCCTTGGCACATACAGTGAGCACCTTGGAGCTAGTTCCTTACAGTGCTGGACACTATAGTGCTGTGGAAGACACATTTCCAAGCGGCTGTTGTGTACAGGCTGACACGGAGGTCTCACCTACAACTGGAAAGACTTTGAGCAAGCATAGAAATCAAATGATAAAAGAGAGTAACACTCCAAACCAGCGTGGGGCAAGGCTGCATATAAATCTTTGCATTACTGCAAACCTCAAAGGTGCCTCATCCATCCCCAGGTGCTTTGGAACCGCTCCACTATGTGAAACAGCTAAACGTGCCCATCCAGATGTTGAGACAAAAGTAAAGCCTTTCTTGGACTCCACACCAGAGAGCTCCATCACAACTCTACGGGACTAAGTCACTTCCTAAAGCATTTGGTGTAGTGTCAGGGCCTGGGAGAGAACTTCAGAGAAGCTAGAAATGGCCAGAAAGTTAGAAAAGAAGGGTTACGAGGAAAAATGACAGATGAGACCATCCTACTTACAGAAGAAAGCCAAGCCAACATGAAATCTCACCTGGTGTGGATTTGAACTAAAACCACAGGCCCCTGGAAGCCAGAGGGAAGCAACGTGGACCCCAGGTGCAGGGTGTAAGTGCTTGAAGTGATCCAGTGGGAAGGACTAGAACATGGACCCAACTTCGCGCTTCATCTCTGGGTGAATTGGAATGACTTCTCATATCCCTAGTACTTTGCTCCAGAAACCTGAACAACTGGGCCACTCTTTGCTCCATTTTGCTACCAGCAGGGAGATAAGATACGGGGTCTCTCCCAGCATACTAGTTAAGGCTCTTTAGGATGCAAATATCAAAAAGTGACTTCAGCTAAAAGGGAACTGAGATGAAGGTAACCAGGGCAACTCATTGATGGCAAAGGGAAGCAAAGCTAAGTCTGTGAGATGAAACCAACTTGAAGAAGGGCAAAACCCACATGCCTTGTCCGGAGGCCCTGCCACGGAGGGGACCTGAGGCCACTGCTCTCTCAAGCTGCCTCTATTCTCCTGGGAGAGAGGGTCCATCTGTCCTATGAGCAGCCTTGCAGCAACTGTGAGGCCAAGAGCAGGAACAGGGACACAGTATAGGCATGGCAGCTGAGCATTTCAGGAGCAGCTGCCCGAGAAGAGGGGTACCCGCGTGAGCCCTCTCCAGAGGAGTCTGCCGCCCTCCCAGATGCTCCTTGTGGTCATGGCACATGGGGACTCATTTCCGAACTCCACAGGCAAGAGTTGGGGAAAGAAAAAGATTAAAAAGGTACACGTACAAAGAGGGAGCATTGAGGTTTACTCTAAGAAAGAATCTGGTGATGGAGAAAATTATCAAAGTAAGAAAAAGAAAAACCTGTGAAATTAGGAACCAGTCATGCTTGGAAACAGGGTATATTCTGCTCTGTCAAAAGTGCCTAAGTCACACTTCTGCCTGAAAAACTAGGTGACACCCTGAGGTTCCTTCTAGTGCTAAGATTTTGTGGTTGGGTGGTACCCTGTCATCCTGTCACAATCTGCAGAGCAGCATTTCTCACACCGTGTCCATTAGATGTTAGCTGGTGTTCTATGAATTTGCAATCAAGTTTGAGAACTACCAAGGTAAAGTTCATGTTTTCTATTATTTACTTTCTTCCTTCTCTCCCTCCCTCTCTTCCTTCCTCCCTTTCTTCTTTCCTTTCTTCCCTTTTCTTTGTGGCTTTAGAATTCCTCCCAGTATCAATCTATGTCATGCCTCCATGATGGTAAGGTTTCCCAAACTCATTAGACATTGAATCCTTCCACTGAGGAATGACTTGGAATACTTTTTTAAAGCAACACCTAGTGACATATTTAGGGATGCTTGTGTTCCACAGAGCACACTTTGGGAAACACTACTGTAGACTATGTCTTTTTAAGCCTTGGTGTCTTCTAGTCCTCGCTATACAAAAAATGACTGGCATGTGCTTTTTTGATAACATTGATTCTAGATTTATTGTATGAGCTTTGTTAATTTACATAAAATTCACTTTTTGTGGTGTACAGTTCTATGGGTTTTGACAAATGCAGAGTTTTGTGCCCATTGTCATGATTTAGAACAGCTCCATTACCCCCAAAATTCCCTCATTCTGCCTCTTCATAGTCAATGGCCCCCACCCCCAAGTTTTAGCCCCTGGCAACCACTGACCGGTTTCCCATCCCTATAGTTTTGCTTTCCCAAATGTCATATAAATGGAATCATGCATTTCATAGCCTTTCGGTCTGGCTACTTTCACTTCGCAAAATGCATTTGGCAGTCATCGATGGTGAAGGAATCTACAATTTGTTCCTTTTTATTGCTGAGTTGTATTCCATTATACGGATGGATTGTAGTTTGTGCATAGCTTTGAACAGGTGTATCCATCCACCCGGTGAAGGAGATTATATGGCTTTCTTGTCAAAAATTGTAAGTCAAGAAGAGCATTTGTTCGTAGTTTAAAAATGAAGTGGAAAGGACAGGAGATTCAAGATGGCAGCATGACAGGTGAGACGGAGAGCTCCTCCCAAAACCACAAACAGTACAAAAATATAGTTAATAAATACAACTAACCTTCAGACAGCAATAAGAGAGAAGGCAGAACCAGGCTGCATACAGACTTCACAAACAGAGCAGACCTCAAGAAACAGGGTAATGTAGGAAAGCCTTGATCCAGTGGGACCCAGGTCCTTCCCCCACCCTAGCTCCCCGGCAGGAGGAAGAGAAATGGAGTGGGAGGGGGTGAAAGCCTGGGACTGCTGGACACCTAGCCCTGGACATCTGCTTTGTGAGCAGAATCCTATATTGTGTGGTGTCCTGGGCGTTGGGGAGCTCGGACAGGCAGAGTGCTTGAGAAATTGACATTCCGGCCATTTGTGGAGGAGGGGATCCACACCCGGCCGCTCTGTGTTGGAGGAAAGGCAGGGAGTCTGAGAGGCTTCCTAGCAGTGAGAGGGCTGCTGAAGGGGTGGGGTTTGCACAGAGCTTGCTGTGCGGGAGAAGGGAGAGCTGGACAAGGTTGCCTGGGCCCGCTCTGCCTAGCTGGGAACTTTGAGGAGCTTCAGGTGCTCCATCCCCCTGACTGCCTACTAAGCTCCGAGGCCCCCCACTGAGACACACAGCCTGCCGAGCCTTCCTACTGGCCTGCAGGCACCTGCTCACAAACCCTCAGTCACTGCGCAGGTGCCGGGCCAGCCCTAGGGAGGCCCCGCCTACAACAGCTGAGACGCCAAGCACAGAAGTTTACCCGTGTGTGCTTGGCTCACTGCCTCTGACACTTGAGACAGGCAACGCAGACGGGAAGCAGGAAACAGATGCTTCCCTCCCCCCAGGCACCAGCTCTGCTCCCCTACAACTCCCAACCTCACTCTAGGGGCTGAGCAGCTCCAGAGTCTGGAGTTTCTGCACACCAGTGGGCACCACACAGAAATATGAAATGTCAAAAGAACATGGTTTAGACCAAAATCTCACAAACCCCAGAAAGAGGGTCAAATGAAACTGAATTCACAAATCTTCCAGAAAAAGAGTTCAAAATAAAAATTATAAACATGCTTACGGGGGTACAGAAAAATATTCAAGACCTCAGGAACGAATTTAAGATGGAGATTCAATCATTAAGAAATACCATATCTGAAATGCAACATGCAAAGGAGGGATTTAAAAGCAGATTAGATATAGTAGAAGAGACGGTAAATGGAATAGAAATTAAAGAAGAGGAATACAAAGAAGCTGAGGCACAGAAAGAAAAAAGGATCTCTAAGAATGAAAGAATATTGAGAGAAATGTGTGACCTATCCAAACGGAACAATATTCGCATTATAGGGGCACCAGAAGAAGAAGA
The DNA here is from genome assembly GCA_029783875.1 of Phataginus tricuspis. Classification (NCBI taxonomy): domain Eukaryota; kingdom Metazoa; phylum Chordata; class Mammalia; order Pholidota; family Manidae; genus Phataginus; species Phataginus tricuspis. The sequence continues at coordinate 17,315,068 of JAQQAC010015287.1, forward strand.
GAGAGAAAAAGGGATAGACAGTGTCATTGAGGACTTAACTATTGAAAACTTCCCCAATCTGGGGAAAGAGATAGTCTCTCAGGCCATGGAGGTACACAGATCTCCCAACACAAGGGACCCAAGGAAGACAATATCAAAACATATAAAAATTAAAATTGCAAAGATTAAGGATAAAGACAGACTTTTCAAAGCAGCTAGAGAGAGAAAAAAGATTGCATACAAAGGAAAACCCATCAGGCTATCATTAGACTTTTCAACAGAAACCTTACAGGCCAGAAGGGAGTGGCATGATATATTTAATGCAATGAAGCAGAAGGGCCTTTAACCAAGAATACTCTACCCAGCAAGGTTATCATTTAAATTTGAAGGAGGGATTAAACAATTTTCAGATAAGCAAAAGCTGAGAGAATTTACCTCCCACAAATCACCTCTACAGGGCATTTTGGAGGGACTCCTACAGATGTAAGTATACTAAGGCTAAACAGATGTCATTCAAGGGAAGACAAAAAGTACAGAATATGATTCATAACATACAAATAATGGAGGAAGAAGAAGAAAAAGGAGGGGAAAAAAAGAACATTTAGATTGAGTTTGTAATAGTATACAAAATAAGTTAAACTGTTAGATAGTAAGGGAATTGCCCTCGAATCTTTGGTAACCACAAATCTAAAGCCTGCAATGGCAATAATTACATACCTATCAATAATCACCCTAAATGTAAATGGTCTGAATGCACCAATCAAAAGACACAGAGTTACTGAATGGATAAAAAAACAAGACTCATCTGTAGGCTGCATACAAGAGACTCACTTCAAACCCAAAGACATACACAGACTGAAAGTAAAGGGATGGAAAAAGATATTTCATGCAACTAATAGTGAGAAAAAAGCAGGAGTTGCAGTACTTGTATCAGACAAAATAGACTTAAAAACAAAGAAAGTCACAAGAGACAAAGTAGGACATTACATAATGATAAAAGGGCCAGTCCAACAAGAGCATATAACTACTATAAATATCTATGTACCCAACACAGGATCACCTACATATGTGAAACAAATACTAACAGAATTAAAGGCGGAAATAGACGCAATGCATTCACTTTAGGAGACTTCAACACATCACTCACTCCAAAAGATAGATCAACCAGACAGAAAATAAGTAAAGACACAGAGGCACTGAACAACATATTAGAACAGATGGACCTAACAGATATCTACAGAACACTCCATCCAAAAGCAACAGGATACACATTCTTCTCAAGTGCACATGGAACATTTTCAAGAACAGATCATATATTAGGCCCTAAAAAGGACCTCAGCAAAGGACACCATTAGTAGAACAAAAAGACATCCTACAATATGGGAAAATATATTCATAAATGATGTATCTGATAAGGGGTTGACATCCAAAATATACAAAGAACTCACACACCTTAACAAACAAAAAGCAAATAACCCAATTAAGAAATGGGCACAGGACATGAATAGACACTTCTCCAAAGAAGAAATTCAGATGGCCAACAGGCACATGAAAAAATGCTCCACATCGCTAATCATCAGAGAAATGCAAATTAAAACCACAATGAGATATCACCTCACACCAGTGAGGATGGCCAACATCCAAAACACAAACAACAACAAATGTTGGCGAGGATGTGGAGAGAGGGGAACCCTCCTACATTGCTGGTGGGAATGCAAATTAGTTCAACCATTGTGGAAAGCAGTATGGAGGTTCCTCAAAAAACTCAAAATAGAAATATCATATGACCCAGGAATCCCACTCCTAGGAATTTACCCCAAGAATGCAGCAGCCCAGTTTGAGAAAGACAGATGCACCCCTATGTTTATTGCAGCACTATTTACAATAGCCAAGAAATGGAAGCAACCTAAGTGCCCATCAGTAGATGAATGGATTAAGAAGATGTGGTACATATACACAATGGAATATTACGCAGCCATAAGAAAAAAACAAATCCTACCATTTGCAACAACATGGATGGAGCTGGAGGGTATTATGCTCTGTGAAATAAGCCAAGCCGAAAAAGACAAGTACCAAATGATCTCACTCATATGTGGAGTATAAGAACAAAGAAAAAAAAAATGAAGGAACAAAACAGCAGCAGACTCACAGAACCCACGAATGGACTAACAGTTACCAAAGGGAAAGGGACTGGGGAGATGGGTGGGAAGGGAGGGATAAGAGGGTAAAAGGGGCATTACGATTGGCAGACATAGGGTGGGGGGCACGGGGGGGACTGTACAGCTCAGAGAAGACAAGTAGTGA